>JAXIVH010000013.1:10634308-10690439 GCA_036785325.1 Urophycis tenuis
GTACCATGAGCCGGCCCCCACCTCTCTCTCCCTCCCTCCCTCCCTCCTGTCTGCCTTCTCTCTCCATCTCTTCCTCCCTCCCTCTCTGCCCCCACCCCCCCCCCCCCCCTCCCCCCCCCGTCTGCCTTCTCTCTCCATCTCTTCCTCCTCCCTCGTTTCTTCCCAACACTTCTGACAGCCCTCCGTCCCTCTCAGTCTCACTCGTTTGCTTTTTTTTTTCTGTATCCGTCTATGCATCGTTTCCTTTCTTTCTCCCTCTCCATCCTTCTCTTCTCTCCCTCCCTTAGCGCAATGCAATTACAGTAATGGACCCCCCCCTCCACCCCCCCACCACACCACCACCACCACCACCACCACCACCACCACCCACTCCCCTGTTGATGGCTTCCGACATCCTGTCTTAAAAGGAGGCTAATCATGCTCTTAAGGGTCATGTTTAGTTAATGAAGGGGTGGGGGATATGGGTGAGGGGGTGCAAAATGCACATGCACACAGCATCTCCATGTGTTCCGCCTTCCCGTCACAGCGCGCGCACACACACACACGCACACGCACACACGTGTGCCAGCTTGTGAATGCACACGGACTAGTGCAAAAGTGGCCGGCGTCATACATGATTCATTCTCTCACGGAGACACGAGCACGCACGCACACACACAAGGGAGCAGCGTGCTCCGCACAATCATTCAAATGTGGCCGCACGCGCACACGCGCGCTTTCCCCCCCGCTCGCACGCCCTCTCACAATTGCAGCCACAACGTACAGTGGCTGTGCACGCACACGCGCACTGACACGCACACGCACGCGCACACACACAAATACACGGTGCCAAGCAGTGTCAATAGTGAGTCTATGTTAGCAGATGCTCTGTGCTTATCGAACTGTGTCCACTTAACGCATAACATCACTGGAGAGGGGAAGGATGCAATAGACAGGAAGAGAGGCAGATGGAACGGCAGAATACGAGAGGAACTGAAAGCCAAAGCGAGAGAGCGAGGGATAAAGGGAGCTGCGCGAGAGAGAGAGGGAGAGTTGGCCAGAGTGAGGCGAGCAGCAGAAAGCTGGAGATGAAACGCAGAGAAGGACCCTGGCAGGAAATAAAGGGGTGTTAAGGTTTGCTTTGCGGCGGGTCGGCCATTTTCTTCCCTTTTCCCCGTGGCGATCGCACTGTTTCTCTGCCCCTCCGTAATCATCTCCACCTATACAGCCTCCAGCTTAATGCCTTTCAGCATCCTTTTCTCTCCATCCATCAGTCTTGAACCAGCTGCCACGTCCCTGGCATCGCTCTCCATACAGCAGACATGGTGACACGTGGGGGAAAAGGTACACACCCACGACCCTCAGCGGTCATGTGACCGCCCCACCCCTGAAGCCATTCAGCAGACACAGTCGTTTGTTTGAGGTCATCACCACCACGAATCTGGTGGCAGCCGGACACACTCTGAGGAGCGCGGATGTCTTTGGCCATGGCGTGTCTGTGTGCGGCGCTCAAGATGATTTTGCACTAGCCGTTTGTCATCATTGTGTCATCATTGTGTCAACATCATCATCATCATCATCATATGCACATAAAAAAACCCTGTTCATTTCCAACTGA
This sequence comes from Urophycis tenuis, assembly GCA_036785325.1. NCBI lineage: Eukaryota > Metazoa > Chordata > Actinopteri > Gadiformes > Phycidae > Urophycis > Urophycis tenuis. The sequence continues at coordinate 10,635,906 of JAXIVH010000013.1, forward strand.
AACTACAGCTGTGGCGCGTGTCCCAGAAAGCCATGGAAATTAATGGGCAGGACATTTTGTGAGGGGATACTTTCTGGTGCAAGCACCGCGCTAGCCGACTAGCCTTGTGCTCACACGGAGAGACGCATAATTCAATTAGGGTTTCAAATCACTTTGCCGAATGTGGAAAACCTTTATTTAAATTCATCCTAATCTAAATTAAATTGGTTCCACTGGCCTCTACAACGACCTTGAGGTCTTTAAAGGGACGATTAAGAAACTTTCAGAAAAAGTTTGCCCAACCGACCTAACCGGCGGCTGACCATCAGTGGTTTGGAGGACCACGCAGAACTCAACTGTGGTCTTTCCAACACAAAAAGTCCCAGAAACCCGTCGGTGGCAAAGCGTTGTGCGCTCTATCTGTTACGCCACGCTCCTACTGGTGTGTGTGTGTGTGTGTGCGTGACCCACTTAAGAATGCTTATCGCAGGATAAAAAAACTGGAAGAACAAGGACACCGGGGGCCCCTTGGTCCCAAGTAAACTTCCCCCGTCTCGGGAGTCGAGACGATCGGCACTAAGAGACGGCGCGTCAGAACCAGAGAGGGAGGTTGGGGTCCGAGGCTCGCCACCAAGGCGCTGTGGCACCCCCCCTCCCCCCTGGTTGTGAGGAGACCCACAGTCGGACCCACGCACATCGCATGGGATGTGAAGGCCTCGGGACGGCTGGAATTACAACGACGGCAGCCCGGGTTGAGTTTGGTACCCTTACTGGAGAGACCGCAGCAACGGAGCTTTCCTCTAGAAAAAAAGACGGGACTAAAAAGCTGATAAAAGGAATTAGGTACAAACGCTGCCGTGCCGGCGCTCCAGTCAAACTGGTAACCTAAATACACCATGCCCCTGGCAGCTGCGCTCCAGAAACCGACCTGCTTTCCTCAAGCCGTACCCAAGTCTCTCTGTGGTTCTATCTGGGTTACACGTTGAGACCACACCGGTTCAGCCCTATAGGATGCGCAGGGCAGCATACGCTCTCCCCTGGTGGCTGTAGCTCACGCTTGTAATGTACGCAACGACATAAACGTCTTCCTTGGACGTTAAAATATGAATATAATACAAAAAAAGTATATGTAAAAATACAGGATTAAAACAAACATGAACATCACGTCCTCTAAATGCTGATATATATCGACCACACGCCTCGGCAAATGAATGAACGCTGAATGCATGAATACGGTTTATTTTGGTTCTCGGGATGGGATGAGTTATCGTGAACACGCTGGATTTCCCCACTTACTGCCCTCAATCAAGCAGAGGAGAGACATGGAGAGGTCTCGAAATTAAAGATCAAATCACACCGACGCACTCAAAGCCACACACACACACACACCGACTCCACAAAATGGGACCCTCCAAAATGGGTTTTCAGGCCAATTCCAACTTTCTCTTTGTTTTATCATGACTGGATTTCACATAAACCAATAAAAACACGAGAGAGGGCGCGTTCTCTTTAATGGCTGAGAGAATTGGTTGCACTGCCGTGCCGCCAGAGTCTAAGTGCTCTTCCAGTCAGTCACTCACTCAATTTATCCCACCCACCCTGGCACACATCTGTCTGACTAATACTAACACAGAGCCCCTCGCGCAGAAACCAGAGCCAGCGAGACACAGCCCACTGGGCAGGAGAGAAATGAAGACGTAGAGAAAGATAATTAAAACAACGGGCCGACGGGTGGAAAGAGAGAAGCACAGAACAAAGGTAACAAGGCAATAACAATACAAACGGCGGGGAGACGGAAGACGAAAAGGGAGAGCAATGAGAAAAAAAAAAAAACACGACAGCAAGCAGACTGAGAGGGAGAGCAAGCCTAGATCAAGATGGTGACTGTGTTCAGAGAACGCCACTCAGGGAAAGCAAAGGATGGCGAGAACAGAATGATTACAGAGAGAGAGAGAGAGAGAGAGAGAGAGAGAGAGAGAGAGAGAGAGAGAGAGAGAGAGAGAGAGAGAGAGAGAGAGAGAGAGAGAGAGAGAGAGAGAGAGAGAGAGAGAGAGAGAGAGAGAGAGAGAGAGAGAGAGGAGGGAGGGAGGAGAGAGAGAGAGAGAGAGAGAGAGAGAGAGAGAGAGAGAGAGAGAGAGAGGGGAGAGAAAACCACCAATGGGCCAATGAACGGGGAAATGTGAGGGGAGCCCAGATAGCGCCAATGACCTGAAAAACCAGTACACCGCCCTTTGGTTGCCTTGAGTGAGGCACTCAGTAGCAGCGGGTCTCTCAGTTACCCAGAACCACAATGCCAGAGCCTGTAAGCTTAGCTGCAAATCCATTTCCTAACTGTACATATTGATTCAATTATGTATGTATGTGAGAGACGGAGAGTGATGGAGAGACAGGAACGGGAGTGCTGTGTCATGACACCGAGGTAACAGTTCAACTCGACGTAACATCTTTGGACGAGAGACAACTATCGGCAAGGCAAGAATACTTATAAAGCACTCTCCGGACACAGGACCCTTCATAGAGCTTGACAAAGGCAAATGGGATAATCCCCAAAAGGACGATCATTGAAAGACAGAGAAAAATAGCCAATGTGTAAAAAATCCTAGGGGGGCGAGCGATTGACATGAAACAATAAACTCTTGCCTATGCTTAAACTACATTGTTTACCAAATAATATATGTAAATTCATTTAAACTGGTGCTGTAGTGCTGTAGGTAAAATTTTACAGATATAAATGGAGCGCAATTGTTAGACATGGAAAAGTCAGTAATTTATGAGTGAAATGCTCTGTGAGAATCTCTTCTGGTCGACTGCATATGTGATGACACCGTTCAGATTTTAGACAGCTCCCGGCTCATTTCTGACCAATCAGGGCATCCCTTCCCTGATTGGGTTGTTTATTTTCAAAGTCTTGCTCTCTTCTGCTTTCTCTGTACAACTGTCAAATCGTACCTACAGCAGCTTCAAAATCATTCTGAATGATGAAGCAATTATTAATGTACAGCCTTCAACAGGGGCCAAATATGTCCCTGGAGGCAGTGCTCTTCTGTGGCAGACCATTACCACATCCCCCTCATCCCTACATCAGGCACCCTGTAGTGACCAGTCACTATGAAAACGGCATTCATTCCCTTCCTCTGATTTGCCAACTCGATCAGGGTCATTCTCAAACCCCTTCAGTACTACTGGCACCACAGAAAGCCCCATGAATAATGATAAGCTCTCTTGTTTCACCTGTATGTCAGTGTCTTTGACTGGCTCCAAGGGCTCAAAGCTAGTGGCAGCACTCAGACTCTCCAACCTCTGAGAGATGTGGAAGATGTCTAGTCCTCTGGAGCCCAGGAGGATGGACCTGCAGAAAAGACAAGATACAAGAGACTCAGTTGGGGAATTGAGTCCTAAATGGAAACAAGGTTACTCAAGACTTAAAAGTAAATATGAATAAATAATCAAATACGTTGTTCGGCAGAGAAAAATGTTTAACTCCCAAGCAAGAATCAAAAATCCTCAGTTAAAAGCCAAGTCAAATTATTACATTTACTTGCCATCATATTTCTACTAATATAAGAACTCTTTATTTCAGACTATACTATTCATGTACATTTTCTTTCAACATAAAAAGAGCAGACATGACCATGTGGTGTATTGCAGGAAGACAAGAGAAAAAACACCATACACAAATATACTAAGATATATAATGAAATCGACAAAAGGTGCTTGTTCCTGTATTCCACAATATAAAACACTTCTACACCTGTTGTACTTTTCCTTTTTGGACTGTTCTGGGATTAAATACATTGACTGTATTTCAGTCTAGTTCCTGATTTGCTGCTTTGCTTTGAGCAAATGGCCTGCATCTTCGCTGGGGCTGACTCTCCACAGACAAAACAGAATGAGACAGCAGAAATGGAAACGGTAGGGTTTAACAATGACAGGGATCATGTTAGCGACAACTGCTGGGAGGGAAATAACAGAAAACCTTTATTTGATACCGTTTGAGTCAGCAGTGGTGGTTTAGGTTTTAATTTTATTTGTGCCAATAACTAGTTCTGCTTGCCAGGGAGTACACAAAGTGTTCACCTTTGAAGTTCAAATGTATTTGCCGATGTAAAGATTAAGTTGAATCCATTCTTTCATTTGATAGAATAAATTACAAAATAATTAAATTATTTATGACTTCAGGCCCACTGCAAATCATTTTTGATCAGTGAGCACAATGGTCCTGAAACAGAAATGACTCATGGGATGTCTTGCTTACGCTTTGACGTCTGCAGCATCCTGAGAAGTGCGGGTCAGGGTGCGGGACCGGAGCCTCTCCCCGGCCTGCTGGATCTCCTGGAGGTTCCTCTCCACATGAGGAAGCTCTGACACCGCTTCGGTCTCGGCGGCTAACTGCTCTGCCTGCTGTAGCAGCTCTCCAAAGCCCTCGGTGTCCATAGCGCTGGAGAAGATAAAACAATAAGACGGTGGGGAGACAATGGGAAATACTAATAGTACTAGTAATAATAATAATACTAGTGATAGTACTAGTACTACTCTGCAGCAAAGGTCTCCATTACACTAGTAGAAGAGACGGTTTATTTACTTAATGTGTAATATAGCCTTAATAAGCTAAAGCTAGCATTATACATGAAATATGTTGATGATAACAAGTGGTGTTGTGTTGAACCGTGTGTAGATCAACATCAAATTAAGAAGTGTTGAGACACCTCATGTTTACATGGTCATTTCGTGCGATGCCGCTGACCAGAGCGCACATGTGACTGTGGCTTCAGGTCGCATCGCCGTGACATCCTGATCGGCGACATAACAGACAAATGTTTGCCTATCACGCAGTTTGGACAGACAACAAAACGTAACATTGTTAAAAAAAAATAGGGGGTGAATTAGTCGCTTATCATTTATAACAGCGGCACTTCCAGCCTTGCTTCGTTAGCATGCGAGGTTAGCTAAACACGACAACTGGTGCACTGTGTCAGGTTAGCTAGTTTTAACTTGCTGGAGAGATAGCGATGTGATGTTAATGATGTAGCTCCACCACACCCAACAGATAATTAAACAACTAACCTGCTATTTAGCCAGTATTTTATATATTCCCTTAATCCAAGATGATAGCTTGAAAGTTGATATTATTATGATAAATCTTGAATGGGCGCTCGGACATAACCCGGCATTTCTAAGAACGCCGCTGATTGGCCGAGGCTTTTTCTTCGTCTTTACGTGTTTTAGTAGTGATGCCCATAGTGGAGCATTACTGCCATCTGCTGGATATTAACACCGCTCAGCAGAGGAGCATTCGTTTTCAATGGGTGGGCACCATTTTATATGGTTCTATAGATATTATATTTGTAGTTATATAGCAGAATTTACCGAATAGATTTAACCTGGGAACAAGTTTGCATGGAGAGAATACTATGTGGGCCAGGCCCAGAGATTAGGGTGGTCTCTAAACCCACATGCACCTGACCTTTACATACTAAATGTCACACCTTCACTTTATCTTTCCATCTTTCAATCACTTTTAAACACACACACACACACACGCACGCACGCACGCACGCACGCACACACACACACACACACACACACACACACACACACACACACACACACACACACACACACACACACACACACACACACACACACACACACACACACACACACACACACTTCTAACTCAGCAATGAGACAATGTTCAAACTAGTCTTTCCAATTCTAATTTGTATGCCATGCCTATATGTGCGGTGATCCTTTTATTTCTAATTAATAATTTCAGACCAGAAGTGAATATGAATCCATCTTGTCACAAAAATACAGTGGTGTGACCAACCTCACTGGTTCACAAAGAAACAACAACCAGCCCACTTAAAAATATACATTGCAAGTTAGCTCCTATATAATTTTGCATAAAGCTTGCATATAATTTTATATTAATTTAGGTAAATCTATTTATTGTTTAGTGTTTATTGTCTATACTCTTCTACTATAGACAATAAACAGTCTTCTATTGCACTCCTCTATCCCCTTGTACTGCTGGTCACTGTGAATTTCTCCTAAGGGGGATTAATGAAGGAATATCGTATCTTATCTTATGATAAATCCCAATGAAATAATCACTTCAGTTCAACAATAAAACAAGCATACAATCACATTGGGCACGTACAAAACATCTTGTGTGGGTGGAAGGAAGAGACCAATTATCAAATTCTAGAGGGCAAAGTTCAATGGCGAGTGCAGATATTGATGTTGAGTATTTCAGTCCACGTTCAAAGTTGTTGGTGTCGGATGGCCACTACAGTCTGCAGACTTCAATAGTATTGAAGTTGTGGAGAGATCCCGAACATGCTGACGTGTAAGGAGGCTGACGAATATTTCAAGGCTAGAGTTCTGCCAGGAACAATGAGGAAACATTACACAAACAAGAATTGAAAGACTATTTCTAAGACTTTTGGCTATAGGAAGTTGCAAGCTGTTATGGTTGTCTAAAAAGTTACAAAGAGCCTTTATTTAATTTAAAGTAATGGTTCGGAGTAAAATTCAACCTGAGGTAATTTCCACCAATAATCCAGCCAAATACCCCCTCAGATGCATTTTTAGCGACGGTCAATATTTATCAGGTTTAGGGGTATAAGCCGAATGGCTTAGTATTGGAGTGCCCGGTACACTGTGTATATCTCGTAAATTACCCCACTAATAATGCATGGATTGTTACCCAACTTCTGTAGTAGTACATATATGGTCTGTACTCACAAAACGAGGCATTTTAAAGTTTGTAAGTACACCAGGAGTTTATTAAGAGCACTTTTCTGATAGCTTCAACTAGCTGTTGCTAAGGCTACCGCTGCGTCGACGTCTCTTCCGTCTTTCCGGATAAGTTCGTAAAAGTCCTCTTCAAAACTCACATGTGTAAGGAAAAGGTTAGTGAATTCAACACTCCATCGAAATGTATTGACAACTGGAATAATTGAATACTTGAAATTAGATGGAGTATTCAATAATTCCAGTTGTCAATACATTTCGATGGAGTGTTGAATTCACTAACCTTTTCCTTACACATGTGAGTTTTGAAGAGGACTTTTACGAACTTATCCGGAAAGACGGAAGAGACATCGACGCAGCGGTAGCCTTAGCAACAGCTAGTTGAAGCTATCAGAAAAGTGCTCTTTTAAATAAACTCACTTCCAAACTTTAAAATGCCTCGTTTTGTGAGTACAGACCATATATGGACTACTACAGAAGTTGGGTAACAATCCATGCATTATTAGTGGGGTAATTTACGAGATATACACAGTGTACCGGACACTCCAATACTAAGCCATTCGGCTGATACCCCTAAACTTCATAAATATTGACCGTCGCTAAAAATGCATCTGAGGGGGTATTTGGCTGGATTATTGGTGGAAATTACCTCAGGGTGAATTTTACTCCGAACCATCACTTTAATACAAAAATAATCTTGCTTTAGTATTTTAAGAACTGCCATGTCTTTGGACCATTGCACCATTTAGAGGTCAAGTTAGCTTCCGTTCACTTGGGAGATGACTTGTGAATAGTGATTTTGACCATGGGTGCCCAGATTTTTGCCCCGACTTCATATGACCAATACAATGAAACAAAATAGCCATAACGTGAATTTCAAGGGGAAATGATTTTCGGACAATTTTATGATCAGCATATTTCCATCAGCATTGGCATAAACATTTGTAAAATAAGCACACAAAATATAAATTCGTACAAAATAATAAACATTGAATTGCTGCAACATGTCATCATTCAACTGTGTCACTTCACAGGACCTGCTTATTGAGTGGCACTGAAACAGGTTATTCGTCCATTATTCGTTTATTCCAACATGACAATAGTCCCATTGTATTTGACTGGTAACCTGCCTCCCCAAGTAGTGGCACTACTTGAACTGGTTGTCAATAAGGGTGCCTTTCATCTTTGCTTTCTTTGCCTCCAGTTCAGCCAGCTCTTGGAGTCGTTTCTTGCTCATGCCCTTTCTCTCCAACTGCTTCTCAATCACTTTGGCATTCTGGGCGTAAGAGTCTGCAACCTCTCTTGCCTCAATCTCCTCTTCTTCCTCATCAATGGTGGACACTGTGACGGAGCTGAACTTGCCCATGTCTTTAGTCCGCTTCGTCATCATGACCCGGACTTTTTTAGGCGCCTCTGGTGGCTTTTGGCTGTAGACACTCGTGTTCCCAAATCCTTGTCCGAACTTTACAACCGCTTCATCGACAATAAACGTGACAGGGGTGTTCTTCATCTGATGCTGGTAGAAAAGTACAAGACCGCATTTACCACACTTTTTGCGATACTGTCGCTCGATGCCATCTGGTCGCTTTATATACACGTTTTCATCGTCCTCCACGTTGCAAAACTTGTGGGCATGTTTGGCCGCATCGATAACTCGCGCTTTATCCTTGGGTCTCATTGGAAGTTTTTCCAATTGACAATCCAGAACCAAAACCATTTGACCACAAAGACAGTAGTAGACGTGAAGGGGTTTTTCCCCATCGTCGTATTCTTCCCTGTCTCTGGTATCCGAACACACAACACTTCTCGAAACAACTTTAGGCATGTTGACTTTTAAAGTCCAAACGTTATAATAACAACGAACTTTCTTTCGATGTTAAACGAAATATAGAGTACGATTCGTCAACATGGCGCTTCTAAAAGCGCTTCCGGTGTGCATCTTTTAGATCCGCCGAGTGGAAACGTCAGGCGCATTGTAAGTACTGCCCGGGGAAATCCATATCACGATATATCACTTTTGTGGGTGGCATACGTCTCTAGTTTTTTTTATTCTGTTCTACGTTGTTGGGTTTCAAATATGGGGCTTTAAATCCTGTTTCTAGATTCAAATATTTTCAATATTTGAAATATTTATATATGTGTGTAGGCCTATATAACAACGCATATGCGATTAAGCCCTGATAAGCTTTAATTACGCAAACTTAGCGAAATGACGTAGAACCTACTCTATAAAAATAAAACACGAGGAAAACTTCCGAATCATCCTAATCGGTTAATTAGGGATTTGATCACTGCGACACCCACCTTCAACCCTCTCTTGGTATTATGATAATTCCAAGCGGATAGGCAACTAGTTTTATTTGCTCTCTCTGAATGATTAATAGAATGTCTGTAGGCCTACACATGTAAATGGGCAATTTGCAACTTGGGCCACTAGCTTGCATTCCAAATAGTCATATTCATCTAATTTTAAGTAACCTATCGTAAATGGCCTATGCGCACAATTTCATCCAAACAAAAAAAAAGGCGAACAGGTCTTTCTATTTTGACGCTAGCTAATAACTTGTCAAACGACTTCATTACTTTACATGACCAAAGGTGGGAAACGGTGGGGCAGATCAGCAGCTGACCACAATGGAGGTGGGGGGCACAATAAGAGGAGTGCAGCCAACAATGCAGTGACCCCATCCCCGTGACTCCCGCCCATGTGCGCCGATCCCACTCGCCGATCCCACTCGCCGTTGACTTCGCCGCCCTGCTCCTGTTACCTATCCTCAGTCTCGAGGGTTCCCACTTTAGATTTGGGTTGTTTTTTGTTGTTCATTGTTCAAGTTTAATTCATGTCAATTGGTGAAGTTTGTGGGTTTGTTGATATTTTCTATATTTTATCTACTGTTTTATTGCAGAATTACTGAGTTAAATATTTTTAGAAGAGAGTTTGTGATCTTTTTTTTTTTTTCAGATAATGCTAGTTTTTTCAAAATGCAAATGTAATGCACTTTTTCCAACTCAGTCTCGTTCTGGATCTAAAGTAAAAAGCAGCTGACTACTTCATAGTGACCCAAACCGGCTAGTAGCTGATTTAGGTCGTCCTGGAAATGACTTCTAGATCTTCCTCATATCGGCTGTGATCTGTTATTGTCCTGGAGGGACGTACTAGACTTCATCACAACATCATCATGACTTGCTGGGGTAGTGTGCAATTGTCACAAACTGATCCTTACTTTTAGTGTCCAGATAAAAACAAAACCGTGTGCAAAAAAACACGCCCCGTGTGCTGTTTATTCTGCGCACGTAATCGAGGACATTAGCATTACTAAAGTTGGTGCGTGTGCACCGTCTTCCATGGGAAATCAATTCGAAACGCAGTACATTCTATTTTCGTATGTTTACCAATATTGATGTATGCATTTTTTTATATCATCTGTTTTACCTATTCTTACCCGTTTCTAGTTAATGAATTTGATATGCCTATATAGCGTACACATGTATAGAGTACAACAGTTATGTTGCTGTATAGTTACTTTTTAAATGTGAAAGTCATGAAAAACAAGTAAAGGCTGAGTGAGTCTCAGCCGTGAGTCTAAACGGTAGTTCCGGTGTGCATTTATTTCGCATTACCGATTAGAAACGTCGAATGCGTTATATATTCTGCTTGGGAAAATCGATATCAACTTTGTGTTTGCATACAAGGCAATGTTATATTCAGTTGTAAAATAATTGGCGTTTTAAGTGTTTCTACATTTAACGCTTTATTTTAATGGCATGATAGTGTGACAATGGAATTATTGGCCAAACTTCATAGATTTAGGCTCATGTACAATTTTAAACGGCATTTCCATTTCAGGGACTGAAATGAATAAAAGAATCCTCAAGACTAAAGTGGAATGCTTTCACACTGGACCTGAATTAAACTACACCCATGTATAGAAAGTACCAGTATACACATGTAGCCTTTAGGTTACATACAAGACAGATACATTTTAGCTGGCCTGTCGAGCGCAAATCAGGGCATTCATATTTTAACAGGTAGAGTCAACAGGTTGAGTAAATGCAGTTTATTTTCACATCGCGACGTACGACAACTTGAAACATTTTACATTGGTCCCTTTCCCAAAAGGGCTCCATCAAGCAGAGTTTCAGACAGCTCCGCTCCTCACTTGCAACAATTTGCGTCGCAGGCATTGTCCTTGCACACGCACCCGGAGGCGCACTTGGTGCAGCCTAATGGACAACACTCGCAACAACCTGTCAGATGGAAAAACAGTTATATGGAGCAGACCACAAGAGCATGGGTTGGGGATCTCGCCGATACATTGAAGAATTACAAAAGACATTCAGACACCAAGTCAAAAGGGAATGCATCTTACTTTTCTTGCACGTGGTGCAGGCACAGTTTGCACAGGTGCATGATGTACCGCAGTTGCAGGTTCCAGCTGCAAATCACAAGACTTATAATACAATACACTCTGTTCCATAACGGCCACTTGCTTGAATCACCCAACACAAACGACTACAACAGGTAATCTGTAGGCCTATAACTCACTCTTTGAGCAGTCGCAAGGATCCATTCTTTGCAGGTCGTGATTAGGCCTTCTCTGCGTCGCTTCTGTCACCTTGTCTAGTTTAATTGACTTGTGAGATACATACTATGTGTTTGAGTTCCACTTTTATAGTTTCCGGATGGAAACAAAACCGGGTGCAAAAACACACCGGACGACCATCGTGCTGATTAATGAGGTCCGCAAGCTGCCCCCTCCTCGATTATTCTGCGCACGCGTCGGTTGAAAGAAAATGACATTCCTAAAGATGGGCAGAGTGCGACTTTCTCTGAACCAAATACTGAATAAACAACCTTTTGTGAATTCAGATCATTTATTCTGGCACACAGCTGTGTAGGCCTATTAACCCAAATAAGTTAAGTTATTTTTTCATTAGGGCTGCGAAGTTGTGTGGCCACTTGATTGTAGAATCCCCATTGATCAGTGGATGATAGAGAAATCATTTAACTTATTGTAACTTCATTCGAAATGTTTAATTCACATTATCCTCATGGAAAGGAACTGCCTCGAAATCAATATTGGAAAATCTGGTATGACCTGAATAAATGTATCACCCCAATATATTTGGAGTAAATAGTTTTCCATACTCATTATAAAAGTATTAGCTTATATTTAATTAAATTCATCCCTGTTAAGTATATACCGTTAATGATACATTTTCACCCGTTTATTCTCAGCAATTATTAATATCTTGTTTTGACAGCCATCAGGGCACGAGGCTACGGTTCTATCGTGCAAGACCAACTCGATGTAAATGCTGTTATGTCATACTTCCAAAACGCCCCCAAAAAGACTCCAAACATGGATCTGTGTCACATATAGCTCAACATTTTCACTGGCCTGTCCAGTCGGTCTAGCGGGGACATCTATAGGTCACCCAATTTCATCACAAAAAAATAAACCAAAACAATGGTGAACATGTAGAGTAAACGCATTTTATTTTTTTCACATTGATACGTACAAACAACTCAACACAATTTCACATATTTCACACTGGTCCCTTCTTCCAAGGCTACATGAAGGTATGAGTTTCAGACAGCTTCGGTCCTCACTGGCAACAACTTGTGTCGCAGGTCTTGTCCTTGCACACGCACCCGGAGGCGCACTTGGTGCAGCCTGCAGGGCAGCACTCACAGCAACCTGTCCAGACGGGAGACGGACCGTTAGATCGCAGCCCACAAGGTCACGCAAGATGCTCGTCTCACAACCAGTCTAGAAATGCATCATTATTTCAACATCATTCCGGTTACGTTTAACGAAAGGGACATTTTTCGAAAAGGGACACCTTTCGTTAAAAACAGGCTACCTTTATATAATTTAAGTATGTACATCTTTTGCGTCCAAAAGGTTTTTAAATCTTACTTTTCTTGCATGTGGTGCAGGCGCAGTTAGCGCAGGTGCAGGTTGTGCCGCACTTGCATGTTCCAGCTACAAAAACAAACAAACACAAGAAGAGATTTAAATTAAAATAGCACATCACAGCGATGAGTAACGACAATTAATTAACAAATAATATGTACAACTCACACTTAGCGCAGTCGCAAGGGTCCATTTTTTCAGGTAGTGGTCAGTTCTTCTCTGTGTAGAGCGATCGTGTTCTTGTCTCGTAGGATTGTATGTGACGGCATGTAGCTAACGTGTGACTTTTATAGGGTCCATATAGAAACAAACCCGGGTGCAAAACACACGGCACCTCGCGCGGTTTATTCTGCGCACGGTTTTGTCGACAGAACGGTACATTCCAAAAGCCGGGGCGTGTGCTATATTTGCCGAGTCAATAATAACGCGAGTCAACAAATAACGTAAGTCTAAAAATATTGGCAGAGACAATATTAGGAAAACATTAACCTTGATTGGGTTAATATTTGGGTCATGTTTCGGTAAAGACTGTGATTTTCGGCATAAAACATGGCGGTCGATTGGATAATTCAAGAGATCTAACGAGCTCCGTCCTTCTGAAGAGTGAAACGGAAAACATGGAAGGAAATCAGAGAGATCGGAGGATGTTATTGTTCATGAATCATGCCATAATACATTTAGGAACATCGGACATTGTCCTTGTTCAGTCGTGTGTTAAAAAGGGTCATTCATCGTTTAGTGGCCCGTGTGGCTCAAGGTGTAATTTGTGCACACGGCACACAAAATCTTGGATGCAGTAAACAACTTTTATTTCAATGCTGCATTGTCATTCCTCCGTGACGAGCGTGTGACCGTGGAGGCTGCCCATCACGCCCCCAGCTCTGCACTCGTCCCGGCGCCCGGAGCCAGGGAGACAAGAGACTGACGTCATCTTTTTTTGCACACGTATTTTTGTTTTGTTTCTGACTGTTAAAATTAAAACTTTAAAAACAGATTTTCCGCGAATCCATAGTCTGTCTGTCTGTCTGTCTGTATGTCTGTCTGTCTGTCTCTGTGTCTGTCTATCTATCTATCATCAAAAAATCTATTTAAGATATTGAAACTTTATGGAGAACATTCTGAAAAACACAAAAGTTAGAGTAACTAAACGTCTCAGGGTTACCAACATACAGCCATGATAGTTAGTAAAACTAAGCATATAAAGGGGCCAACGTATTTCAATGAATCATTATTGAAATTATTTAAATGACTAATTATTAACAGACGGTCTTTGTCAGTTGTTGGACGATAGAGGTCCCGTGACTCAGGGAAATATTATGGCTATTGAAAAGAATCACATACAATGCAACGTTTTCCCCCATCGTATTTTACGGGCCAATGTGTTATTATGTTATATTGTTTGTTGTTGATGATGATTTCTTTGTAAATTAGACCATATTTTTTAGATATTCATTTCTAGGACCCTAGTTTTTTTATATATTATAATACTGCATCTCTCCAAATACTTGTAGTTTTATAGTTATAGTTATAGTTTATTTTATAGATTTAAAGGTACTTAAGGTTTTATTTAACCTAAATGTCTGTTGCTTTATATGCCTGTTCATAAAGTTGGATAGAATTGAACTGGCGTCCATCTTTGTATGCCGTATGGACCACAACAGACACACGTTGCACATCATACGTCCATGCTCGGACACTGGTTTTATGCTACATGCCAGTTTTCACCACACAATGTCCACGTGTTGGTAGTTACATAATATTAATTCAGATAGTGAATTGAGTCTTTTATTTTGGCGGAATTTCTGTTTTGACTTTTAGGCACGGAAATGGCATCAAAGAGTAAACGATTCAAGGTTAGAAAGCAGACCCATGTGTGAAATGTGACATTAGCCTCTGCCAGTCAGTAGTGAACTAATGCAGAGTTACAACTCTACATGCGCTTCGTTTACTTGTTTACTAAGTGCATGACGATTTCACATGGTACCATCTCCCGGGTGGTGGAATATTTGGCTTTTTGAACTACGAAGCTAACTTGTAATATTCCTAAAGACTGAGGCTTGCTAGTGTGCCTTTCGTCATTTATGTTGATATTGATATTACTAGAGAAACTAACAAAGTTCTGACCATCTAATGTCAAAACGGTAATGGAACAATAATTTGAACCACATCCCCTCTCTGTGCACATGACAGCTAGATGATGGATCAGGCGATGGCCCTTTGCAGAACTTCCTTCAGTGGTGCGACAGAGTGGGTCTGAAACTCAATGATAACAAGGTATATATTATTCGGACATGAGGTGTTATTCCTTCTGTTTACCTTTCACGTGAAACTTTACAGTTGACCAAAATATTTTGAAAGAAAGAACGCAGTGACCTGACAGAATGTGCAACTTCTAACGAAGCCTCCTCCCATTAGGTGTATGTTAGTGGTACGGGAACCGTAGCAGACTACGGGATGCTGGCTAAGGAGGACATAGAGGAAGGGGAGGTTCTCTTTACTATTCCCAGGTCGCTTCTCCTCCATCAGGGAACATCCAAGGTCTCCGCGGTACTCGAACAAGGTGACGGTCTGTCTATGAAGCGCTGCGTCACGCATATGTCACGATAGTATTAATAGCATGACGGGCTGTTCAGCTGATGTCTTATTTGGTGTTTTGGTAATTGTGCGCCAATTTTTGCAGATTACCAACTCAACACAATAACTCTCACGTCTCCGTCTTCCTCCAGACAAGGGGTTGCTGGAGAGTACGTCAGGATGGGTGCCTCTGCTTATGTCCCTGCTGTATGAGTACACCTGCCCAGAGTCCCACTGGGCTCCCTACCTGTCCCTCTGGACCGACTTCAGCAGCCTGGACCAGCCCTTGTTCTGGTCAGAAACAAAATATATGCTTTTTATATAAGTTGAGTGGCATCTGTTATCAGTCTTAGACAGGGGTGAAAGTAGGGTTTATTTCTTGCTGGTACTATCATAGTGACCCATAGTGCAGGCAAAGAGCGTGCACCGAAAAATACACTGAATTATTTATTATAGTCTACTTATCAAGCATTCACAAGGACTTTTTATCACGCTAGTACTTTTTATCTCACTAGTATATCACTCTTTCACCCCGCTGTATCAGGTTTTGATGACAAATAAGCACATCATTTCAACAACACAATCATTTTAATAACTTTTGAAAGACAGTTGAAACAGCTGAAAACTATCTTGACTTTTCATTTTGGACATTGGACACAGAACAGCGGAACAGAACAGAAAAGTGAAAGTTTAGGTAAAACACTTAAAATAAATTCCAAAGAGGCTTGAAGTAGCTGTCCTCATCTGTTTGACAGCGCTCACGCGCGCTATCTGGCTTGTTGTCTGTTGAGTGAAACACTGCATGGAAGGTTCAGAGACAGTTCACAACTAATTATATGCAATGTCTATTGGGGAATACGTGTTGCTTCTGGTAATCTGACGTTAGCAGGTGTGTTGTCACGCTGAAAGTGCAATTTCTTTCAAAGACAGTATATTTTTCTTTCACCCCTGGTCTTAGAGTATCTCATTGTTCATTATCCATTTAAGTCCAGGTGTTCATTCAGGAGTTCTCAGTGAGTGTAACAAGAATCTCATATAAATACATATGATACAAATCAAGGCTCTGTACAAGTCAAAGCTCCGTGGGTTCTAACTGGCTGGCGGGGGGGTTCCGTGAAGGTCCGCGGAGGAGCGGCAGAACCTCCTGAGGGGCACGGGCATCCCGGAGGCGGTGGAGCGGGACCTGGCCAACATCCAGAGGGAGTACAGCACGGTGGTCCTGCCCTTCATCTCCAAACACGCCGACCTGTGGAACCCCGGCACTCACACACTGCAGCTGTACACGCGGCTGGTGGCCTTCGTCATGGCCTACAGGTGCTCACTCACACACTGAAAATAGAACCCCCCCCACCACCCAAATAGGTTTTTATTGTTATTTAATTATTATCACACTATCCTTATTTGTATTCATTTTCTACGTAGTTTCCAAGAGCCACAGGAGGAGGAAGAGGAAGAAGATGATGATGATGAGGAGGAGGAGGAAAAGGCCCCCAACTTGCCAATGATGGTCCCTATGGCCGACATGCTCAACCACGTGTCCAATCACAACGCCAACCTGGAGTACACGCCGGTGAGGACCAGCCCACCGCACCGTAGAGCTACACCGTGGAAACCCCACCACCGTGTGACTACCTGTTGTGTGCGCTGCCTTGCAATCTAATCTGTGGTCAGACTTCACTTGCGTCTACACAGCGTGAGACTGGTGTTGCCGTGAGACTGGTGTTGCCGTGACCCAGGCGCGTAGTCACATAAGGGCCAATGTGCGACAGTGCCACTATGATTGACAGCTGACCCACCCTGTCATAAGTGCCCGGCATTAAGTTGAAATTCAAGGAACGAAAAAATAGCTCGTTGATTACTCGTTTAATAAATGTGACTCGCCGATGCATGGGTTCATGCAGTTTTGCGCAAGTTTATGCCTTTGATAGTTGTGTCCTCAAATCTACGATATTCAAAATCCCAATCCCCCCCGCTGTGCCCACCGAAAAGTCTGAACCTAGAAACGCACCTGCCTTATCTTATGCTCAATCAAATTGCCTTTGCCCACCCATTTGGAAATTTCTGGCTACGCCACTAGCCGTAAGCCACTTGCTAGATTCCCCCCCTCTCATTTCAACCCATCTCAACGTCTGTCTCCGTCCGCCCATGCTGCCCTCTTGCCCTTTCTCCCAGGAGTGTCTGAAGATGGTTTGCGTGCGTCCCATCCGCAAAGGCCAGGAGGTGTTCAACACCTACGGCCAGATGGCCAACTGGCAGCTGCTGCACATGTACGGCTTCACCGAGCCTTACCCCGGCAACCACAACGACACCGCTGACATCCCCGTGGCCAACACCTACGCCGCCGCCATGCTAGGTGACCGACCGCGTGGTTAGCCACTGACCTTTACCCATTATCCGTTAATTCATCTTTCATCAGCTATTGCGTTGTGAATCAGATTTGAAGTTGAGCAAATAGTGAACGGGTCTAAAGTCTGCCGGGCGAGGCTGGCTTGGGAAACGTTCGCTATCTGCGTACTTTTTTTTTTCCAGGAGGGCCGCTGTGTAAATAATGACAAGGTTTTTCCCAGAGATGCTCAGAGCCAACACTTGTGTTTTCCACCCTTCAGGCATTCAGTCTGACCTTGACCGGCAGCTGGTGGAGGAGAAGAAAGCATGGACTCTGGAGATGATGGGCGAGAAGGCGGCCTTCATCTTCGGCAAGCAGGGCTGTCTCACAGACATGGAGCTCCACACCACACTGAAGGTCAAAACATGAAGGGTTACTTTCTAGGAATTGATTGACCTTTGGCTGTTTAACGAGGAGGATGGAGATGTACTCTGATGAACTGGTTTAATGAGGAGGATCACGTGGTTCTGTGTGTCTGCAGGTTCTTTGCATGTCAAGGGAGGAGTTCCAAGAGTTCCGAGAGAACGAGGGATGGGAGGAGGACGAAGAGGCCGACGAGGAGAAGGTGTCCTTGGCCTTCTCCAACGAGGGGCTGCCTGGCCTGAAGGCTCCGTGGCGGGGTTTGGTCCACGCAGCAGCTCGCTTGACTCTGGAGGGCTATGGGTCGGTTCAGGGAGGTGGAGAGGGCGCGTGCGTAGACAGCGACTGCATGCTCATCGAGGACAAGGCGAAGCTTGCAGCACTCGACTCCAGGCAGCAGAGGGCGCTGCAGGTGCGCCACGGCCAGAAGAGCATTTTGAACAGAGTGCTGGCACTGACCAAGACATGAGGCACTGCACGTCAGCACCACATAATTAGATAGTGCTAATTTTCACCAATTCAATAGTACTTTTGTGTTTCTGCAACCTTTATACCCATAGTACTGTAAACTATGCATTTTTATGTGCCAGTTTTTTTTTATTTTTTATTAAATGACTCAAAGTTCAAACCTGTGACTACAGTTGAATCCAATATTAGCTCCATAGTATCGGCACCTTTTGGTCTTGTAATAACAGAAAGATTCACTTTTTTGAATGCTTTATTTCCTGTATGTATGCATACTGCAGTTAAGTAGCAAGAACTAAAAGGCAACTATAAAGAACTACAAAAACACACGGACCAATACATTTACAAAACATTCAAAATCCTTACAAAATGGCCTGTATTGGTCCTTGTTCTTTAATGAGGATCTTTGTACAAATTTTCAAGATGCAGTTCTGCCATCCTACCGTTACTGACAATTTTACAAGTGCCAGGGAGGAGATTTCAGAGGTACAGACAGAAGTGACACGTGTCACTCCTCCCATCACACAGGCTGGACCCCCGTCCCACTCAGGACGACAGTCCAATGAATCTGACCTCTTAGCCCCCACGTCCGAAAAGGCTCAAAAAAGCAAAACAAAAGAGCAGGTAGCCGTTTTATTGCATCCACTACTTTTTCATATCGTGACTGAAAAAAAAAAAGTCAAAGCAAAAAAAAAAAAAAAAAACTTGTGGGAGGGAGGCAAACCAGGGGCTTTGGTAATGAGTGGATATACGTTTTTGTACGTGTCTTTACATGTCTTGTTACATTTGAAATGGACACTTTTTAATTTATCCACCTAGTCATTCAGTCCCCTTCCCCAGCCCAGATATTTACAAAGGATCAAAAAAAATATATTTAACAGCATGTCCAAATCTCTCTACTGAACATCAGAGAGACAAATGACAACTCAAACTCTTCAGATTTGTATGCAGTAGTCCTATCCATATTTTGAGCGAGTATCATTGCCAGTTTGTCCAGTGCCAACAGTAAAGGAGGAGGTGTGGATGTGTGTCGGGGGCCCAGCGTCTCTCCCGTAGACCACAGGTTTGGTGGGGACAGACTAGCTGGCCCCAGTGCCTTCCATCACCTGTTGGGCCTGCTTCTGTCCCATGCAGCACTGCGCTACGGACTGGAACAGCCTACAACAAGAAGGAATCAATGATTAGCATCCATCCCCACAAACAGTTGGGTCACTGCTAGGCCGCAATATTTGGAAACTAGGCCATTAGAAATTCAAATCAACTTGAAAAATCCTCAACATCTTCAAATTTGTCCCAAACCAAGGAGTTAGTTACTGTGACAACTTTTCAGTCAAATTGTGTGACAGGGTTTGATTACCTACAGTAACTCATCGCCAACTTACTTTTCAATCTCAGGTGCACAGTGCACAAAGTCATGGCTCCAGAACTTGAAGGCAGGATTTTTGATGAGCTCAATGAAGGTGATGAGAAGCCCCCATGGATGTGGTCTGTTCACGATCAGCCTTTCCAGCAGAACCCTGCGCAGAAGAAAAAGACAACCGGATTCAGAACAAAAAAACGGCGCTTCACGAAAGCCATGAAGTCTCGAGTCACACCCCGCTGACACTCCCAAGAACAGGATCCCTGGAGGCCTACCTGGTGATCTGCTCCTGGATGGCTTCGGTGTTGGCCTCGGCAAACAGGTACAGCATGGTGCAGCTGAAGTAATGGGTGTGGCTGTTCGGGTAACGAAGCTGATTGGCTATCGCGTTGAGGAACAGGTAACGCCCTGTGGGAAAAAAAAATGTCAACAAGGATATTCACAATCTGGACTCTTGTCACGTTTTCTCTTTACAAAACACCCTCCTCTGAAATGACAAATCAGAAGTCATTGGCAGGACGGCTGAATCTGGCACATGTACATACATCTCACACGTCTTACCCTCAGTGTCCAGATCCACAGCCAGGTTTTGGAAGATGTCCATGTGTGCCGAGTGGGTGATTGTGCTCATGGAAGGGGTGCTGCCCTTGTTGTGGATGTGGGCGATGGCCTGAGTCCCCACATACAGCACGAGGGCGTTGATCAGCTGGATGTTGTAGCGGTTCCCTGGCTCGTTGGAGACCTGGAATGAACCGCAAATCAACAGAGGGTCTCTCTCGTGACACGAGGAATAGGAGGAAGGATGTATACGTTCTCTTATGTCGTCCCACATCTTAAAAAGCAGGGGGCTCTGGGTCCTACCTGCAAGTTGCTGCGCAACTCGGAGAGGAAGGTTACTGGAGAGCGCGTCTTCAGGTAAGAGTCCAGGTCCTTCTTGAACTGGGAGGGCATGACCCCGGTGAAGTTGGTGAGGATACGAGGTGCAATGTTGATCTCGCTCAGCATGTCCACCTGCGAAGAACACCATCAGATCAGCTTCTCATCCCTTGCAACCTCCTTTAGCAGAGTTCTAACATAACACCAACTTAAGTTGCCCATT
Organism: Urophycis tenuis; assembly: GCA_036785325.1. Lineage (NCBI taxonomy): Eukaryota > Metazoa > Chordata > Actinopteri > Gadiformes > Phycidae > Urophycis > Urophycis tenuis. The sequence continues at coordinate 10,656,809 of JAXIVH010000013.1, forward strand.
CTGTAAAAAAACAACAATTCATCACCTACAACATGCAGCTAAACCTTTATTACTACTTTATTAAGTAGTATTAACTTTTCTTCAATGACCTCCCCTTAGTCCTTCTGTCCATATGCTGGTGAAGGTAAACCTCCATCTCAGTTTTGCCAGTGGGCTCACCTTGAGGTTGGGCGTGAACGGGTCAGGAAGCCTCATGTTACGTGGGAAGGCACTGAGGATGAGATTGCGGAGCTGGATGCAATTGGGTGGGATGACGTCACAGAAGCCGTAGTGGTAGTCGCACAGGAACTCGGGGAAGTCGTGCAGCAGGACCAACAGAACGCGCAGTGTGCCCTGATGAAGGTTACAGGAAGAAGACGCGTCAGGGTCCAAAAAAGGTCCACCTTATGACATCACACACAATTTAAAGGTGCAGCAGATACATTCCCCTTGGTAGGGTCCAGAATGGGTGGGTGGGTGTACCTTGTAGAGTATTTGCATAGGTTTGTTGAGCTCTACATTTCTCAGGAAGGGGGCCAGGTACTTGAACAGGTCGATCAGCAGCTGAGCATACATCGGCCAACCCTGGGGGACAAAGAAACACAAATCGAGTCAACCCTTGCGTGTGGGCTCACAACCGTTCCAAGTCAACCTCCACCAGGTGTGTGTGTGTTGTGTTGTGCGAGATGTGTGGGCCTTACCTTCTGCTGTGGCGTGTGCGCCAGCATCCTCGCAATGAAGATTCGGTGGGAGATGAGCTCCAGCCAAGCGTAGACAAAGCCCGGCGCTTTGGTGGGCCGCAGGATGTGGAACGTGTTACTGGAGGGACGAGGGAGAGCCGCGTTAAGAGACACGGTGAGGTCACCATCGTGACGGCACGGTTTAAGTGAATGCGTGGCGGCAGCAGCGCTGTGCGAGGCGTCCTACCAGAAGGCCGTGAGTGTCTGGAAGTTGATGGTCTCGAGGACGTGTTCCGGGGCGTTCAGCTCCAGCAGCAGCATGATGAAAATGCGATGGTAGGGCAGCTGCTGGAACTCTGTCTGCCGCACGTCGTGGTCCTGGATCAGCACTCCCACCACAATGCCCAGCACCTGGAGACCCACCAATCATCAGTACACTCGACACGCAGTCCCAATCCCAGTCACACACTTTATCATGGCACCAGACTGCCCTTCAGCATCGGTGCATGGCCAGGCCGTACCTTGTTGAGCAGGTTGATCTTGGTCACGGTGTTGGTGGCCTCTCCGGAGTGCTTGACCAGCAGGGCGATGAGCCGGACGAAGGCGTCCAGGTTGTGGTAGCACTTGGCCCGAATGATGGCGGCGCTGGCCGCGGGGTTGTGCTGCTGCTCCGCCTGCGCCCGGTAACTGATCTCCACGCACATCTCCGTGCACAGCCGGAAGAACCGGGTGATCAGGTCGTCCGTCTTCAGGATGCCCTGCTGGTGCATCTGTGGGGAAACGCAACATTGTTAGAGAGCATCAACTGCCAGTGTCAGGACTGCAGAGTCACTCCCCTTCTTCCGGAAGAGACTCAAGACCCACTTGTTCAGAGTTCACCTGAACTCTGCATAACATCCACAAAAAAAAAAAACGCCTCATGCTCTTATTTGTACGACTTGGCACTACATAAAATGCTCTTTGTAATTTGGCACCTAGTCAGATGTTGTATACTAGCAATGGTTAACCGAGCAAATGAAATGTTTGAAACTTATTCTGGTGACTTTCTTACTGTATTGGCAGCAATGAAATGTTTCCCCTTCTTATGACAAATGTACTTGTTGTAAGTCGCTTTGGATAAAAGTGTCTGCTAAATGACCTGAAGGTAAATGTAAATAAACTCATTCAGTCTGCTGGGAAGTATTGTGCTCGGTGACAATCGTGAGGCCACCACTGAAGGGGGAGAGAATCTGAACTGGAGGACCCTGGCTCACCTGTCCGACGAAGGCCGAGAAGGCCTTGGTGCTGTCTCTGCCGGCGGCGGCCGAGTGGTACAGGTTGACCCACTCCCTCAGCAGGTACTCCGCCTTCTCCCGGAGGCCCGGCGGGTCGTCGTACTCCGACGCCTGGGAGATGCCGGAGTGCATCATGAAGTTGGGTCCTCCGTGCGCCCGGTCGATCATGGCCTCGTAGTTGGAGCGGACGACGTCCATCAGCTGGGGGAGACTGCGGGGGGTGAAGGAGATGGCGCGGGGTCAGGGGATGAGTAAAAGTCGTTTCGTCGCACCTTGGATGGTAGCATTTCCCCTCTTGCAGGCGGACTACGCCGCCGTCCTTTACCCTTCGGGTGCGTTGGCTCTGGAGTGTGCGCTGGTCCTCATCAGGGTCTCAATGGTGTGGAAGAGGTCCGCCTCGGTGATGTGGCCCACGCTGCGCTCGTCTACCAGCAACAGCTTCACCAGCTGCATGGCAAACGCCACCGCCATGTAATGGAGTCCGTTCTCCATCGACTGGAAGAGACAAGAGACCGGTCATCCCGCAGCGGTAGCATCTCGCAAACGTTCCAACACAAGCCAGGTCGATCAGATAACGCGGCATGTCTGCCGCCGTTTTCAATGCAGGCGTGCTGTGTACCTGCGCCAGGTGCAGGTCGTACTGCTGCATGTTGACCAGATGGTTTCTGATGAGCAACTCCACCGCCTCCACGTTGTACTTGTACTCATCACGGCACTCGATCAGACACCTGAACAACCACAGGAGAGTCACAGGGCGGACGTTCAGGTTTGAGGCTTCTGAAACCAGCTCTTTTAAAAAGGTGGAGCGACACATAAGTGAAGGCATCCGTTAGAGTGTTTTCGGAGTCTGGTCTTTTCCCCTCACCTGGTGATCTGCTTATTGCACCACTGGGGTCCATAAGCGCGTCCGTCCTGCAGGGCTTTGAGCACCAGCAGGTGGCACTCTCTGTAGCGCAGCAGCAGGTCAGCATCCGCTCCGCTGGTGGCGTCCAGGAGACCCTCCACAGCCTGGGGAGCACAGGCATCAGCCAAGACAACGTGTCAGACCACAGCTTATAAAGCAAGTCACAATGCCAAAATGGATGAAGTCTCGCATCAGCCAAGACAACGCGTCAGACCACAGCGTACAAAGCAAGTCACAATGCCAAAATGGACGCAGACTCGCATAAGCCAAGACAACGCGTCAGACCACAGCTTACAAAGCAAGTCACAATGCAAAAATGGACGCAGACTCGCATCAGCCAAGACAACGCGTCAGACCACAGCTTACAAAGCAAGTCACAATGCAAAAAATGGACGCAGACTCGCATAAGCCAAGACAATGTGTCAGACCACAGCGTACAAAGCAAGTCACAATGCAAAAATGGATGAAGTCTCGCATCAGCCAAGACAACGCGTCAGACCACAGCTTACAAAGCAAGTCACAATGCAAAAATGGATGCAGAGTCGCTGGGCTACATGCATTAACATCAATCTTTTTTGACTGAGCCCAAACAGCGTCACCGCTACAGTCCACACAGGGCGGAGAACACGGCTCACTGTCTCACCTTCTGCAGTAGCCCCAGTGCAGCGATGCCGTCCCTGGAGTTCCTGGCCAAGGCCACGGCTTCCAGCAGACTGCGCAGGGCTTGCGTCTGAGGGTTCAGCGCCAGGGCGGGGGGTACGGCGTGGAGGTGCTGCTCCAAGTCGGCCATGCACTTGTCGTAGATCTGGGCCACGTCGTCGGTCGCCCAGGCCTGTTGCTGTAGCCGGACAAGGACGTGGTGTTGAAGCCAACAGTCTCAAACACCCGCAATCTTTCTAGACACGCATCTGAAACGCCTAACTGCTTTGTTTTGGGTGAAATATACAAAAATAGCGTGGGTAAAATAAGTAACTGCATAAGTAAGTTGCAACACAGAACGTACCTTCATGGGTTGGGCCAGGAAGCCGGTGGGTTGAGAGAGGTCATTGCTTGGGAGGAAGCCCGGAACATTCCTGGCAAACTCCTCGTACACAGCTAGCTGTTTGGGGTCCACGCCTCCCACCTGCACCACACGGGACACATGCGTTACCAAACGTTAGCCAGGCCACCCCAGTCACCGCCCAGGAGATCCTCTGGGTGGATGAGAGCGTTAATGCCAGTATAAGGGGTGAAAGTCCCTGGACCCACCTTGAGTCTGATCTGCTCGGGCATCCGTTCAGCCTGGTAGGTCAGCACCACAGGGTCACAGTAACGACGGCCTTCCTGCCGCGCATGCTTCCTCAGCTCAAACTCCTGGAAGGAGAGGGTCAACATCCAAACGAGTCAGAGCCTTCAGGTTGATTAGTTTCTCTCAGAAAATAAATGGATCACGTAAAAGAGTCAAGGAGTTAAGGGAGGAACTAAACTACATTTGTTAGTGTTGAAACAATGTACATGATAAGAAGCAAACTATACTTGAGAAAACAACCAGCCTCAGCCCAAATACAAGTCTTACCGTGGCCAATCTCTTGTCCATCTCAGGTCCAGCCTTCTCCACGGCGGTCTTCTGGATGAAGCAGCAGGCCAGTTCACAGTTGTCCTGGGCGATCCTGGCCGCAGCCTCCTCCATCATCTCCCTCTGCTGAGGGGTAGGAGCCTGCGAGCAAAGACAAAGAAACAGCAGGTTTAGGTACAAGAGAAGACCGCTTCAGCGCCGACTGGTGCTCAAGCCACCTCCGTTCTGAGCGTTGAGCGCATCGGGCTCTCCGACTGACCCTCAGAGCGGCGGCGAAGCTGTTCTTGAGGTTGGTGGCGATGCTCATGAGCAGAGGCTCCCGGCAGGTGATCATGGCCATGCCGGCGGTCAGGTTCCTCATCATGTGGTGCGCCGCCACGCGCATGCGGGACTCCTCCGAGTCCAGGGCAAAGTCCTTCCTCACGATCTGCTCACAGGTGGTCATGGCGATCTTGATGGAGCGGTCCACCACAGGGTGCACCAGCTCCTGGACGGCGCGCTCCACCGACTGCCGCACGCACTGCTTCAGCTGGGGGTGGGCCTGCAGCAGGGGGATCTGAGGGGGGACGCCAGACGTTTAGGGAGAGAGAGGGAGATCTATAAACAAGAAGCTGGAGAACGGACTGAAGCGAACCATGGGGGCCCATGAAACCAATCAACTGCAATACCCGAGAGCAGAATTCTGGCGCGCCAACTGCACATGTGACTGTGCAGGGAGCATTTCAGGGAGGACCGACTCCTGTGATCGAGGAGCACTTTAATAACTTGCAGTCACTTTTACTTATACCACCACTACTGCCAGAGGCTGGTTACATGCCGGAGGCCTCGTACGTACGTTGATATTGATGTTGATGTGGGGAGCCAGGCCTGCCAGGGCGTACACGTTGATGTCATGATAGCTGAACTGAGGAGTGGGAGGCCCGGTGGTGGTGCAGGTGGTGGTGGTGGCGGCGGGGGTAGACGGTGCAACTGCAAATGGAAGAAAGTCTCCTGTTGGTTACAAAACGCTATTTGGATTAAAATCATGGAAGGGGAAGCGGCACTGCCAGGCTGGATGCACAGCAAACCAAGCAGAAATTAGTCACGCACAAAAAATCAGGCTCCAAATACAACCGTGAATATGCAGACACAAAAATAAACTGTGGATGCAACCTTCAGACTTAAAGGAGCGGACACTGAACAAGGACAGCAGAGAGGTAAATGAGAGCACACAGCCATGAACGCACCTGTGGTGACAATAGGCAGCATCTCCTCAGGAGGCTTGGCCTCCTTCTTTGGTGCAGACAACTGCTCCTCCAGGCTTTTCAGCTTGTCTTTGTCCTTCAGCAGGTTCCCCGGCTTCAGATCGTTGATGTCCAGAGACAAGTTCTTGCACAAAACCTCAATCTCAAACTTAAGGTTCAGCTGCAACGAGAAATAAGTTGGTAAAACATTTGCTCGATGAAATACACAACGTCAACATCACATGTCACTTTAAAAGCTAGTTTGCCGGAAAGCCAGTCACAAACAAGAACCTAATTAGTAATTAGCTTTAACTCATGAATGCCAAAAATTCAGCAGACATCAAGTCTGCCAACTTTAAAAAGCTTGCAGCACTCAGACAGTTTGAACACATAATGGTACACGCCCTCACCTTGAGGTCATGCTCCTGGTGCAGCTCTGCTAGAACATTCATGATGGCCATAGTCCAGGGGTTCTGTGGTCTGAAGACCTACAAACACATGCAAAGACATGTCATTTCAACTCAATAACCAAAGTGGGGCTTTTCTTTCATTTTACGTCTGCGTTTTAGTGATAAGATACATTAAAATGATTAACATTAAATACCCCTTTCTAGTCAACAACATGCCATACAAAGGCTGATCAATGAACCCCTTTACTGAGAAAGCCCTTGACTGTAGGAGCAGGGAGACCGACCACTATTCTACTCACCACACTGCGTAAACTGGATTCCAGCACTTTCGCCACAAAGGGAACGACGTAGAGCAGTTCTTGCTGACCCTTCACATAGGCCTCCAGCAAGAGAGACTTCACTTCCAGGTCCTAAGACGGCAGCACATTGGCACGAGTGTTGATTTAAATGGCACCAAGGTTACAAACATTTGCACAGAATCTGAGTGATAAGCAAATTAAGTTACTGACTGTGTAGAGAATGGGCTTATTCTTGGCTAGGGTGATCATGCCCAGCCAGTGGCCCAAGTTCTTCAGTAGGGAGCGATCAGAGAAATTGGCAGCAGCTTTGTCCGAGGTCAAGAGCACCTATGATACAAAAAAAAGAAATGGAAACGGGAGGTTTAGATGAAGCACCATGGACAGATTTATTACAGTGTGTATTCAACCAAGAATGGCCAGAACATGGCGGTTTGACTAGCACTAAAAACAAGTGTGTGTGGGATGGGCACACACACACACACACACACTGCTCAGCACACACGCCTTTTTTTTTTTAAAGCCATTTGTTTACCTTGATATTTCTGTAGGTTTCACTGAGCACCATCTTGCCAAACTCAGGGTTCTTTAGTGTGTCCAAGAAGTTGGAGTACAGGCTGTGGAAGTTCGGCTCGATGCTGACTCGCTTCATCACCAGGTACTGGGACACCCAGGGCATAAACTCCTCCTTCACAGTTTCCTTGAGCTCCTCCACCTGACCAGAAGAAGAGACACCCGGTTCAGATTCAGCCCAGGGTTCACAAAGGGAACACAGTGCACAGTGGGTTCGGGCCAACGCGGCCCAGGGCCTTCTGCTTTACCTTCTGCGTCATGTTCGACTGCGACAGGTTATTGAAGATGAAGGCAATCTTTTCCTGGACGTTCTCTGGCGGCTCCACAATCCTCTCCGTCTGGTCTGTGGCTACCAACAGCGTGTCTATGTTGGTTGTGTTTATGGAGGGCTGGAGACAAGAACGATCAGTTAAAACCGTTGTAAGCAGATTACAGGACTGGGTGTAAATTCTGTGTCGTTTTTGAATGTTCCTCTGCAGCGCATCGAATGATGTGAGAAAGGACTACAGATGAACTGCAGAAACGTGACCACCATCAAAGAACTAAAGAGGAAACTAAAAACATGAGGAGCCACATTATAGTGCCCTTGATTTCCTCTTGACTAGCTTGGCCACAATGCTGCAGGCACTTTGTGTGGTTCAGGCTCTGCAACTTATTTTTGATGAAAGGGCCGTCTACACCAGCGGTTCCCATGAATGAATGAATGAATACATAACCCCAACATAGGCCACTGATATTATTAGACAAAAAATGCAGTTGTCAGTCAGATTTTTATGACCCTGTATCCCAGTGATACTGTATCCATACTCTTGACTGCTGCTGAGAGATATTGTGAGGTGCCCTATAGCGTTAGCCAGCCATCTTTCCAAATGAATGGACGGCAGGTTTCTAATATGTGTTTACAATTTACATACAGGAGGGCAAGCACCAATAAGCAAAATCTAACAATATAATATAAGTGGGAGACAGAAATGATATGTGGCACAAGTCAAAGCTCAGTGCAAAGCAGGCTTTCTGCACAAGCAACACTTCACACACCACATCTTCCTTCCCAGGGCGGAACAGGGTTCCTCCCTCACTGCACTGCAATAACCAGTGCAGAGGGGTGGCTCGGCTGAACACAAACCAGAATGTGCAATTTTTGTATGTGTATTTTTGTTAAAGATAGATGAATAGAAGTAAAGTAAATCAAACACACCATTATGGTACTTACGGGCACATCCTTCTTGAAGCTGCTGGGTGTGGGTCTTGCGATTGTGGTGGTTTTGGCCACAGTGGTGGTGGTTGTGGTGGAGGTGCCCAGGGTGCTGGCCTGGCCCGGCTGCGGGGCTTTGGGCACGCCGGGCTGCTGCGACTGAGCCTGGACCTGGGCCAGCGCTAGGCTGCCCGGGGTCGTGATGGATCCTTGCATCTTCACCGGAGGGTCCCGTGACTGCTGGCCATACTCGATATACTGCACGCACAGGATATGGGAAGTGCAGAGCGAGAGGCTTATTTATCTTGGAGTTGCATTCTTTGCCCCCACACCAAAGGCTGGGGCAAAGACGAAGAAAGCGCTCGAGCATAATGGGGAAAGGAGAGGATTAGGGAAACCTGTTTACCTCTTGTAAATGATGGGGAAATTGCAAGAAGTGGCCAATTGAGGCCAAGTGTTGACAATACTGAGGATAATCCTTCAATCTAAACGGAGGAAGAGAAAACAAACATTAACGTCCTCATGAAAAGTAAAGTTCAATGATGGCGACCGTATAACAGAGAAAATGTTGACATACCTGTTTTTGAACCTATCTAGAGCAGCGATTCCAAAGTAATACATCTTGGATCCAAAGGGTTTCCGCAGGGCCTCGAGAACATAGCGGAGCGCCAGGCCCAGAGCCATGTAGGTGACCAGGCCCTTCTCGATGATGCCCCCGAACAGGCAGGCGGTGATGTGCAGCTCCTTGTCGGGGTACTGGGGGAAGAAGCGGTACTCCTCAAACAGGTTGCGCAGCATGCAGTTGAAGACCTCCCTCTCCCGCTTGATGGTGGAGTCCTTGAACCTCTGCAGCATCTCCAGAACCTGGGGGGGGGCAGCAGGAGGAGGAGCACAGTCGTCAGGGCAACAAGGCGTAAACTGGGCCTCAAAGTGTATTGCCATTACAATTACAAAGCAATACAAATAGAAACTCAATGTTTTTATTTTAATTTTCAATGACTCAATATCCACAGTGAAGACCACTCGAGTGAATGAAGCTGCATACCTCATCGACAGACATGGTGGGGTGGGGCGGGTGGTTATAGATCCGCTGGAAGTAACTGTTGGCTTCATCATCGATCTCCTTACTAAAGTGCTGGTTAGCCTCTGGCCACACCTGAGAGAGGTCAGCTACGGGAGAAGAGGGGAATTAATTAAATCCAGTGTTCGGTTCTCCTGAGTAAGCTCCACATTGAAATAGCATGACAATAGCGTCCATGCTCAACATGTGTCCCAGGCAACTAAAGGCATCACGAGAAGCGATCAAATTACGCGGAAGCCCTTGGTTGACGCTCGACACACATTAACGTGTAACTGATAGACTTGAAATGGATTCCTAACAGGATTTATTCCACGACATTCCTCATGTTGAAGAGCTTGGATTTAGCCGACCGTAATCATAGACACCAGCGTGAGTGAGGAAGTGGTGAAGGAAACAGTCTTACTCTGCTGAAAGGTCGGAGGGTTGAGGCCCGGTGTGCTCATCTTCCTCGTGCCGAACGGGTCGCTGGTTACTGCGGGCATTCCCAGACCAGAACCAATGCTCGACCCGATGCCCGATCCAAGAGGACCTAGAACCAAGAGGGTACATCAAGCCTTCGCCCGAGAACACACCTCAAAGAACTAAATAAGTGAGGGATACATGTGCATTTATGAATCGTGTTCTGGGGGAAAATTAAAACGTTCAGTACCAGAGTCCATGCCAGGAAGCTGGGAAGACAGGCCGATGCCCCCAAAGGGAGTGCTGGGGTTGGGATTGGTCAGCGGTGGGAATGCTTTGGCCGGGGACTGGGGGTTACTGAAAGCGGAGCTCAGCGAAGACGGAAAGCCCTGCATGTTCTGGGTGTGTGAGGTGGTGGAGCCCCCGAGGTTCAGGGAACTCATGGCGGACAACGGATCAATCTGTGGCGAGGACGAGGAAACGAGGCAGTGAGGGGAGGAACCATCATCATGAGTGACCCTGCATCATGAGTGCATCAGCTGTACACTAAAACACCATCATTCAACTTCTTTCATGTCAAATTATGAATTGTCAGCATCACACTCTGCAGGCACAGGCTAGCACTGGGCACTGGGCGACATAAAGCACTAAATACACAATGAGCAGTCCAAGTTTGTCAGGACATAAGCTCCAAGACATTCTGATGGAAATATCAGAGACGTTTCACATCAAAAGCAGTATTGTTGTCTTAAAATATTAATCGTTTACTTTAAAGACCCATACACTTTCTGGCCATTTTATTAAGCGAAATGCACTCCATTTGTGATTAAGACAATGACACAGCAGTTTGCTTTAGGGAGTGAAAGAATTGCAAAAAGTAAAGTTTCAGCACTGGCCGTGTTTTAACTCAACTCAACATGCCATACAAACCACATTAAAAGGGTCATATTGGACAGGGGTCTACTTGTGCTATGGCTGACTGCGGGATACCTGTACTGGAGAGATGGCATCCAGGCTGCTGGTGCTGGGTGCACGGCCTTTGGGCATCACTCCAGGTGGAGGCTGGCGGGCCTTGGTCATCACATTGCTGCAGTTGGCCACCATGGTGAGGATGGTCTCAGACAGTTCCTGGGACACACTCCTTTGGGGAGGGGAACAGAACAAGGACAATGTTGAACACAAGGTGCTTTACCTCAATATGATGTGATGGCACGCCACGAACGAAGAGGCAGCATAAGAGTCTAGCAGATTTGGGTCCATTTACCGCAGTTTTTTTAAATTATTTATTTATTTATTTTAAGTGCACCAAGTGGTAATAAAATAAATTAAACAATCATTTATGGTGAACTACACTGGTATCGTACCCAGCACAGGACTGGAGGCAGGCCAGCATGGTGGCCAATGTCTCAGGGGGCAGCTGAGCGCTTTTGGGCTGTTCCTTGTCTGGAGCCAGGCCTCCCATAATGGACGGGCAGCGCCTCTTCAGGAACGTCACACACGCCTGAATAAAAGGCTCCTGAACAGAAGGTGCAAAAGACTAATCAACATTGGACTAATGGATGCCGTCTGTCACCATGGAGTCCTTGTATTCCTTATGTGACAAAAACAATGTGGGGTAAAATTACATTTGTACAAAAATTTAAGATTTCAACTAAAAATTTATTCCTGGACTTACCCCGTGCTCTCGTATTTTATCCGTCAGCCATTTGTCTAGTTTGAGGTATTCACGGCGAGAGGCAAGTGCAGCAAGATCAATAACGAAGGCAAATGGAGTAGCATTCAGCAGCATCGACAGAGACTGAGGGAGGAAAAAGAAAGTGGAATTGGTGACACATCACCCACCGATCCCTCCGAAAACTAGTGAGACCTCTAATGAGGTCTGATCATCATATAATCAACATCGGGAGGCTGTGGTTAAAAACAGGTCGGACAAAACTGGCAGACAGAGAAGCTTCATCTCTGTGGCGGTTAATGACGATTCGGTCCTTTTGAAATGTACCTTCAAATCCTGGGCCACATCCAGGATACGAGAGAGCTTGGCCTGGTCATAATGTTCGCCCCTCATGTACCACTCAGCCATTGAGTGCATGATTAGCTGGCGGATTGATGGAGACTGTCCCTAAAATAAATAAAACACAAGCAATGTTATGCAAATTAAGGTGGTCAAGTTCATCTCCCCTCCACGCATTGATGCCATCAAAGACAAATGCAAAGTATAAGCACTCATTCTAGAAATGAGAGGCTATCCACCAAAGTACAAGTTTAGATATCTGAAACAGGAATTGAATAATGGATGCAACCGTGTCCATGGGTAACCTACCTGTCCATGCCAGGCATAGTGCAAGATGATGGCCGAGTTGGGGTGGTTCCCCAGGAAGATGGGCATGAGGGTGGAAATGAGCTCATGGCGAAGTGTATGCCAGGAGGTGGAGATCTGCAGCAATGCCAGCACCAACATGTCTGGGCAGTGCTTGATGGGGAAGCTGAACAGCTGCTTCACAGGCTCATACTGGCCCACCTCAGACAGTCTGAGCAGGCTCTCCACCAGATCCAGGCTCTTCCTGTAAACACACAATGCAGAGACCATTTAGGGTAACAGGACACAAGTTAAAAAGAGTTCTGGCCAATTTACATTATTATTGTTAAATCAAGTAAAGAAAAGAACAACATTGGATTTCTATTGTGTCAACGGCAGGCCATCCATACCAGGTTGCAATCTCCTTATTGTCATCTTCTGGTGGTGCCTTGAGGATGTCAATGGCTACTGTGTGACATGGGTAGTCTGCAAAGCAAAACACCTCCGGACTCATCAGGGAATGCTGGATGAACGACAGCTGTAGAAGAAGAAAGAAAATCCAACTAAACAAAAAGATAATCGTTTCCAAGAACATCTAGTCATGTGTCTACTTAGCACGCTAAATGTCAAGTACAACATGCAAGGGCAGGATATCAAGTCATAACAAAACAAGGCTCCAAATTATGCACGTTTGTGTTAAGGGAAGTGCGGATAAGGTACCTGTCCCTCGGCATGTTTCCATGGTCTGTAGATGAGATCCACAGGGAACAGCTCCATGGCCAGACCCCTTACAATGCCACAGACCACTATTTTCAGGCCTTTGCTGTCCCGGATCATGAAGCCATGGTGGTCCAATTCATACGTCACCTCCTTGAAGTTTAGATTGGGGTTCTAAAGCAAAGAGGAAAACGTAAGTGACGCACAACTATGAAACTGCCGGACCCACCGGCACCTGACCGAAACATAAATAAATCAAATGATTGGGACGGATGAAATCATAATGAAGTAGATTAATGACGAACCACTTCTTTGACCACGTCGATGAAAACATCCACGTTCCAGGTGTGTGTCTGTGAACCATCACTTTTGTCCTTCCCATCACTCCAAATGCTACTTCCTGGAGTGGAGATGGACTGGAGGAGACGGGCAATGGGAGGTTTAGACATCACCGATCCACGCGGGCCATTCCAAAAAAACATGCAATTTGACAGCAGGCTGATCAAGCGGCCAACTGGTTTACCTGTAGCGGAATGCCATCGGCCAGGCCAGAGTGAGTACGAGCCATCATGCCCAGGACCCTGGCTACCTGGCTGGCTGTCACCTCCCGAACCCCATACTGGAGGATTATGTTTCTGCACTCGTCCACACTGGAGAGGAGCAGAGAGACACGTAGAGGTTGGTTGACGATGTTCCAGAGCTTCTTCCCAGTTGCAAACCAAAACTTATTCAGAAAGGCTGATACTGCTAAATTTACAATAGAGTTTTCAGGCAGATTCCTTGTCTTAGTTGAGAACGAATGAACATTCAAGAGTGCTGAAAAATATAAACCTAGCTTGAAGTATAGGGATAAATGTATGTGTTCCTCGTGCTGAAATGAAATTCCATCCACCTGATATTAATTCCCATTACAATCATCATTGGCTGGTAATTTCCAAAAAATAATATAAATATTCTCACCAAGTATTACCAGACGAGTTTAACAACATACCTTGCACAGAAGCCATAGCCAACTTCTTGCATGAAATCTGCAAGGGAACTTTCCATCATGGTCTTGGCTAACTCTCCAGAATCTGGCAGGATCCTATCCATCAGAATGTCCCGTTTTTCAGGGTACAGCAGTGGTGCAAGCACCACAGGGCAGCGGTCCTGGGGGAAATCTGAACAAGACATGACAAAGTTAACTACAACCAAGAAAACCCCAGCTTCTGATTATGTGGTAATTGGGACTTTGTACTAGGGATGCAAAAACTATTCCCCCCCCCCCCCCCCCCCCCCTGCCCACAAAAAAACCCCAAATTAAATAAAATCTCAGGGAGTACTCGTTTAGTAGGCTTTTTTTGTTGTTGAAAAGCTAACATCTTTCTTTCTCATAAAATAAAAAAAGACATAGGGAACTCAGCCAGCCACTAAACATTGGCAAACAGACTCAACAACAATGAATGCGCATTGGCCAAGGCTAATACTTTTAGCATTTATGGTATATTCTGCTTCAAAACGAAAAAAAACTTTAAAAAAAAAAAACATAACATAAGATACAAATAAGATAGGATTTATAATATTTTTGTAATCTTTCAAGGTTAGCTTGAACTTGTATACTCAAACACGCGTATGCACCATACGTTATACACTTGAGTAACTGCGAGTGTATCATTGTGATTTTCATCTCCATTACCTCTGCACAGAGTATTGAGGAAGGCCTCAGTCTGCTCTTGCCCTACACCACTGGCTCCCTTCTGGCCGAACAGCAGATGGGAAAGGAGCAGGTGTAGGACCTCTATGGCGATATCCTGGAAGCCACCTTCCTGATGGCCTCCAAGGTCTGCGTCCACGTATGACCGCAGAAGGTCGGGAAGCTTCTGCTTGACGAAGACGGCAGCTGAAACATTTCATAGCAGTGATTAGAAGATGAAACGCACACGCCATTCCTGTAGCACTTCAAACCACTGTTGAACAAGCGGAGTCCAGGAGAAATAATGATATTCCTTCAGCTGTGTACTGGGGCTGTCAACGAATATTCAAAATTTGAATATGTATTCGAATGGGGAAAAACACAGCCGCGGCGCGTTCTTTCTGCTTTGCGAGTGTGCGCAGGCGGGGAGCGAGAGAGAAAAAGAGCTAGTGAGAGCGAGGTCTGCGGTCTTGGCCAATAGTTCATTTACTTGTTTTTGTGAAGGTAATATGTTGCCAAATATGTTTAAACTTAAATAAACGACCTATACAAGTAGTTATGTCTTGTTGTATTAGTATGCCGTTATTGACGTAAAGCGCATCATTGACATAATGAACAAATATATATATATATATATTCGAATATATGTGTTTTTCATAGAGGGAATATTCGAACGTCATTTTTTAGCGATTTTGACAGCCCTACTGTGTACTCACCAAAACCTCGAAGGTCTGTGTTGCAGGAGTTCAACAGGGCAAGACCAAATATCACCTAAGGAAACACATTTGTAAATGTTAAAATGGTACACAAAGAGACAAGCGTGATGCTTCAGCTGGTTTTTCCATAATATGAAAATTAGAAAGACAAGCAAATAGTACATTTGTGGGACTGCTTCAACCACATTCATCGAGCCAATGTTGCATTTCACGATTTCACTGATTTAAGCGCATAGGGTACAGTGTTATGGTCTATTTAAACATTATCTGCTTCAATAGAACCACATTTAGCAGAGAACCGTTCAATGAAATGATTGAGCTCTCTCCGAGTGGCAGTACATGCCAAAATGTCATCTGCTTAGACAAAGATAAAGTAGAGGCTAAAGTAACTAAACTACCTCGTCAAAAGAAAATGTGCACCGTACCCAATTGGGTGGCTGTGTTGAGCCATTAATAAATAAAAAAACAACATGGCGCAGACTTACCTCTTGGACCTTGCTAAGCTTCAGAACTTTACTCAGCTGAGTAAATAAATGAGCTGATGGCTTCAAACTCTGAAACACAAAACGTGCATATTTTAAAAGGGCAAAGTAATCAGTCGTCTCACACAAGAGCAAGACAGTTCTTATTAGAAAAATAACAATTATTAAATATACTTTCAGTAACATATGTAGATACATTAAAATACAGATCAACTCCTCATTATGGCCTTACATTTTGCCTGGAGCATTTATATCCAAGCAAATTTTCACTGCTTTTCACTGACAATATCAGTTATATTTTATCCCCCTTTTAAGTTAAATATCGTGCGTGAACTCAATAACAAAACTATAGTCAATAACAAGCCAGTAATGCCTACCTTCTGGTAATGCAGGGGATTGTCAATGGCGTAGCACAGAGAAGAGATAAAGTTTGGCTTCGAGATCAGCGACACACACTCCTGGATCAGAAACTGCGTCTTTGGTAGATGGAAAGATTTCAGAATCAATCAATTCAGTCTTCAGTCTGTCAATATTGAATTTTGCCCACATGCACATTTTAAATCTAGCCTACACTAAATATTGCATGCTGCATGTATACAGGTAACATATGTGCCATTATCTTATGAAATATATTATACATATACACTGGTTACTGACTCAAGATTTTAATAAACTACCTGATGGAAGTCCTTGCCGCTGCTTTTACCATCGCCACTGAAATCCACATGAGAGAAGAGACAGCGTAGAAGATGCCTGTCTGCCTCAGGACCGTGACAATTCACAATCTGGCAGATTTAGAAAAAAAAGCATGATGTTTTAAACAAGGTGTTTAAACGAACACAGAGTGATTGGATGGCTGCCCTACTGTTCACGCATGGTTTACCAGTAGTATTGCCAATACTCACATGCTGTATTTCCTGCTGGCTGGCTCTGTAATTTTTTTTCGTTAAATTGTCCACCAGGTAGCTGATTTGAGACAAAGCCAGCGAGAGCGAGTCAAGATTCATTGCTGTTTGGGGCGGAAGCAGGCGGCCGAGCCCGGCGCAAAATCACCATTATTCCCCTTTTGTCCCTTCAGTGATAGGTTACTTCTGCTCCCCCCCTCCCCAGAAAAAAGTTGTTAAATATTGTCTTGCAAATGATATTAATCCGTGGCTCTTCGTTCTAAGTAGAGTCCCTCAGTTTACAGTCATGGTCAGCGTCTGAAAAAGGAAAATGGGAAGGTAATTAGAAATGATACTTAACGCGATGCTGAGAATTGATCGAATAATATCACAAACACTTTTCAATGACTTTACAAACAAGGCAACAACAAAAACATTTGCACAGGCTTTGAGGCCTGCTAAAGGCACCAATCAAGACGCGCGCCGGAAGGCGTCTTTGCATGAATAAATAAAATGTGAAAACCTCATTTTAGATTTCGTAAAAACGACGTGTGTTTAGTCTCGTGAAATTGTTCAACACATGAAAATGTGTCTTTGCAGGGCTAGTGTTATCAATGATCGTCTGGCCTATGCTAAACCGCAGCACCAGGAGTAAAACATGACGCTAACCCCCCTAGCCTAGTTATACTACAATTACGGTTTCAAGTTAATTTGAGCCCATTTAACAACCGATAGTTAGCATTATGTCCTCTTACCCCGAGACTCGACAGAAAACGGGAATAAACAAGTTTCGTTCATGCCAAGTGACCTTAGTTTAAGTCACCAATGGAAACAAAGAACAAGATCACGTAGGTTTACAGCAACGTTACCGACGGGCTACCAGCACATTGCGGAACCTAAAAACCAATTAATCTAGGACTTTCTAACACATAATGGACGGCACTCACATTTCTGCTGGAAATCACAACTGACTTCCATAATAATGATTTTTTTATATATACAACCAACATGTTTAGCAATTCAACTTTGTCACATACGGCTCAACCACACGGGGAAATGAACAAATGTAACACCTGAAAACAAATGGCTCATTGTAACAATGAACTCCATGTCACGCAGGGCTTCAAATGAACATAAAAAACTTATCATTCACACACTCCTCTAAATGGCTAAATAAAATGCTAAAAAGAATAGCACTACTGACACTCATGGAAGCTAACGTAGCATTGTGGCGTTTACTTATATGGGGGGGGGTAGACTTTACCAAGATCGCCCGAAACACCCAATTACTTTATATTGGATAAATATTCAGGCGCGTGTACAGCAGGCTACATATTGAGCCGGCCAGGCCCGTCCTCCTCGCTCCGACCACGGGACACGCAGAGGCCGCGAGCCGGAGGGCCGCGAGTGTTGCCAGCCAAGCTAACCGTAGCTAGGCTAGGCTTCAGAAGACTCCCCGTGCTAGTGACCAACACAGTGAATCCCCATTACCACACACACACCGAGCTACAGTCTCCCTGGCGAGTTTCATTAGAAAACTAGAACTATAGGATTTTCATCTCCACCAGGCAACTCACCATTCTTTCAAAAAAAATGAATTAGATTTTCATCCGTCTCTCTGTTTCATCCGCCAAACTTGTCGAAATATGAGTGTCGCTCTGCGTCCTATTCGGTTAGATTTTTAAAAAATAAAATGGCGACTGTCACTGCCATAGCGCGTTCGCGGCGAATGTACGCGCATTTGCTCGTGCTCGTGATAAAAATAAAAGTTGCCCGCGTGCATGTCTATAACTGCACTGGATACAACACAACGGCCACGAAACGAGTGCGGGGGAGGATTTTCATGTAACATTCAGGTCAATGCAAGTTTACATACGATGAACATTGAGAAAGAAATGCTCCATAGCTACAATGCCTTTAAACACCATCGCCAACCCCTGCACCACCAACCACGACAACAACAGCCATGATAACAATACGCTATTAATTGTTTTTAGTTATTGTACCACAAGTTAACAATTCTCCTTCATGTCTGCTTAATTAATGAGTTTGACTATAACACAATGTCACGTCAATTTTCATCACCATAACTTCCAATTAGAAAGAGAAGGTTGGTCAATATTGACTCTCCTGTCAATATTGAATATTTATAGATATCATATATGTGGGTATACATATATACATATGAGTGTATTTCAAATGACAAAAGCTCTAGGCCAATTGAAATAGCCTATTGTCATTCATAACCATAACGCATAGCAAAATCCCAAAGGTGTTTATAATGTCTACTATTTATTTTATGATTAATAATGTACTGTGATTATTATTCTTAAATTGTTATTCGTGAATCTTCATTTATTCCGAAGTAAGTTCTACTTGGAAGTGCGCGGCTTTTCACTATGGACACCTAATCTTGTATCGACTACGTCGCTCTTGCTTCATAATTTGAGCGTTGAAGTCGGAGGAATTGTGTGTGTGGGCGGGCTTAAATAGGGACGAACGTGATGTAACCAATAGCAGTGGGCTTTGTTCAGGGAGCCAATCGCATCAGTAACGTTCCCAGGAACGTTGCTTTACACTTATTTCGCTGTGTCAAGAAACAACGACTACATGCTACATTAGAAGATAACTATACATTCCGCTGTGTTATTTGGAGATACGATGTCTTCTTGGGCGAAATCTTCTGGCACCGGCAGGCGAACACAATCTACACCAAATGGAAGGTTAGTCGTTTTTTTAAATAGTGGATTTAGCATTACGAGATACCATGCTAAGTACGATAGCTGGACTCTGCAAAACAATGGCAAGTTAAATCCCATAATAATGTCATACAATCAAACTGTTGGGTCACAAGATCATACAAATGACTGTCCTTTGTTTTTCCAGTAGTCAAACACACCGTTCCTTTCGAAGACCAGCGCCTTACCCGACACGGGAGGACAGAGCAGAGGAGCATAAGGATGTGCTTAAAAGGTGGGAGGAAATTACATGCTCTCCACATTTTTCGTAGGCACGGACACGTCTCTGATGTTATGTGTGTTATACACGTTACACACATAACATAACATTAGCGATGATTGACAGCATAGTCATAGTTTCAACTCTTTAAACTTTGTACTATACAATGGTACTATAAAATTGTACCATAAAATGGTTTCTAACGTCCATAGATGTATTGTATTACTAGGGCGATCATTATTATACATATATATTTAGAATAAAATTACGGTTGCCATCTGCCCTTTCTTGCTGATCCTTTTTATGAAATGGCTCTTTGTGGGTATTGTAGTGTATGGTCAGTTGGTTCATACTATTGTGGTGGCTAAAGCACATATCTTAACAAAAGTAAGAGGGTTCTGGGAGGCCGCAGTTTGAATAATCAAGACTTTATTATCACTTGCAGCGAAGCAACACAAAGCCTGAGTTGTTTTGCAAAAGAACCGAATGTTTCCGTCCTTCGGTGCCTCTTATACCTTCATGTCGTCATCTCATTCTTTCTCCAAACATCCATGCACTGTGGTTCTATTCCATATAGGGTGTTCTGTACATCTCCCAAACCCATGTTACGCATCAGACCATCCGTACATTGTCCCTATTAGTAGAACGGTCCATTCTACATGCGTAGACGGCCCTTCCTCCCTTTACTGCTGGAGCCCATCTCCACATATGGTAAAGACAGCCCATCCTCCCCATGTCTGTTCTGACCACTTCTAAACATTCAGGTGGACACCTTAGAGATAATATGGGGTGAACCAGGAGGTGAACCTTGGGTTGAACCAAGGGAGGTATTGATGAGTGCGCCTCTGTTTCTTTCCACACTTAGTTCATGCTTTACATGGACAACCCAATGATTATGCTATACTTCCATACTATATGTAAAGGAGTTGTATGTTTTTCTTGAGATCGTTTGCAAGGAACAGGAGTTTATGGTGTTATGAGGTCAGAGGTGAGAAGAAGCCAGTTGTTGTGACAGTAGCTATAGGCACAGGAGGTGCCCGACTGTAAAGATGATTATCTGAGAAGTAGTATTTAAACTGTGCATCAGGACAAGGCTGGCAGAGTATTCTCAGAATTTGGTGCCACAGAGGCTCTCTCAAGATTCAGACCTTTTTGACACTGTTCTACTTTGTAATAAACCCTTTAATATACAAGTGGAACGTGTCAGCGGTGGTTTCTCCTTTTCCTTAACACATCAAGATACTACAGTATCAAATGATTGGCTACATCCCAACACTTTTCTTGGCATACCTTTTTTTGAAATGTCTTTCATTAAACCGTTTTCTATTATTTATTTGCCATAATTAGTAAAAAACAGATTTCTGAGAAAGATAGCAACCACTTTTTGAAGGCAGTGTATGTGTAGCAACAACACTCATAACCAATAAGAACATGCATACCTAATGCACCTTGAGTTTTGGCATTGGTTACTTGGCGACCACAATAGTGAGCTCGTGGCCGAATATGGGCGTTGGGCGGCAGGAGCTCAGTGGGTAGTGCGGGTGGGCAGAGCGGGTCGTCCACTAACCATAGGGTCAGCGGTTCGATCCCCTTGATCCCCCCCCCCCTCCTCCTCCAACTGTCTACATGTCGAACCCCACAAATGTACTGATTGTAAGTCGCTTTGGAGAAAAGTGTCTGCTAAATGCCCTTTTACCCTTTTACATGAGATTGTTGCATGCTTCATGACGCTGTTTTATGCCTTTGTTTCCTTCTCTTTTTTTTTTTTAGTTACGAAGAACTAGAACAGCAGCACAAGTACAGTGGCAACATGCAGTTTGAAGGATACCAGCGACCACCAAATGGTGGGTAACTTCTTTACCTGCTTAATGGCTCCATGCTTCAGGGTTGAATATTTTGGTTCAGCCGACAAATGTTTTCAGTAGCATTTCAATGAACTGGACTAATGGCCTTCCCTTTTCTTGCTCAATCAGAATAACTAATCATCAGCGAAGTCGCTTCATGTTGCACAATATCTTTGGTTGCGTCATATTGCCACGTGAGCCCATTTAATTATTGTATGAAAATGTATTGTTTTTTGGTAAGTATTGGTGGTTCAAGGAGAGCTCCCCGAGAAAGCATTCAAAAACGTTTTGATTTCGAGTGTGGATAACCAAGGTGGACACAGGTGTCAGCTGTTGCTACATTGTTATACAATATGTGGTCCAATTACAAGCAGACACAGATCCCTGCTGAAGATTTGCTTGGCAAGTTACAGACGTTGTTTTATTAGTCAGCTGCTAGCCGGCTTCTACCATTTTCTTAGTTTGCCATTTTCGATTAAATCCTTTCTGTCTTCCAGAACCTGAACGTTTGTCCACTTCTTCTTTGTCTCCTTCTCCCCACCTTCAGCCAAGCCTGAGGGATACAGCTCCACAGACAGACGTAAGGCCCTGTACCAGAGGTTCTACAGGCAGGTCCAGGATGAGAAGGAGCCGGCAGATTGTGTGGTGCTCTCCATCACCAATCAGTGCATGTGAGTTGTGAGCTATAGATCAAGTTCTAACGAGACCAGGTGGCTATAGGTTGGCCTCCGCTTGTAGGAGCCTTTCTGTTGGGTTGTCCTCCAGTACGTTGTCATGGCGAGTGCCAGTAGAGACTTTAACTAACACTACCGCAGGCTACTCGGCACATTGGTCCTGTTTCCTGTTTTGAAGCACGTTTTACAAACGGTTGTGAGATTGGGATGCAACGCGCTTTCCCCGGGGAACGGGTGAGGAAGGAGATGTCGGACAACCTTCAAATCCAAGGTTTTGCCGGAATCTCTTGCGGAAGTGACTCCGTTTGTGACTCACGCTATTTGTTTAGCTTTTGTACTTGTGAGACAGTTAAAGCGGTAGCGCGTTGCAGTGCTGTACAGTATATGAAACACGTACAGCAGTAATGTGTTGCTGTATATTAAACAAGCGCACCGCACCCAAGTACGCCGAGATCCGCGTAAACCCATCGAAAAGAATTGCTCGCCAAGAAAAGGGCCAGGTCAAGACTGGCGGTCGGGTACCGAAGTACCGGTACCGGTTCCACCACGGCTCCGGTTCCTTAACAGCCGGCCCCCACAGGGCCGAATTGCAGACATCGGTGACTCATTTAGCTGTCGTGCCCGGGCCGCCGAATGAAATGTCCGCACTCTGGTGCTCCTAAGCGGCCCCACGCGCCTCCATTATCCTGACCCACTTCTCTGACCAGCAGAGTAGCTCGGCCTCTGCTGCCTCTGTGTTTGTCTTTTTTTTTCTTTTGTGATTGATTTGTTTGTCAAAAGATTGCGTGACGCAACGCTTTGGGCCACCTGCCCTGTGCCAGTCCTGGCAAAAGAGTCTCACTGCAAACAGCTGCTCACCTCGTGTGCTGCTAACAAACACGTAACTGTATTGTGAGAAGTGATGCGGATGAAACTCAATACTCCCAAAAGGCCGAAAGACCAGCCTGACCTAACCCTCACCACAGATGAATAAGTAACTTTTGAACTGTATTTCTGAAAAGAATGTACAAACACTGTCAACATAAAAATAGATCTGAATCCAATCGTTAGTTTGTTTAAAATGGCGCAACACATTTGAACAGCCATTTTATCCAAGTTCTGTTCAATTGCTTTGTGGCTGAATGTTTGTCACAACAAAGATTACTTAATTGCAAAAGGCCAGCAGCATTGCATTGTGCTCATAGTGTCCAATTGCCAATTTCTTCAGTGTGATATATACCATGTATTACATTTCCCTGTCTTGGGGGAATTCATTTCCCCAGAAGATGCACCCAAGCATTAAATGACAAAAGTTAAACACTACATAAATAACAAATAATGATTTGAGAAAGTTTACGTCCAACTATAATGCCCTACAGGGATTTTACAAGAGATTTAATGAGATTTCTTATCTTCGTTGAGCAACGTCAAGTGAACTATGTGCTGTAAAAAGAAATGGATAATGATAAACATTTAATCTACACATCAGTAATAAAACATTGCAACGGTCAATGTGTTACAAGTACACTGACGTTGATTATGAGATCACACACTGCAGCACAATATATAAATGAACTTATTGTCAAACTGGGAACATCAGATCTACAGAGATTCATGCAGAAAATATGTAAACGCATTGTGGACATCCCCTACTTTAATATTTACCTCCAGTTATGGCCAAGCTAAATCTCAGTTCTGAAAACATTGTTGCGTACAGAATTCACATCTGTTAATGTCCCATTTTACTAGGCAAATGACTTTGTATGCGCAATGACCAAATTACTCATCTTAATTTCAAAACTGTTTTACTGACAGAAAACACAGACTGATTCTTCTTTGGTAAAATCTTCTCTCAGATTTGACCAATTCATACCAAATATGTCATGCTAAAACACACTACAAACGCAATCCTTATTTTGGCCCGTTACCACATTAGCCCTATCAAGAAATGTATATTAAAAAAATCATTTATTTTATTTTATTTTTTTAATTTGAACAGTGCCCCCTAACAATACAACAGGTTACTCTTAATTACCAAATACAATTCATTTCACCAGTATTGATTACTAGGGATGTACCCTTGAATCGAAAATAAATTGCCATTGTTATCCAACCATGATACTCTATAACCATGATATCACTACTCATTTACAGCACAACATGGGTTCATATTCACTTCAAACCTCGGGTTCTGGCACTTCCCGCTGTTGCGTTCCATGCGAAATGTAAATTTGCTTTGCCCTAACAAAAATGTAAAATATGAATGGTGGCCTCACAACCTGATCAACGATGAATCCAAAAATCATCCGTCAAAAGTTTTTGAACTTGTCTTGAGACCCGAGCCCCCCTCTGCCCGTGTCGGTTGTGTGTCACTCACCTGGGTGCCGCCGCGTGTGCGGGTTCACCCGACAGCGATATACATGCAAGAGTAAGTTAACAAAGTGTTTTTCTTCCTCCCAAAGGGATTACCCAAAGTCACTAGGCGAGTGTTTGCAGGAGCGTGGCCTGTCAGTGGAAATGCTCTACCTGCAGGCGGAGTCGGGCCTGACCCGGGCCCTGCAGGACATCCGGGCAGACGGCTCCCCGTTATGTATTCTGGTGGAGCACACAAACGTAGCTCTCTCCTCCTGCACTGTAATCATATTCTCAGAGTCCCTCAAAAGTAAGTCCCTGACTCCCCTCCCCTCCCCCCATCACCCCCCCTCTCTCCTCCCTCACCCCCTACAAAACAAATCAAATGGCCGGTGTTACGACTCACTTTTGGGCTCATCCAGACATGGGCTTCACTTTATACTTGCATCATCACGCCACAAGTTAGGCCCCACTGATGAATAATTGAGAGCAAGAAATTGAGAGCAAGAAATGCATTTAAGGACAACAGCGTCTTCAAAAACTGACCCACATCACATCCACATAAATGTGAATCTAGTCTTGTGTCTTTACAAACCAGTTAAAAAAAAATCTCACATTTAATCCAAAAAACTATTATGAATCTCTAACTTCTACAAATAAGTCTACAAATGAACCTGCAAACGTTTTTTTTCACACTCACCCCATTTAAACACATGAAGTTCCTGAAAATGTCTCTATTAAACACATTGTGAAAACACTTCAATGCTTCCTAAAAGGACTGGAGAGGAAGACTTCATGTTGTTCATCATCGTGTGAATTAGTTGCATTTCATGAAGAACTTTTAACTAAATAATGAACAAAGGCCAAATTACCAGGATCTTGGATGGTAACCTCTTTCTTCTCCAGTCTAAAACCACAACATATAGGCAAACTCTTAAGTTTAAACAAGTGAATTGAAAATTGTTGTCCTTGTATCTACAATTTTGGTTCCAAGTTTTCACTTTTTAAAGAATTACACAGTATCAAAATTCTGATCTTAAAGAGCAATTTTCACATGCATTTATATCTGATAATAATGTATCCCAGACCGTGACCCAGATAAGTGTTTTCACAGCTGTTGTGAAAACACCACAAGATAACACCACACACACTAAAATGTCAATGTCAACGCACAACTCAATTTACACAAATCATCATTCTTTCCAAGAAGTCCATAACCCCAACAAAACGCACACCCACATAAACGCCACAGCACAGCAGCAGGCAACATTATTCCAACTCATGACAAATCCAGTGCAACAATCCAAAAACCCCATCACAATGTTTTTTTAAAATTTATTCCCATGTTCAAAATGTATTTGGCGAGCGTCGGTTGACCTCGTCCTTGAATCCCCCCGAGGGGGTGGGGCTGTCTGAAGTAACTCCGCCTCCCGCCTCCCCCCCCCCCCCCCCCCCCCCAGTCCACCGCAACATGCCCAAAGACCAGGCCATGGACCTGGTGGCCACCGAGTACAGCCGGGGGCTGGTGAAGGAGCGTCCCCCGAAGGACCCGGCCGACGTGGCGGCGCGCGCCTCGCAGCTGCTCAACGACTTCCTGGAGCGCGAGAAGGTGGAGAGGCACGCCGTGCCGTCTGACGCGCGCCAGCTCCTGCTGCTGCTGGCCGACGGCGTGCACCTGTACCCCGAGGAGCTGGCCACCATCTCCCTGTACCTGCGCTCCCGCCAGGACCACCTGCAAGGTGGGCCGTCCGGGACCCCCTGTTTGTTTTTTGCCCGCACGCGCGCATGCGCACATGCATTTTTTTTTTTTTTTTTTTTTTTTTTTAAATCTAATGTTCTTGTTTCCTGCTCAGCTTCCACCACAGATGGTGAGAGGGGCAGTATGCTGCCCCCCGGCCTGGGGAAACCTCCACCCCTGCTCCCTACTCCGCCCAGCGCCCCTCTGTCCCAGGGCGGGCCCGGGGGGCCCCTGGCCGGCCCCGCTGGGGAGCTGCAGCCCGGTCCCCTGCTGTCCCCGTCAGGTCTGGGCTTTACACGCATCTGTTCTGAATTCATCAGCAGTAACATCAGTGACTGGTTATTAATAATAATGATGATAACGTGAATAATCCAGAATCGTAATGCATGACTCTGCAGTACGCTTGCATAGACAGCCAGGGGCCGGACCTCCAACAGTCTCTCTCTCTCTCTCTCTCTTGCTCTCTCTCTCTCCCGCTCCTCAGGCTCCTATCCCAAAACCAAGCCCCCTCCCCTGCTGTCCCTGCACCGGGCCCAGGGACCCCCTCACGGACCCCCCCACGGCGCCCCCCACGGGGCTCACCTCGGCCCCGCCCCGCCCCGCGGCCCGCCGTCTCTACACAGCCCCTACAGCGGCCCTCCCCCCCGCGGGCCCCCGCACCACCACGCCCCCCAGTACCACCCGGGCCCCCCCCGCGGCAGCCCCCACGGTGTCAGGGGAGGGCCGCCCTCGCTGAAGAGCCTCCGCCCCCACGCCCCGCTCTTGCCTGTACCAGGTTATTGATGTAAAAATACTCTACGTTTTTTTTTTTTTTTTTTTTAAATGAGTGCGTTTAGTCGCGCCCTGCGATGTTCGAGTGATACCTGTAACCTTAAGTATATTTAAGTTTTTTTTTTTTTTTTTGCGTTATTTTGCATTCACGCTTTTTTTTTTCAACTAACCTCTGTTTTCTATCTCTCTTTTATTGTTTCTGCTCAGGTGGACCCTCTTTACGATCCAGTGGTCCGCGCCGCTAAAATAGGCATGCACACACACACACATGCACAAACACACACACACACACACACACACACACACACACACACACACACACACACACACACACACACACACACACACACACACACACACACACACACACACACACACACACACGCGCCCGCCCGCCCTTCAAGCCCTCCATTGTTGTCATCATTTCAAGTTTCTGTAAAACCTCCAAGCCTGTTCTCCAAGTGGAGTGAACTGCTCCGGCCTGCTTGATCATTCCCCAGTTGCCAAAAGACCAGTGCACACTTCTCCACCTCACCCTCGTGAAATGAATGCAAACGGACGTGGTGGTATTTAAGGTTGAACCTGGCTGATGGAAAAACAACGTTCAGCATCATGCGTGCAAACTGAACGCTGAAGGACACCAAGGTAACCACGGCGTTCGTGGTGATGTGGGTTCACGTCTCAAAAGGTTCTCAGTAGGCTGACCTATTTCCAAGATGAAAATGACCTATTTTGCTTTTTTCTGTGACGTTTTCCCAGAGTTCAATGCGGATGGTAAGGTGACGTGGCTGTTATAAAAAGTGAAGCCTGTTTTGTTCATAGTTGTCACAACCGCTAAGCCTTGAGCTCTCGGTATTCCCACCACTGGCTGAGCGATGGGGTCTCCTTGGAAGAGGGAAACCTCTTTATTTATCAATTTAATCTCAGTTGTCGAGCGCAATCTCAGCGTCTCCAGTTCCTTCAATATTTCAAACGGCACACGGATCTGTTCATGGTTTTATTGGCACGTAATTGCCGTGCCTCTTGTGTTGTTGATTTTTGAACGGCGTCACACTTCCTCCTGTCTTCCATGTTCCTCGTTCACACATACCGGCATGGACATGTTTCACTGCCTTGTAAAAAAAATCATACAGAAGGAATCTGAATTATTATTATTTTTGTTTTTTTGTTTATTCACTAACCATTCTTCCTAGTTGTCCTTTGTAGCTTTTACATGAGTGTGTGTGTCATCTTGAACGCTCTGGATTTTATTAATTTTGATACAGAAAAATGGTTTGTTAATGAGTTTTTATTATAAGAGCCGAACAGTGTTTTGGGTTTCCTTGTTTGTTGATGGGATCAACCTTGGCTGTATATTCTGTATAGAAATAAAGTGGTCTCAGGATGTGTCCGTGGTGTTTTGTGTGTGTGTGTGTGTGTGTGTGTGTGTGTGTGTGTGTGTGTGTGTGTGTGTGTGTGTGTGTGTGTAGAGTCAGTGTTGCTTCTGCTGTCTAAAGATGCCCATCTAAATCCAACGAATAAGTTAGCAAGGCACATTTTGGAGTAATGTCAGCCCTGACTGGGGCACGACTGTAGGTTCATGTCTGCTTTCATTTGACAAGGTTTCACAAAGATCTTTTTCTTTGCCACTTTAGGGCACATTCACAGTTTAGAGTGTTAATTAGACATGGTATATGTTCTTATAATTGATCAAGCACTTTCTGCACTTTATTGTTTTGGTGATACTAACTTAATGGCTATATTTATTTAATTTTGCATATATATATATATATAAAATACTGTATAGCTGCGTTTCTAATATTTTCTTTTGTTGGTCTTTGGACGGAAAAATATTAAGAAAAAAATATTGTGATTTATATATATATATATATATTGAATCATCACAAGACTATGCACATTCTCGTTGACTCCACCCAGTGGTAGTAGGGCCATACACCCATGAACATACGAGACTCAACCGGTAGATCAAACCAGACCCATTGGGTAAAACGCCAGCCGAGCCTGGTGTCTATTCCAAAATGTAAGCCTAGACGCAGCCAGAGCGTGGATGTATAACAATAAACAACCCCTCAAGATCATCTATAACCGACCACGCTTAAATATTGCTGTGAGTTTATCAATGTGTATCCAAGCATTTCACGTTGACACATCGGTGACCTCATCGGAGAGAGAGAGAGAGAGAGAGAGAGAGAGAGAGAGAGAGAGAGAGAGAGAGAGAGAGAGAGAGAGAGAGAGAGAGAGAGAGAGAGTGTGTGTGTGTGTGTGTGGGGGGGGGGGGGGGGGGGGGGGGGGGGGGGGTTGAGTTCAACTGACTGCCTTTCTGCTGTGATTTACGATATAATGTTATTTTAATGAAATAGTTATTGACGACGAAAAATGGAGCAAACAATACCTGGCGCACTCGCTAGATGGCGACAGAGACCCGCCTCTCCTCATCCCAGAACAACGGCAGCAGAACGCCGGGTCAACGCTGAGGGCCGCGTGCGTGTGCGTCGCCATGTGTGCGCGATCCTGGAGATAAAGTAACTGTCTCCACAAATAAATACGAGATGCATCGGGTCTTCTGTTTTTCTTCTGTTCACGGCCTCTGCCATCCCCTCTTCCAGCCGCGCACGTACTGCTGTGAGAATCCCATCAACTCGGAGAAATAATGGACGGCCATCTCCACCTCATTACACCAGCCTCCACACTGTCTGATTGGAGTGCACGTATGTCAACACGCTTGTTGCGTCGCGCTCTTATCTTGTGCCATATGCTGCTTCGATGTCGTGTGTGTGTGTGTGTGTGTGTGTGTGTGTGTGTGTGTGTGTGTGTGTGTGTGTGTGTGTGTGTGTGTGTGTGTAGGCGCACGCCTGTGCAAAGTTTTTAAAAAGTGTTATTTATGTGCTTCCCAACTTTCCGTCTCGTGTTCACCTGTTCTATTGAACGATGTTTTTCTTCCGACCTCTTTCGTCTTTCGTTTTCTTCAAGTTGCTCTCCCGTCACCGTGCGTTATCTCATCCTCCACCGCTGGATATCAATCACTCTGGCTATTCCGGGTAGCTTTGTGTCAGAATTCACAGGATCCTGGCCTAATGGAAAACTGTTTCAACGTTACCTCAGACTCATGCTGAGTTATATTTGTGTGTCTGTGTGTGTGTGTGTGTGTGTGTACGCATGTGTGTAAGCATTCTGTTCATTCTGCCAACAACCTACACACAATCGCACGCACACACACACACACACACACACACACACACACACACACACTTCCCTCACTTAATCACCCACATACATACACACATTAGGGTGTTAATTGTTGCGATAACACCTTCCAATAACAAGACTAATTATCAACATATTTGGCTCAACGAGTAGGCCTATGTATCTGGCACTTGTGTGGTTCATGGGGTGTACGTGTGTGAGCGTTGTCTGTCTTGGTGTGTGTGTGTGTGTGTGTGTGTGTGTGTGTGTCTGGGTGCTGGCCTAGTTGAAAGGGAAGGGGAAGTCTATGTCTGATGGGTGAGGAGGGGCAAGTAAATAGTAAAGAGAAGATTGATTTACGTGCGCTATAAGTACATATAGATTAGTGGACATGGCTCAGCAACAATGGTGAACGACAAGGTTTTTAGTTTGCTATGTATGTACTCTGCTTAATGCATTGGCAACATTCAAAATCCATTTTTTTTGTGGAATGTAATGTTGGCTTAGCAGCCAATATTTTTGAGTGGCGCACAAATTAGACCGTTTTAAACTCACACACATAAAACCGTAAACGTATGTTATCAAAAACAATATGGCAAACCTACCCGTTAAAAAAAATCTTAAGAGATAATGCATTTGTCTGTGTTGTAAACATTCACCATCACGGCCACCCGATTTCAGTCAAAAGCGAAACCAAACCATAAATAAACCCACCACACCATGCTAAATGCTGTTATTATGGTGCGCTTACTTACGTGTAACCGCTCTCACAGCAGGGGCGGAGGTAACATATAGCCTGCCCTCAAACAAGTGTTGCTGCATCATAAATGCTATAAGTGGTTGGATGACACACTGGCTGCCTTGCTGAGCCAGTTGGGTGAGGCCTGGCCTTGGGCCGGCCAAGGAGCTGACTGCGTGAGTAGCTCCCTGCAGCTAGCAGGGTCAGCAGTTTTATGTGGAAGGCTGGCAGAGGAGCTTGTTACTAGGTTACCTGGCCGTCTGCTCAGTTAGCTGGTGGGAACTAGGACCTGAGCGAGGACCGAGCTGACTAAAAAGTTGCCCGTAGGGCCCTTGACTGGGTGGGTGACTGGCTCTAGCAGCTGATTGGATGACATGCTGACCGGCTTTCGAGCTGATTGGTTGACCGGCTGAGGAACATATACATGCACATGCTCATTGTACTTGAAAGTAGGCAATAGATGTCTTCCACATTGTAGCATACAAACATGCATATATTATTCTTAATAAGCTAAAAAAAAAAAAAATAGAATGAGGTCATATTCTGAATGAGGGGTTTGAATGTGTTCACAATGTGTTTTTAATTACTTCTACGAGTCAGAATTTAAATGGCCAATAGGGAAGACAACGAAACTGGTGTAACAGAACGAGGTCCACAAATATTGAAATCCTGTAACGTTTGCATTTTCGTTACCTCTGGTACTCTGCCAGCTTTCTCATACAGACACACTTAAATACGCTATCGTTGTTATTTCCATTAAGAGTAGACAGCGCATGGCAGCGGATTGAATGGCTAGCTGAGGAGCGGTCTGTGGGCGTGGGCTGCCTGCTCTGCGAGGACTGGTTGGCTGACTGTCTGAGGAGTTGGCTTGGGGCCTGGCAGCCTGGCTGGCAAGGCTGGCATAGGAATTGGCTGTGGGACTGGCTGGTTGGCGGAGAGCTCTAAGGCGCCTCAGCCCCGGGTCCCAGCTAGGTTGTGAGCCAAGCCCCTCCGCCCCACCACATCTTAATTGGGTTAAGTTTGGTCCGACACAGATAACACTTCTCCTTTCTGCAGAGAATAAGGAAACAAAAAAAAAAAATGTCCTGGCACTAATGATGCTCTTTAATGCAAGTCTTTTCTATTATGGGTGTGGGGAAATTAGGAGGAACGGGTTCGACTCTCTGCAGAGGCAGTGCGTTGGGGGAAATGTGGAATTGTTCAATCCAAGTGCTTGATGAGAGAGAGGAACAGGCAGAAACAAAGGGGGAAAGAAAGAGAAGCCTTTTCAGCTCTTTTTTTCCAAGGCAACCTCGTGGCCTTGCGTCTGGTCTTCTATGGCACGGTCTTTTACTTACTGCTCAATGGAGGTACACACATAGGAGAGCGGCCTTGTTTCTTTTTGTGTGACTGCTGATGGGGATTTCTGTCATTTACTTAGATTAGTGCACATTAGTGCACCAGGGCAGAAATACACACACGCACATGGAGACTGTTAATTATTTCGAGATGAATTAAAAATCGAGTTGAATTAAAAATAACATTATTCTAGTGAACATTATTTAATACCTGCTGCATGCTTGTGTGTGTGTCTTTATATGTATAGATCTATACACTTACATATATAACATATTTACATATGTGAATATAGATTATATATGCGGTATATATAATGCTATGCTTTTCCTCTCACCGACTCAACTGGAATTGAATAAATAGATGAGATAAAAAAGACTCCACCGACTCCATAACCTGGTTATTTCCAATCAAATTCAACCACTTATATTAATCATTACAATTACCTGCACTGTATGTTGTCTTCATTCTGCAGTCTGTGCAACCCAACATGTGCCAGTACAGTGGAGTGGCAACCAAGGGGAGATGTGTAAGGAAGCACATAAACTATACCAGCAAAAGTATTGTTCATCCCTTCCCTCCCACTTGGCCCTGTGATGAATATTTATCGAGATGTAACCTTAGGCTAAATGTTTACAGAGTTCCCGTCTTACAATTGATTGACAATTCTCACCACAACAAATGGGCATGGTCCTACACACACACACACACAAACATATTTACACAAACACACACAAACACGACCCAAGGGCGTTTTTTCCAGATCCACGCGTGAAATCTAAAATGTACAGAATTGAGTGCTGCACAAGTACTCACACCGATAGGCTCCGCCCCCTCATGAACCAGTGCCAAGGCAGGTGTGTGTGTGTGTATGTGTGGGGGTGCACACAGTTCAACTTCACCTACCTTACACCTTTGCCATTGTGTATCCAGCCTTTAATAATTGGGAGACAAAAGAGCATGGCTTTGCTGTATTTAAATCAGTTATGCGTCTAATTATTTCCCATAAAAATAGCCGGATAACTAGGGCAAACGCTGCGAGAGACGGAGCGCTGCTGTCTGAGCAGGGAAGACCTGTTAGTGCTGGCAAGAGTTCAACGACACTGGAGAGGCAGCGCGAGGGCGAGCGAGCTAACGGGCATAGTGGAGAGATGGAGAGAGAGAGAGAGAGAGAGAGAGAGAGAGAGAGAGAGAGAGAGAGAGAGGGGGGGGGGGAAGGAGGGGGGGGGGGGAGGGCGCGGGAGTGATGGAGCAGGTGAAGAAGGCAGAAAGAGAGAAAACAAATCATTTGCTTTGGGCTACATAAACATACCATCAACTTGCAGGCTCGCCGCACGCCGCAGGCGGAAAGCAGCCAGCCCTCACGCAGGGCTGGTATTGCCGTGGTTTTGTGAGGGTTGAGCGCGCTGGCGGCTCAGCGGTGCGCCAGCGGTTTAATGGCTGGGGAACACAAGGCGAGGGAGGGGAGAGAGACGACTAAATGCAACTCAAATGTATTGAATGAAAACAAGGAAAACAAGCGGAGCGCAGAGCTTCAGGAGTCGTCGGGCGTATTTTTTTCCTGATCCGTCTTTCGCCAAAGAGTGTGTGTGTGGGGGGGGGGGGGGCCTTCATGTCTTCTATCAGCGTTTGACCGCACGCACTTTTGGCGTGTTAGTGTCAGAACGAGGTTTGAGGATTCATCAGAATGGCGTCGTCTTCTCTGCAAACGCCGTGCTTTTC
>JAXIVH010000013.1:10690639-10752797 GCA_036785325.1 Urophycis tenuis
TCTCGCAGCGTTTGCCCTAGTTACCGGCTATTTTATGGGAAATAATTAGACGCATAACTGATTTAAATACAGCAAAGCATGCTCTTTTGTCTCCCAATTATTAAAGGCTGGATACACAATGGCAAAGTGTAAGGTAGGTGAAGTTGAACTGTGTGCACCCCACACATACACACACACACACCTGCCTTGGCACTGGTTCATGAGGGGGCGGAGCCTATCGGTGTGAGTACTTGTGCAGCACTCAATTCTGTACATTTTAGATTTCACGCGTGGATCTGGAAAAAACGCCCTTGGGTCGTGTTTGTGTGTGTTTGTGTAAATATGTTTGTGTGTGTGTGTGTGTAGGACCATGCCCATTTGTGTGGGTGAGAATTGTCAATCAATTGTAAGACGGGAACTCTGTAAACATTTAGCCTAAGGTTACATCTCGATAAATATTCATCACAGGCCAAGTGGGAGGGAAGGGATGAACAATACTTTTGCTGGTATAGTTTATGTGCTTCCTTACACATCTCCCCTTGGTTGCCACTCCACTGTACTGGCACATGTTGGGTTGCACAGACTGCAGAATGAAGACAACATACAGTGCAGGTAATTGTAATGATTAATATAAGTGGTTGAATTTGATTGGAAATAACCAGGTTATGGAGTCGGTGGAGTCTTTTTTATCTCATCTATTTATTCAATTCCAGTTGAGTCGGTGAGAGGAAAAGCATAGCATTATATATACCGCATATATAATCTATATTCACATATGTAAATATGTTATATATGTAAGTGTATAGATCTATACATATAAAGACACACACACAAGCATGCAGCGGTATTAAATAATGTTCACTAGAATAATGTTATTTTTAATTCAACTCGATTTTTAATTCATCTCGAAATAATTAACAGTCTCCATGTGCGTGTGTGTATTTCTGCCTGGTGCACTAATGTGCACTAATCTAAGTAAATGACAGAAATCCCCATCAGCAGTCACACAAAAAGAAACAAGGCCGCTCTCCTATGTGTGTACCCTCCATTGAGCAGTAAGTAAAAGACCGTGCCATAGAAGACCAGACGCAAGGCCACGAGGTTGCCTTGGAAAAAAAGAGCTGAAAGGCTTCTCTTTCTTTCCCCCCTTTGTTTCTGCCTGTTCCTCTCTCTCATCAAGCACTTGGATTGAACAATTCCACATTTCCCCCAACGCACTGCCTCTGCAGAGAGTCGAACCCGTTCCTCCTAATTTCCCCACACCCATAATAGAAAAGACTTGCATTAAAGAGCATCATTAGTGCCAGGACATTTTTTTTTTTGTTTCCTTATTCTCTGCAGAAAAGGAGAAGTGTTAATCTGTGTCGGACAAACTTAACCCAATTAAGATGTGGTGGGGCGGAGGGGCTTGGCTCACAACCTAGCTGGGACCCGGGGCTGAGGCGCCTTAGAGCTCTCCGCCAACCAGCCAGTCCCACAGCCAATTCCTATGCCAGCCTGCCAGCCAGGCTGCCAGGCCCCAAGCCAACTCCTCAGACAGTCAGCCAACCAGCCTCGCAGAGCAGGCAGCCACGCCCACAGACCGCTCCTCAGCTAGCCATTCAATCCGCTGCCATGCGCTGTCTACTCTTAATGGGAAATAACAACGATAGCGTATTTAAGTGTGTCTGTATGAGAAAGCTGGCAGAGTACCAGAGGTAACCGAAAATGCAAACATTACAGGATTTCAATATTTGTGGACCTCGTTCTGTTACACCAGTTTCGTTGTCTTCCCTATTGGCCATTTAAATTTGACTCGTAGAAGTAATTAAAAACACATTGTGAACCATTCAAAACCCCTCATTCAGAATATGACCTCATTCTATTTTTTTTTTTTAGCTTATTAAGAATAATATATGCATGTTTGTATGCTACAATGTGGGAAGACAATCTATTGCCTACTTTCAAGTACAATGAGCATGTGCATGTATATGTTCCTCAGCCGGTCAACCAATCAGCTCGAAAGCCGGTCAGCATGTCATCCAATCAGCTGCTGAGCCAGTCACCCACCCAGTCAAGGGCCCTACGGGCAACTTTTTAGTCAGCTCGGTCCTCGCTCAGGTCCTAGTTCCACCAGCTAACTGAGCAGACGGCCAGGTAACCTAGTAACAAGCTCCTCTGCCAGCCTTCCACATAAAACTGCTGACCCCTGCTAGCTGCAGGGAGCTACTCACGCAGTCAGCTCCTTGGCCGGCCAAGGCCAGGCCTCACCCCAACTGCTCAGCAAGGCAGCCAGTGTGTCATCCAACCACTTATAGCATTTATGATGCAGCAACACTTGTTTGAGGGCAGGCTATATGTTACCCCGCCTGCTGTGAGAGCGGGTTACACGTAAGAAGCGCACATAATAACAGCATTTAGCATGGTGGTGGTGGGTTTTATGGTTTGGTTTCGCTTTGGACTGAATCGGGTGGCCGTGATGGTGAATGTTTACAACACAGACAATGCATTATCTCTTAAGATTTTTTTTTACGGGTAGGTTTGCCAATATTGTTTTTGATAACATACGTTACGGTTTTATGTGTGTGAGTTTTAAAACGGTCTAATTTGTGCGCCACTCAAAAATATTGGCTGCTAAGCCAACATTACATCCCACAAAAAAATGGATTTTGAATGTTGCCAATGCATTAAGCAGAGTACATACATAGCAAACTAAAAACCTTGTCGTTCACCATTGTTGCTGAGCCATGTCCACTAATCTATATGTACTTATAGCGCACGTAAATCAATCTTCTCTTTACTATTTACTTGCCCCTCCTCACCCATCAGACATAGACTTCCCCCTTCCCTTTCAACTAGGCCAGCACCCAGACACACCACACACACACACACACACACACATACACACACACACACACACACACACACACACACACCAAGACAGACACGCTCACACACGTACACCCCATGAACCACACAAGTGCCAGATACATAGGCCTACTCGTTGAGCCAAATATGTTGATAATTAGTCTTGTTATTGGAAGGTGTTATCGCAACAATTAACACCCTAATGTGTGTATGTATGTGGGTGATTAAGTGAGGGAAGTGTGTGTGTGTGTGTGTGTGTGTGTGTGTGTGTGTGTGTGTGTGTGTGTGTGTGTGCGTGCGATTGTGTGTAGGTTGTTGGCAGAATGAACAGAATGCTTACACACATGCGTACACACACACACACACACACAGACACACACACACACACACACACACACACACACACACACACACACACACACACACACACACACACAAATATAACTCAGCATGAGTCTGAGGTAACGTTGAAACAGTTTTCCATTAGGCCAGGATCCTGTGAATTCTGACACAAAGCTACCCGGAATAGCCAGAGTGATTGATATCCAGCGGTGGAGGATGAGATAACGCACGGTGACGGGAGAGCAACTTGAAGAAAACGAAAGACGAAAGAGGG
This sequence comes from Urophycis tenuis, assembly GCA_036785325.1. NCBI lineage: Eukaryota > Metazoa > Chordata > Actinopteri > Gadiformes > Phycidae > Urophycis > Urophycis tenuis. The sequence goes on from JAXIVH010000013.1 coordinate 10,694,082, forward strand.
TCGGAAGAAAAACATCGTTCAATAGAACAGGTGAACACGAGACGGAAAGTTGGGAAGCACATAAATAACACTTTTTAAAAAACTTTGCACAGGCGTGCGCCTACACACACACACCACACACACACACACACACACACACACACACACACACACACACACACACACACACACACACATCGAAGCAGCATATGGCACAAGATAAGAGCGCGACGCAACAAGCGTGTTGACATACGTGCACTCCAATCAGACAGTGTGGAGGCTGGTGTAATGAGGTGGAGATGGCCGTCCATTATTTCTCCGAGTTGATGGGATTCTCACAGCAGTACGTGCGCGGCTGGAAGAGGGGATGGCAGAGGCGTGAACAGAAGAAAAACAGAAGACCCGATGCATCTCGTGTTTATTTGTGGAGACAGTTACTTTATCTCCAGGATCGCGCACACATGGCGACGCACACGCACGCGGCCCTCAGCGTTGACCCGGCGTTCTGCTGCCGTTGTTCTGGGATGAGGAGAGGCGGTCTCTGTCGCCATCTAGCGAGTGCGCCAGGTATTGTTTGCTCCATTTTTCGTCGTCAATAACTATTTCATTAAAATAACATGATATCGTAAATCACAGCAGAAAGGCAGTCAGTTGAACTCAAACCCACACACTCTCTCTCTCTCTCTCTCTCTCTCTCTCTCTCTCTCTCTCTCTCTCTCTCTCTTCCTCTCTCTCTCTCTCTCTCTCCTCTCTCTCTCTCTCTCTCTCTCTCTCTCTCTCTCTCTCTCTCTCTCTCTCTCTCTCTCTCTCTCTCTCTCTCTCCTATGAAGTCACCGATGTGTCAACGTGAAAATGCTTGGATACACATTGATAAACTCACAGCAATATTTAAGCGTGGTCGGTTTATAGATGATCTTGAGGGGTTGTTTATTGTTATACATCCACGCTCTGGCTGCGTCTAGGCTTACATTTTGGAATAGACACCAGGCTCGGCTGGCGTTTTACCCAATGGGTCTGGTTTGATCTACCGGTTGAGTCTCGTATGGTCATGGGTGTATGGCCCTACTACCACTGGGTGGAATCAACGAGAATGTGCATAGTCTTGTGATGATTAAATATATATATATATATAAAAATCACAATATTTTTTTAATTAATATTTTTCCGTCCAAAGACCAACAAAAGAAAATATTAGAAACGCAGCTAGACAGTATTTTATATATATATATATATATATATATATATATATATATATAATATAGATATATATATATATATATATATGCAAAATTAAATAAATATAGCCCATTAAGTTAGGTATCACCAAAACAATAAAGTGCAGAAAGTGCTTGATCAATTATAAGAACATATACCATGTCTAATTAACACTCTATACTGTGAATGTGCCCTAAAGTGGCAAAGAAAAAGATCTTTGTGAAACCTTGTCAAATGAAAGCAGACATGAACCTACAGTCGTGCCCCAGTCAGGGCTGACATTACTCCAAAATGTGCCTTGCTAACTTATTCGTTGGATTTAGATGGGCATCTTTAGACAGCAGAAGCAACACTGACTCTATATACACACACACACACAAAACACCACGGACACATCCTGAGACCACTTTATTTCTATACAGAATATACAGCCAAGGTTGATCCCATCAACAAACAAGGAAACCCAAAACACTGTTCGGCTCTTATAATAAAAACTCATTAACAAACCATTTTTCTGTATCAAAATTAATAAAATCCAGAGCGTTCAAGATGACACACACACTCATGTAAAAGCTACAAAGGACAACTAGGAAGAATGGTTAGTGAATAAACAAAAAAAACTAAAATAATAATAATTCAGATTCCTTCTGTATGAATTTTTTTACAAGGCAGTGAAACATGTCCATGCCGGTATGTGTGAACGAGGAACATGGAAGACAGGAGGAAGTGTGACGCCGTTCAAAAATCAACAACACAAGAGGCACGGCAATTACGTGCCAATTAAAACCATGAACAGATCCGTGTGCCGTTTGAAATATTGAAGGAACTGGAGACGCTGAGATTGCGCTCGACAACTGAGATTAAATTGATAAATAAAGAGGTTTCCCTCTTCCAAGGAGACCCCATCGCTCAGCCAGTGTGGGAATACTGAGAGCTCAAGGCTTAGCGGTTGTGACAACTATGAACAAAACAGGGCTTCACTTTTTATAACAGCCACGTCACCTTACCATCCACATTGAACCACAGAAAAAAGCAAAAAAAAGGTCATTTTCATCTTGGAATAGGTCAGCCTACTGAGAACCTTTTGAGACGTGAACCCACATCACCACGAGCGCCGTGGTTACCTTGGTGTCCTTCAGCGTTCAGTTTGCACGCATGATGCTGAACGTTGTTTTTCCATCAGCCAGTTCAACCTTAAATACCACCACGTCCGTTTGCATTCATTTCACGAGGGTGAGGTGGAGAAGTGTGCACTGGTCTTTTGGCAACTGGGGAATGATCAAGCAGGCCGGAGCAGTTCACTCCACTTGGAGAACAGGCTTGGAGGTTTTACAGAAACTTGAAATGATGACAACAATGGAGGGCTTGAAGGGCGGGCGCGTGTGTGTGTATGTGTGTGTGTGTGTGTGTGTGTGTGTGTGTGTGTGTGTGTGTGTGTGTTTGTGCATGTGTGTGTGTGTGCATGCCTATTTTAGCGGCGCGGACCACTGGATCGTAAAGAGGGTCCACCTGAGCAGAAACAATAAAAGAGAGATAGAAAACAGAGGTTAGTTGAAAAAAAAAAGCGTGAATGCAAAATAACGCAAAAAAAAAAAAAAAACCTTAAATATACTTAAGGTTACAGGTATCACTCGAACATCGCAGGGCGCGACTAAACGCACCCATTAAAAAAAAAAAAAAAAAAAAACGTAGAGTATTTTTACATCAATAACCTGGTACAGGCAAGAGCGGGGCGTGGGGGCGGAGGCTCTTCAGCGAGGGGCGCCCTCCCCTGACACCGTGGGGGCTGCCGCGGGGGGGCCCGGGTGGTACTGGGGGGGGCGTGGTGGTGCGGGGGCCCGCGGGGGGAGGGCCACTGTAGGGGCTGTGTAGAGACGGCGGGCCGCGGGCGGGGCGGGGCCGAGGTGAGCCCCGTGGGGGGCGCCGTGGGGGGGTCCGTGAGGGGGTCCCTGGGCCCGGTGCAGGGACAGCAGGGGAGGGGGCTTGGTTTTTGGGATAGGAGCCTGAGGAGCGGGAGAGAGAGAGAGAGAGAGAGAGAGAGAGAGAGAGAGAGAGAGAGACTGTTGGAGGTCCGGCCCCTGGCTGTCTATGCAAGCGTACTGCAGTCGTGCATTACGATTCTGGATTATTCACGTTATCATCATTATTATTAATAACCAGTCACTGATGTTACTGCTGATGAATTCAGAACAGATGCGTGTAAAGCCCAGACCTGACGGGGACAGCAGGGGGACCGGGCTGCAGCTCCCCAGCGGGGCCGGCCAGGGGGCCCCCCCGGGCCCGCCCTGGGACAGAGGGGCGCTGGGCGGAGTAGGGAGCAGGGGTGGAGGTTTCCCCAGGCCGGGGGCAGCATACTGCCCCTCTCACCATCTGTGGTGGAAGCTGAGCAGGAAACAAGAACATTAGATTTAAAAAAAAAAAAAAAAAAAAAAAAAAAAAAAAAAAAAAAATGCATGTGCGCATGCGCGCGTGCGGGCAAAAAACAAACAGGGGGTCCCGGACGGCCCACCTTGCAGGTGGTCCTGGCGGGAGCGCAGGTACAGGGAGATGGTGGCCAGCTCCTCGGGGTACAGGTGCACGCCGTCGGCCAGCAGCAGCAGGAGCTGGCGCGCGTCAGACGGCACGGCGTGCCTCTCCACCTTCTCGCGCTCCAGGAAGTCGTTGAGCAGCTGCGAGGCGCGCGCCGCCACGTCGGCCGGGTCCTTCGGGGGACGCTCCTTCACCAGCCCCCGGCTGTACTCGGTGGCCACCAGGTCCATGGCCTGGTCTTTGGGCATGTTGCGGTGGACTAGGGGGGGGGGGGGGGGGGGTGGGTGGGGGGTGGGGGGGGGGGGGAGGCGGGAGGCGGAGTTACTTCAGACAGCCCCACCCCCTCGGGGGGATTCAAGGACGAGGTCAACCGACGCTCGCCAAATACATTTTGAACATGGGAATAAATTTTAAAAAAACATTGTGATGGGGTTTTTGGATTGTTGCACTGGATTTGTCATGAGTTTGAATAATGTTGCCTGCTGCTGTGCTGTGGCGTTTATGTGGGTGTGCGTTTTGTTGGGGTTATGGACTTCTTGGAAAGAATGATGATTTGTGTAAATTGAGTTGTGCGTTGACATTGACATTTTAGTGTGTGTGGTGTTATCTTGTGGTGTTTTCACAACAGCTGTGAAAACACTTATCTGGGTCACGGTCTGGGATACATTATTATCAGATATAAATGCATGTGAAAATTGCTCTTTAAGATCAGAATTTTGATACTGTGTAATTCTTTAAAAAGTGAAAACTTGGAACCAAAATTGTAGATACAAGGACAACAATTTTCAATTCACTTGTTTAAACTTAAGAGTTTGCCTATATGTTGTGGTTTTAGACTGGAGAAGAAAGAGGTTACCATCCAAGATCCTTGTAATTTGGCCTTTGTTCATTATTTAGTTAAAAGTTCTTCATGAAATGCAACTAATTCACACGATGATGAACAACATGAAGTCTTCCTCTCCAGTCCTTTTAGGAAGCATTGAAGTGTTTTCACAATGTGTTTAATAGAGACATTTTCAGGAACTTCATGTGTTTAAATGGGGTGAGTGTGAAAAAAAACGTTTGCAGGTTCATTTGTAGACTTATTTGTAGAAGTTAGAGATTCATAATAGTTTTTTGGATTAAATGTGAGATTTTTTTTTAACTGGTTTGTAAAGACACAAGACTAGATTCACATTTATGTGGATGTGATGTGGGTCAGTTTTTGAAGACGCTGTTGTCCTTAAATGCATTTCTTGCTCTCAATTTCTTGCTCTCAATTATTCATCAGTGGGGCCTAACTTGTGGCGTGATGATGCAAGTATAAAGTGAAGCCCATGTCTGGATGAGCCCAAAAGTGAGTCGTAACACCGGCCATTTGATTTGTTTTGTAGGGGGTGAGGGAGGAGAGAGGGGGGGTGATGGGGGGAGGGGAGGGGAGTCAGGGACTTACTTTTGAGGGACTCTGAGAATATGATTACAGTGCAGGAGGAGAGAGCTACGTTTGTGTGCTCCACCAGAATACATAACGGGGAGCCGTCTGCCCGGATGTCCTGCAGGGCCCGGGTCAGGCCCGACTCCGCCTGCAGGTAGAGCATTTCCACTGACAGGCCACGCTCCTGCAAACACTCGCCTAGTGACTTTGGGTAATCCCTTTGGGAGGAAGAAAAACACTTTGTTAACTTACTCTTGCATGTATATCGCTGTCGGGTGAACCCGCACACGCGGCGGCACCCAGGTGAGTGACACACAACCGACACGGGCAGAGGGGGGCTCGGGTCTCAAGACAAGTTCAAAAACTTTTGACGGATGATTTTTGGATTCATCGTTGATCAGGTTGTGAGGCCACCATTCATATTTTACATTTTTGTTAGGGCAAAGCAAATTTACATTTCGCATGGAACGCAACAGCAGGAAGTGCCAGAACCCGAGGTTTGAAGTGAATATGAACCCATGTTGTGCTGTAAATGAGTAGTGATATCATGGTTATAGAGTATCATGGTTGGATAACAATGGCAATTTATTTTCGATTCAAGGGTACATCCCTAGTAATCAATACTGGTGAAATGAATTGTATTTGGTAATTAAGAGTAACCTGTTGTATTGTTAGGGGGCACTGTTCAAATTAAAAAAATAAAATAAAATGATAAATTATTTTTTTAATATACATTTCTTGATAGGGCTAATGTGGTAACGGGCCAAAATAAGGATTGCGTTTGTAGTGTGTTTTAGCATGACATATTTGGTATGAATTGGTCAAATCTGAGAGAAGATTTTACCAAAGAAGAATCAGTCTGTGTTTTCTGTCAGTAAAACAGTTTTGAAATTAAGATGAGTAATTTGGTCATTGCGCATACAAAGTCATTTGCCTAGTAAAATGGGACATTAACAGATGTGAATTCTGTACGCAACAATGTTTTCAGAACTGAGATTTAGCTTGGCCATAACTGGAGGTAAATATTAAAGTAGGGGATGTCCACAATGCGTTTACATATTTTCTGCATGAATCTCTGTAGATCTGATGTTCCCAGTTTGACAATAAGTTCATTTATATATTGTGCTGCAGTGTGTGATCTCATAATCAACGTCAGTGTACTTGTAACACATTGACCGTTGCAATGTTTTATTACTGATGTGTAGATTAAATGTTTATCATTATCCATTTCTTTTTACAGCACATAGTTCACTTGACGTTGCTCAACGAAGATAAGAAATCTCATTAAATCTCTTGTAAAATCCCTGTAGGGCATTATAGTTGGACGTAAACTTTCTCAAATCATTATTTGTTATTTATGTAGTGTTTAACTTTTGTCATTTAATGCTTGGGTGCATCTTCTGGGGAAATGAATTCCCCCAAGACAGGGAAATGTAATACATGGTATATATCACACTGAAGAAATTGGCAATTGGACACTATGAGCACAATGCAATGCTGCTGGCCTTTTGCAATTAAGTAATCTTTGTTGTGACAAACATTCAGCCACAAAGCAATTGAACAGAACTTGGATAAAATGGCTGTTCAAATGTGTTGCGCCATTTTAAACAAACTAACGATTGGATTCAGATCTATTTTTATGTTGACAGTGTTTGTACATTCTTTTCAGAAATACAGTTCAAAAGTTACTTATTCATCTGTGGTGAGGGTTAGGTCAGGCTGGTCTTTCGGCCTTTTGGGAGTATTGAGTTTCATCCGCATCACTTCTCACAATACAGTTACGTGTTTGTTAGCAGCACACGAGGTGAGCAGCTGTTTGCAGTGAGACTCTTTTGCCAGGACTGGCACAGGGCAGGTGGCCCAAAGCGTTGCGTCACGCAATCTTTTGACAAACAAATCAATCACAAAAGAAAAAAAAAGACAAACACAGAGGCAGCAGAGGCCGAGCTACTCTGCTGGTCAGAGAAGTGGGTCAGGATAATGGAGGCGCGTGGGGCCGCTTAGGAGCACCAGAGTGCGGACATTTCATTCGGCGGCCCGGGCACGACAGCTAAATGAGTCACCGATGTCTGCAATTCGGCCCTGTGGGGGCCGGCTGTTAAGGAACCGGAGCCGTGGTGGAACCGGTACCGGTACTTCGGTACCCAACCGCCAGTCTTGACCTGGCCCTTTTCTTGGCGAGCAATTCTTTTCGATGGGTTTACGCGGATCTCGGCGTACTTGGGTGCGGTGCGCTTGTTTAATATACAGCAACACATTACTGCTGTACGTGTTTCATATACTGTACAGCACTGCAACGCGCTACCGCTTTAACTGTCTCACAAGTACAAAAGCTAAACAAATAGCGTGAGTCACAAACGGAGTCACTTCCGCAAGAGATTCCGGCAAAACCTTGGATTTGAAGGTTGTCCGACATCTCCTTCCTCACCCGTTCCCCGGGGAAAGCGCGTTGCATCCCAATCTCACAACCGTTTGTAAAACGTGCTTCAAAACAGGAAACAGGACCAATGTGCCGAGTAGCCTGCGGTAGTGTTAGTTAAAGTCTCTACTGGCACTCGCCATGACAACGTACTGGAGGACAACCCAACAGAAAGGCTCCTACAAGCGGAGGCCAACCTATAGCCACCTGGTCTCGTTAGAACTTGATCTATAGCTCACAACTCACATGCACTGATTGGTGATGGAGAGCACCACACAATCTGCCGGCTCCTTCTCATCCTGGACCTGCCTGTAGAACCTCTGGTACAGGGCCTTACGTCTGTCTGTGGAGCTGTATCCCTCAGGCTTGGCTGAAGGTGGGGAGAAGGAGACAAAGAAGAAGTGGACAAACGTTCAGGTTCTGGAAGACAGAAAGGATTTAATCGAAAATGGCAAACTAAGAAAATGGTAGAAGCCGGCTAGCAGCTGACTAATAAAACAACGTCTGTAACTTGCCAAGCAAATCTTCAGCAGGGATCTGTGTCTGCTTGTAATTGGACCACATATTGTATAACAATGTAGCAACAGCTGACACCTGTGTCCACCTTGGTTATCCACACTCGAAATCAAAACGTTTTTGAATGCTTTCTCGGGGAGCTCTCCTTGAACCACCAATACTTACCAAAAAACAATACATTTTCATACAATAATTAAATGGGCTCACGTGGCAATATGACGCAACCAAAGATATTGTGCAACATGAAGCGACTTCGCTGATGATTAGTTATTCTGATTGAGCAAGAAAAGGGAAGGCCATTAGTCCAGTTCATTGAAATGCTACTGAAAACATTTGTCGGCTGAACCAAAATATTCAACCCTGAAGCATGGAGCCATTAAGCAGGTAAAGAAGTTACCCACCATTTGGTGGTCGCTGGTATCCTTCAAACTGCATGTTGCCACTGTACTTGTGCTGCTGTTCTAGTTCTTCGTAACTAAAAAAAAAAAAGAGAAGGAAACAAAGGCATAAAACAGCGTCATGAAGCATGCAACAATCTCATGTAAAAGGGTAAAAGGGCATTTAGCAGACACTTTTCTCCAAAGCGACTTACAATCAGTACATTTGTGGGGTTCGACATGTAGACAGTTGGAGGAGGAGGGGGGATCAAGGGGATCGAACCGCTGACCCTATGGTTAGTGGACGACCCGCTCTGCCCAGCCGCACTACCCACTAAGCTCCTGCCGCCCAACGCCCATATTCGGCCACGAGCTCACTATTGTGGTCGCCAAGTAACCAATGCCAAAACTCAAGGTGCATTAGGTATGCATGTTCTTATTGGTTATGAGTGTTGTTGCTACACATACACTGCCTTCAAAAAGTGGTTGCTATCTTTCTCAGAAATCTGTTTTTTACTAATTATGGCAAATAAATAATAGAAAACGGTTTAATGAAAGACATTTAAAAAAAAAGGTATGCCAAGAAAAGTGTTGGGATGTAGCCAATCATTTGATACTGTAGTATATTGATGTGTTAAGGAAAAGGAGAAACCACCGCTGACACGTTCCACTTGTATATTAAAGGGTTTATTACAAAGTAGAACAGTGTCAAAAAGGTCTGAATCTTGAGAGAGCCTCTGTGGCACCAAATTCTGAGAATACTCTGCCAGCCTTGTCCTGATGCACAGTTTAAATACTACTTCTCAGATAATCATCTTTACAGTCGGGCACCTCCTGTGCCTATAGCTACTGTCACAACAACTGGCTTCTTCTCACCTCTGACCTCATAACACCATAAACTCCTGTTCCTTGCAAACGACCTCAAGAAAAACATACAACTCCTTTACATATAGTATGGAAGTATAGCATAATCATTGGGTTGTCCATGTAAAGCATGAACTAAGTGTGGAAAGAAACAGAGGCGCACTCATCAATACCTCCCTTGGTTCAACCCAAGGTTCACCTCCAGGTTCACCCCATGTTATCTCTAAGGTGTCCACCTGAATGTTTAGAAGTGGTCAGAACAGACATGGGGAGGATGGGCTGTCTTTACCATATGTGGAGATGGGCTCCAGCAGTAAAGGGAGGAAGGGCCGTCTACGCATGTAGAATGGACCGTTCTACTAATAGGGACAATGTACGGATGGTCTGATGCGTAACATGGGTTTGGGAGATGTACAGAACACCCTATATGGAATAGAACCACAGTGCATGGATGTTTGGAGAAAGAATGAGATGACGACATGAAGGTATAAGAGGCACCGAAGGACGGAAACATTCGGTTCTTTTGCAAAACAACTCAGGCTTTGTGTTGCTTCGCTGCAAGTGATAATAAAGTCTTGATTATTCAAACTGCGGCCTCCCAGAACCCTCTTACTTTTGTTAAGATATGTGCTTTAGCCACCACAATAGTATGAACCAACTGACCATACACTACAATACCCACAAAGAGCCATTTCATAAAAAGGATCAGCAAGAATGGGCAGATGGCAACCGTAATTTTATTCTAAATATATATGTATAATAATGATCGCCCTAGTAATACAATACATCTATGGACGTTAGAAACCATTTTATGGTACAATTTTATAGTACCATTGTATAGTACAAAGTTTAAAGAGTTGAAACTATGACTATGCTGTCAATCATCGCTAATGTTATGTTATGTGTGTAACGTGTATAACACACATAACATCAGAGACGTGTCCGTGCCTACGAAAAATGTGGAGAGCATGTAATTTCCTCCCACCTTTTAAGCACATCCTTATGCTCCTCTGCTCTGTCCTCCCGTGTCGGGTAAGGCGCTGGTCTTCGAAAGGAACGGTGTGTTTGACTACTGGAAAAACAAAGGACAGTCATTTGTATGATCTTGTGACCCAACAGTTTGATTGTATGACATTATTATGGGATTTAACTTGCCATTGTTTTGCAGAGTCCAGCTATCGTACTTAGCATGGTATCTCGTAATGCTAAATCCACTATTTAAAAAAACGACTAACCTTCCATTTGGTGTAGATTGTGTTCGCCTGCCGGTGCCAGAAGATTTCGCCCAAGAAGACATCGTCTCTCCAAATAACACAGCGGAATGTATAGTTATCTTCTAATGTAGCATGTAGTCGTTGTTTCTTGACACAGCGAAATAAGTGTAAAGCAACGTTCCTGGGAACGTTACTGATGCGATTGGCTCCCTGAACAAAGCCCACTGCTATTGGTTACATCACGTTCGTCCCTATTTAAGCCCGCCCACACACACAATTCCTCCGACTTCAACGCTCAAATTATGAAGCAAGAGCGACGTAGTCGATACAAGATTAGGTGTCCATAGTGAAAAGCCGCGCACTTCCAAGTAGAACTTACTTCGGAATAAATGAAGATTCACGAATAACAATTTAAGAATAATAATCACAGTACATTATTAATCATAAAATAAATAGTAGACATTATAAACACCTTTGGGATTTTGCTATGCGTTATGGTTATGAATGACAATAGGCTATTTCAATTGGCCTAGAGCTTTTGTCATTTGAAATACACTCATATGTATATATGTATACCCACATATATGATATCTATAAATATTCAATATTGACAGGAGAGTCAATATTGACCAACCTTCTCTTTCTAATTGGAAGTTATGGTGATGAAAATTGACGTGACATTGTGTTATAGTCAAACTCATTAATTAAGCAGACATGAAGGAGAATTGTTAACTTGTGGTACAATAACTAAAAACAATTAATAGCGTATTGTTATCATGGCTGTTGTTGTCGTGGTTGGTGGTGCAGGGGTTGGCGATGGTGTTTAAAGGCATTGTAGCTATGGAGCATTTCTTTCTCAATGTTCATCGTATGTAAACTTGCATTGACCTGAATGTTACATGAAAATCCTCCCCCGCACTCGTTTCGTGGCCGTTGTGTTGTATCCAGTGCAGTTATAGACATGCACGCGGGCAACTTTTATTTTTATCACGAGCACGAGCAAATGCGCGTACATTCGCCGCGAACGCGCTATGGCAGTGACAGTCGCCATTTTATTTTTTAAAAATCTAACCGAATAGGACGCAGAGCGACACTCATATTTCGACAAGTTTGGCGGATGAAACAGAGAGACGGATGAAAATCTAATTCATTTTTTTTGAAAGAATGGTGAGTTGCCTGGTGGAGATGAAAATCCTATAGTTCTAGTTTTCTAATGAAACTCGCCAGGGAGACTGTAGCTCGGTGTGTGTGTGGTAATGGGGATTCACTGTGTTGGTCACTAGCACGGGGAGTCTTCTGAAGCCTAGCCTAGCTACGGTTAGCTTGGCTGGCAACACTCGCGGCCCTCCGGCTCGCGGCCTCTGCGTGTCCCGTGGTCGGAGCGAGGAGGACGGGCCTGGCCGGCTCAATATGTAGCCTGCTGTACACGCGCCTGAATATTTATCCAATATAAAGTAATTGGGTGTTTCGGGCGATCTTGGTAAAGTCTACCCCCCCATATAAGTAAACGCCACAATGCTACGTTAGCTTCCATGAGTGTCAGTAGTGCTATTCTTTTTAGCATTTTATTTAGCCATTTAGAGGAGTGTGTGAATGATAAGTTTTTTATGTTCATTTGAAGCCCTGCGTGACATGGAGTTCATTGTTACAATGAGCCATTTGTTTTCAGGTGTTACATTTGTTCATTTCCCCGTGTGGTTGAGCCGTATGTGACAAAGTTGAATTGCTAAACATGTTGGTTGTATATATAAAAAAAATCATTATTATGGAAGTCAGTTGTGATTTCCAGCAGAAATGTGAGTGCCGTCCATTATGTGTTAGAAAGTCCTAGATTAATTGGTTTTTAGGTTCCGCAATGTGCTGGTAGCCCGTCGGTAACGTTGCTGTAAACCTACGTGATCTTGTTCTTTGTTTCCATTGGTGACTTAAACTAAGGTCACTTGGCATGAACGAAACTTGTTTATTCCCGTTTTCTGTCGAGTCTCGGGGTAAGAGGACATAATGCTAACTATCGGTTGTTAAATGGGCTCAAATTAACTTGAAACCGTAATTGTAGTATAACTAGGCTAGGGGGGTTAGCGTCATGTTTTACTCCTGGTGCTGCGGTTTAGCATAGGCCAGACGATCATTGATAACACTAGCCCTGCAAAGACACATTTTCATGTGTTGAACAATTTCACGAGACTAAACACACGTCGTTTTTACGAAATCTAAAATGAGCTTTTCACATTTTATTTATTCATGCAAAGACGCCTTCCGGCGCGCGTCTTGATTGGTGCCTTTAGCAGGCCTCAAAGCCTGTGCAAATGTTTTTGTTGTTGCCTTGTTTGTAAAGTCATTGAAAAGTGTTTGTGATATTATTCGATCAATTCTCAGCATCGCGTTAAGTATCATTTCTAATTACCTTCCCATTTTCCTTTTTCAGACGCTGACCATGACTGTAAACTGAGGGACTCTACTTAGAACGAAGAGCCACGGATTAATATCATTTGCAAGACAATATTTAACAACTTTTTTCTGGGGAGGGGGGGAGCAGAAGTAACCTATCACTGAAGGGACAAAAGGGGAATAATGGTGATTTTGCGCCGGGCTCGGCCGCCTGCTTCCGCCCCAAACAGCAATGAATCTTGACTCGCTCTCGCTGGCTTTGTCTCAAATCAGCTACCTGGTGGACAATTTAACGAAAAAAAATTACAGAGCCAGCCAGCAGGAAATACAGCATGTGAGTATTGGCAATACTACTGGTAAACCATGCGTGAACAGTAGGGCAGCCATCCAATCACTCTGTGTTCGTTTAAACACCTTGTTTAAAACATCATGCTTTTTTTTCTAAATCTGCCAGATTGTGAATTGTCACGGTCCTGAGGCAGACAGGCATCTTCTACGCTGTCTCTTCTCTCATGTGGATTTCAGTGGCGATGGTAAAAGCAGCGGCAAGGACTTCCATCAGGTAGTTTATTAAAATCTTGAGTCAGTAACCAGTGTATATGTATAATATATTTCATAAGATAATGGCACAAATGTTACCTGTATACATGCAGCATGCAATATTTAGTGTAGGCTAGATTTAAAATGTGCATGTGGGCAAAATTCAATATTGACAAACTGAAGACTGAATTGATTGATTCTGAAATCTTTCCATCTACCAAAGACGCAGTTTCTGATCCAGGAGTGTGTGTCGCTGATCTCGAAGCCAAACTTTATCTCTTCTCTGTGCTACGCCATTGACAATCCCCTGCATTACCAGAAGGTAGGCATTACTGGCTTGTTATTGACTATAGTTTTGTTATTGAGTTCACGCACGATATTTAACTGAAAAGGGGGACAAAATATAACTGATATTGTCAGTGAAAAGCAGTGAAAATTTGCTTGGAAATAAATGCTCCAGGCAAAATGTAAGGCCATAATGAGGAGTTGATCTGTATTTTAATGTATCTACATATGTTACTGAAAGTATATTTAATAATTGTTATTTTTCTAATAAGAACTGTCTTGCTCTTGTGTGCGACGACTGATTACTTTGCCCTTTTAAAATATGCACGTTTTGTGTTTCAGAGTTTGAAGCCATCAGCTCATTTATTTACTCAGCTGAGTAAAGTTCTGAAGCTTAGCAAGGTCCAAGAGGTAAGTCTGCGCCATGTTGTTTTTTTATTTATTAATGGCTCAACACAGCCACCCAATTGGGTACGGTGCACATTTTCTTTTGACGAGGTAGTTTAGTTACTTTAGCCTCTACTTTATCTTTGTCTAAGCAGATGACATTTTGGCATGTACTGCCACTCGGAGAGAGCTCAATCATTTCATTGAACGGTTCTCTGCTAAATGTGGTTCTATTGAAGCAGATAATGTTTAAATAGACCATAACACTGTACCCTATGCGCTTAAATCAGTGAAATCGTGAAATGCAACATTGGCTCGATGAATGTGGTTGAAGCAGTCCCACAAATGTACTATTTGCTTGTCTTTCTAATTTTCATATTATGGAAAAACCAGCTGAAGCATCACGCTTGTCTCTTTGTGTACCATTTTAACATTTACAAATGTGTTTCCTTAGGTGATATTTGGTCTTGCCCTGTTGAACTCCTGCAACACAGACCTTCGAGGTTTTGGTGAGTACACAGTAGGGCTGTCAAAATCGCTAAAAAATGACGTTCGAATATTCCCTCTATGAAAAACACATATATTCAAATATATATATATATATATATTTGTTCATTATGTCAATGATGCGCATTACGTCAATAACAGGGCATACTAATACAACAAGACATAACTACTTGTATTGGTCGTTTATTTAAGTTTAAACATATTTGGCAACATATTACCTTCACAAAAACAAGTAAATGAACTATTGGCCAAGACCGCAGACCTCGCTCTCACTAGCTCTTTTTCTCTCTCGCTCCCCGCCTGCGCACACTCGCAAAGCAGAAAGAACGCGCCGCGGCTGTGTGTTTTTCCCCATTCGAATACATATTCAAATTTTGAATATTCGTTGACAGCCCCAGTACACAGTTGAAGGAATATCATTATTTCTCCTGGACTCCGCTTGTTCAACAGTGGTTTGAAGTGCTACAGGAATGGCGTGTGCGTTTCATCTTCTAATCACTGCTATGAAATGTTTCAGCTGCCGTCTTCGTCAAGCAGAAGCTTCCCGACCTTCTGCGGTCATACGTGGACGCAGACCTTGGAGGCCATCAGGAAGGTGGCTTCCAGGATATCGCCATAGAGGTCCTACACCTGCTCCTTTCCCATCTGCTGTTCGGCCAGAAGGGAGCCAGTGGTGTAGGGCAAGAGCAGACCGAGGCCTTCCTCAATACTCTGTGCAGAGGTAATGGAGATGAAAGTCACAATGATACACTCGCAGTTACTCAAGTGTATAACGTATGGTGCATACGCGTGTTTGAGTATACAAGTTCAAGCTAACCTTGAAAGATTACAAAAATATTATAAATCCTATCTTATTTGTATCTTATGTTATGTTTTTTTTTTTAAAGTTTTTTTTCGTTTTGAAGCAGAATATACCATAAATGCTAAAAGTATTAGCCTTGGCCAATGCGCATTCATTGTTGTTGAGTCTGTTTGCCAATGTTTAGTGGCTGGCTGAGTTCCCTGTGTCTTTTTTTATTTTATGAGAAAGAAAGATGTTAGCTTTTCAACAACAACAAAAAGCCTACTAAACGAGTACTCCCTGAGATTTTATTTAATTTGGGGTTTTTTTGTGGGTGTGGGGGGGGAATAGTTTTTGCATCCCTAGTACAAAGTCCCAATTACCACATAATCAGAAGCTGGGGTTTTCTTGGTTGTAGTTAACTTTGTCATGTCTCGTTCAGATTTCCCCCAGGACCGCTGCCCTGTGGTGCTTGCACCACTGCTGTACCCTGAAAAACGGGACATTCTGATGGATAGGATCCTGCCAGATTCTGGAGAGTTAGCCAAGACCATGATGGAAAGTTCCCTTGCAGATTTCATGCAAGAAGTTGGCTATGGCTTCTGTGCAAGGTATGTTGTTAAACTCGTCTGGTAATACTTGGTGAGAATATTTATATTATTTATTGGAAATTACCAGCCAATGACGATTGTAATGGGAATTAATATCAGGTGGATGGAATTTCATTTCAGCACGAGGAACACATACATTTATCCTTATACCTCAAGCTAGGTTTATATTTTTCAGCACTCTTGAATGTTCATTCGTTCTCAACTAAGACAAGGAATCTGCCTGAAAACTCTTTATTGTAAATTTAGCAGTGTCAGCCTTTCTGAATAAGTTTTGGTTTGCAACTGGGAAGAAGCTCTGGAACATCGTCAACCAACCTCTACATGTCTCTCTGCTCCCCTCCAGTGTGGACGAGTGCAGAAACATAATCCTCCAGTATGGGGTTCGGGAGGTGACAGCCAGCCAGGTAGCCAGGGTCCTGGGCATGATGGCTCGTACTCACTCTGGCCTGGCCGATGGCATTCCGCTACAGGTAAACCAGTTGGCCGCTTGATCAGCCTGCTGTCAAATTGCACGTTTTTTTGGAATGGCCCGCGTGGATCGGTGATGTCTAAACTCCCATTGCCCGTCTCCTCCAGTCCATCTCCACTCCAGGAAGTAGCATTTGGAGTGATGGGAAGGACAAAAGTGATGGTTCACAGACACACACCTGGAACGTGGATGTTTTCATCGACGTGGTCAAAGAAGTGGTTCGTCATTAATCTACTTCATTATGATTTCATCCGTCCCAATCATTTGATTTATTTATGTTTCGGTCAGGTGCCGGTGGGTCCGGCAGTTTCATAGTTGTGCGTCACTTACGTTTTCCTCTTTGCTTTAGAACCCCAATCTAAACTTCAAGGAGGTGACGTATGAATTGGACCACCATGGCTTCATGATCCGGGACAGCAAAGGCCTGAAAATAGTGGTCTGTGGCATTGTAAGGGGTCTGGCCATGGAGCTGTTCCCTGTGGATCTCATCTACAGACCATGGAAACATGCCGAGGGACAGGTACCTTATCCGCACTTCCCTTAACACAAACGTGCATAATTTGGAGCCTTGTTTTGTTATTACTTGATATCCTGCCCTTGCATGTTGTACTTGACATTTAGCGTGCTAAGTAGACACATGACTAGATGTTCTTGGAAACGATTATCTTTTTGTTTAGTTGGATTTTCTTTCTTCTTCTACAGCTGTCGTTCATCCAGCATTCCCTGATGAGTCCGGAGGTGTTTTGCTTTGCAGACTACCCATGTCACACAGTAGCCATTGACATCCTCAAGGCACCACCAGAAGATGACAATAAGGAGATTGCAACCTGGTATGGATGGCCTGCCGTTGACACAATAGAAATCCAATGTTGTTCTTTTCTTTACTTGATTTAACAATAAAAATGTAAATTGGCCAGAACTCGTTTTAACTTGTGTCCTGTGACCCTAAATGGTCTCTGCATTGTGTGTTTACAGGAAGAGCCTGGATCTGGTGGAGAGCCTGCTCAGACTGTCTGAGGTGGGCCAGTATGAGCCTGTGAAGCAGCTGTTCAGCTTCCCCATCAAGCACTGCCCAGACATGTTGGTGCTGGCATTGCTGCAGATCTCCACCTCCTGGCATACACTTCGCCATGAGCTCATTTCCACCCTCATGCCCATCTTCCTGGGGAACCACCCCAACTCGGCCATCATCTTGCACTATGCCTGGCATGGACAGGTAGGTTACCCATGGACACGGTTGCATCCATTATTCAATTCCTGTTTCAGATATCTAAACGTGTACTTTGGTGGATAGCCTCTCATTTCTAGAATGAGTGCTTATACTTTGCATTTGTCTTTGATGGCATCAATGCGTGGAGGGGAGATGAACTTGGCCACCATAATTTGCATAACATTGCTTGTGTTTTATTTATTTTAGGGACAGTCTCCATCAATCCGCCAGCTAATCATGCACTCAATGGCTGAGTGGTACATGAGGGGCGAACATTATGACCAGGCCAAGCTCTCTCGTATCCTGGATGTGGCCCAGGATTTGAAGGTACATTTCAAAAGGACCGAATCGTCATTAACCGCCACAGAGATGAAGCTTCTCTATCTGCCAGTTTTGTCCGACTTGTTTTTAACCACAGCCTCCCGATGTTGATATATGATGATCAGACCTCATTAGAGGTCTCACTAGTTTTCGGAGGGATCGGTGGGTGATGTGTCACCAATTCCAGTTTCTTTTTCCTCCCTCAGTCTCTGTCGATGCTGCTGAATGCTACTCCATTTGCCTTCGTTATTGATCTTGCTGCACTTGCCTCTCGCCGTGAATACCTCAAACTAGACAAATGGCTGACGGATAAAATACGAGAGCACGGGGTAAGTCCAGGAATACATTTTTAGTTGAAATCTTAAATTTTTGTACAAATGTAATTTTACCCCACATTGTTTTTGTCACATAAGGAATACAAGGACTCCATGGTGACAGACGGCATCCATTAGTCCAATGTTGATTAGTCTTTTGCACCTTCTGTACAGGAGCCTTTTATTCAGGCGTGTGTGACGTTCCTGAAGAGGCGCTGCCCGTCCATTATGGGAGGCCTGGCTCCAGACAAGGAACAGCCCAAAAGCGCTCAGCTGCCCCCTGAGACATTGGCCACCATGCTGGCCTGCCTCCAGTCCTGTGCTGGGTACGATACCAGTGTAGTCCACCATAAATGATTGTTTAATTTATTTTATTACCACTTGGTGCACTTAAAAAAAAAATAATAATAATTAAAAAAAACTGCGGTAAATGGACCCAAATCTGCTAGACTCTTATGCTGCCTCTTCGTTCGTGGCGTGCCATCACGTCATATTGAGGTAAAGCACCTTGTGTTCAACATTGTCCTTGTTCTGTTCCCCTCCCCAAAGGAGTGTGTCCCAGGAACTGTCTGAGACCATCCTCACCATGGTGGCCAACTGCAGCAATGTGATGACCAAGGCCCGCCAGCCTCCACCTGGAGTGATGCCCAAAGGCCGTGCACCCAGCACCAGCAGCCTGGATGCCATCTCTCCAGTACAGGTATCCCGCAGTCAGCCATAGCACAAGTAGACCCCTGTCCAATATGACCCTTTTAATGTGGTTTGTATGGCATGTTGAGTTGAGTTAAAACACGGCCAGTGCTGAAACTTTACTTTTTGCAATTCTTTCACTCCCTAAAGCAAACTGCTGTGTCATTGTCTTAATCACAAATGGAGTGCATTTCGCTTAATAAAATGGCCAGAAAGTGTATGGGTCTTTAAAGTAAACGATTAATATTTTAAGACAACAATACTGCTTTTGATGTGAAACGTCTCTGATATTTCCATCAGAATGTCTTGGAGCTTATGTCCTGACAAACTTGGACTGCTCATTGTGTATTTAGTGCTTTATGTCGCCCAGTGCCCAGTGCTAGCCTGTGCCTGCAGAGTGTGATGCTGACAATTCATAATTTAACATGAAAGAAGTTGAATGATGGTGTTTTAGTGTACAGCTGATGCACTCATGATGCAGGGTCACTCATGATGATGGTTCCTCCCCTCACTGCCTCGTTTCCTCGTCCTCGCCACAGATTGATCCGTTGTCTGCCATGAGTTCCCTGAACCTCGGGGGCTCCACCACCTCACACACCCAGAACATGCAGGGCTTTCCGTCTTCGCTGAGCTCCGCTTTCAGTAACCCCCAGTCCCCGGCCAAAGCATTCCCACCGCTGACCAATCCCAACCCCAGCACTCCCTTTGGGGGCATCGGCCTGTCTTCCCAGCTTCCTGGCATGGACTCTGGTACTGAACATTTTAATTTTCCCCCAGAACACGATTCATAAATGCACATGTATCCCTCACTTATTTAGTTCTTTGAGGTGTGTTCTCGGGCGAAGGCTTGATGTACCCTCTTGGTTCTAGGTCCTCTTGGATCGGGCATCGGGTCGAGCATTGGTTCTGGTCTGGGAATGCCCGCAGTAACCAGCGACCCGTTCGGCACGAGGAAGATGAGCACACCGGGCCTCAACCCTCCGACCTTTCAGCAGAGTAAGACTGTGTTTCCTTCACCACTTCCTCACTCACGCTGGTGTCTATGATTACGGTCGGCTAAATCCAAGCTCTTCAACATGAGGAATGTCGTGGAATAAATCCTGTTAGGAATCCATTTCAAGTCTATCAGTTACACGTTAATGTGTGTCGAGCGTCAACCAAGGGCTTCCGCGTAATTTGATCGCTTCTCGTGATGCCTTTAGTTGCCTGGGACACATGTTGAGCATGGACGCTATTGTCATGCTATTTCAATGTGGAGCTTACTCAGGAGAACCGAACACTGGATTTAATTAATTCCCCTCTTCTCCCGTAGCTGACCTCTCTCAGGTGTGGCCAGAGGCTAACCAGCACTTTAGTAAGGAGATCGATGATGAAGCCAACAGTTACTTCCAGCGGATCTATAACCACCCGCCCCACCCCACCATGTCTGTCGATGAGGTATGCAGCTTCATTCACTCGAGTGGTCTTCACTGTGGATATTGAGTCATTGAAAATTAAAATAAAAACATTGAGTTTCTATTTGTATTGCTTTGTAATTGTAATGGCAATACACTTTGAGGCCCAGTTTACGCCTTGTTGCCCTGACGACTGTGCTCCTCCTCCTGCTGCCCCCCCCCCCAGGTTCTGGAGATGCTGCAGAGGTTCAAGGACTCCACCATCAAGCGGGAGAGGGAGGTCTTCAACTGCATGCTGCGCAACCTGTTTGAGGAGTACCGCTTCTTCCCCCAATACCCCGACAAGGAGCTGCACATCACCGCCTGCCTGTTCGGGGGCATCATCGAGAAGGGCCTGGTCACCTACATGGCTCTGGGCCTGGCGCTCCGCTATGTTCTCGAGGCCCTGCGGAAACCCTTTGGATCCAAGATGTATTACTTTGGAATCGCTGCTCTAGATAGGTTCAAAAACAGGTATGTCAACATTTTCTCTGTTATACCGTCGCCATCATTGAACTTTACTTTTCATGAGGACGTTAATGTTTGTTTTCTCTTCCCCCGTTTAGATTGAAGGATTATCCTCAGTATTGTCAACACTTGGCCTCAATTGGCCACTTCTTGCAATTTCCCCATCATTTACAAGAGGTAAACAGGTTTCCCTAATCCTCTCCTTTCCCCATTATGCTCGAGCGCTTTCTTCGTCTTTGCCCCAGCCTTTGGTGTGGGGGCAAAGAATGCAACTCCAAGATAAATAAGCCTCTCGCTCTGCACTTCCCATATCCTGTGCGTGCAGTATATCGAGTATGGCCAGCAGTCACGGGACCCTCCGGTGAAGATGCAAGGATCCATCACGACCCCGGGCAGCCTAGCGCTGGCCCAGGTCCAGGCTCAGTCGCAGCAGCCCGGCGTGCCCAAAGCCCCGCAGCCGGGCCAGGCCAGCACCCTGGGCACCTCCACCACAACCACCACCACTGTGGCCAAAACCACCACAATCGCAAGACCCACACCCAGCAGCTTCAAGAAGGATGTGCCCGTAAGTACCATAATGGTGTGTTTGATTTACTTTACTTCTATCTATCTATCTTTAACAAAAATACACATACAAAAATTGCACGTTCTGGTTTGTGTTCAGCCGAGCCACCCCTCTGCACTGGTTATTGCAGTGCAGTGAGGGAGGAACCCTGTTCCGCCCTGGGAAGGAAGATGTGGTGTGTGAAGTGTTGCTTGTGCAGAAAGCCTGCTTTGCACTGAGCTTTGACTTGTGCCACATATCATTTCTGTCGCCCACTGTTATATTATATTGTTATATTTTGCTTATTGGTGCTTGCCCTCCTGTATGTAAATTGTAAACACATATTAGAAACCTGCCGTCCATTCATTTGGAAAGATGGCTGGCTAACGCTATAGGGCACCTCACGATATCTCTCAGCAGCAGTCAAGAGTATGGATACAGTATCACTGGGATACAGGGTCATAAAAAATCTGACTGACAACTGCATTTTTTGTCTAATATCAGTGGCCTATGTTGGGGTTATGTATTCATTCATGGGAACCGCTGGTGTAGACGACCCTTTCATCAAAATAAGTTGCAGAGCCTGAACCACACAAAGTGCCTGCAGCATTGTGGCCAAGCTAGTCAAGAGGAAATCAAGGGCACTATAATGTGGCTCCTCATGTTTTTAGTTTCCTCTTTAGTTCTTTGATGGTGGTCACGTTTCTGCAGTTCATCTGTAGTCCTTTCTCACATCATTCGATGCACTGCAGAGGAACATTCAATAACGACACAGAATTTACACCCAGTCCTGTAATCTGCTTACAACGGTTTTAACTGATCATTCTTGTCTCCAGCCCTCCATAAACACAACCAACATAGACACGCTGTTGGTAGCCACAGACCAGACGGAGAGGATTGTGGAGCCGCCAGAGAACGTCCAGGAAAAGATTGCCTTCATCTTCAATAACCTGTCGCAGTCGAACATGACGCAGAAGGTAAAGCAGAAGGCCCTGGGCCGCGTTGGCCCGAACCCACTGTGCACTGTGTTCCCTCTGTGAACCCTGGGCTGAATCTGAACCGGGTGTCGTCTCTTCTGGTCAGGTGGAGGAGCTCAAGGAAACTGTGAAGGAGGAGTTTATGCCCTGGGTGTCCCAGTACCTGGTGATGAAGCGAGTCAGCATCGAGCCGAACTTCCACAGCCTGTACTCCAACTTCTTGGACACACTAAAGAACCCTGAGTTTGGCAAGATGGTGCTCAGTGAAACCTACAGAAATATCAAGGTAAACAAATGGCTTAAAAAAAAAAAAAGGCATGTGTGCTGAGCAGTGTGTTTGTGTGTGCCCATCCCACACACACTTGTTTTTAGTGCCAGTCAAACCGCGATGTTCTGGCCATTCTTGGTTGAATACACACTGTAATAAATCTGTCCATGGTGCTTCATCTAAACCTCCCGTTTCCATTTCTTTTTTTTGTATCATAGGTGCTCTTGACCTCGGACAAAGCTGCTGCCAATTTCTCTGATCGCTCCCTACTGAAGAACTTGGGCCACTGGCTGGGCATGATCACCCTAGCCAAGAATAAGCCCATTCTCTACACAGTCAGTAACTTAATTTGCTTATCACTCAGATTCTGTGCAAATGTTTGTAACCTTGGTGCCATTTAAATCAACACTCGTGCCAATGTGCTGCCGTCTTAGGACCTGGAAGTGAAGTCTCTCTTGCTGGAGGCCTATGTGAAGGGTCAGCAAGAACTGCTCTACGTCGTTCCCTTTGTGGCGAAAGTGCTGGAATCCAGTTTACGCAGTGTGGTGAGTAGAATAGTGGTCCTACAGTCAAGGGCTTTCTCAGTAAAGGGGTTCATTGATCAGCCTTTGTATGGCATGTTGTTGACTAGAAAGGGGTATTTAATGTTAATCATTTTAATGTATCTTATCACTAAAACGCAGACGTAAAATGAAAGAAAAGCCCCACTTTGGTTATTGAGTTGAAATGACATGTCTTTGCATGTGTTTGTAGGTCTTCAGACCACAGAACCCCTGGACTATGGCCATCATGAATGTTCTAGCAGAGCTGCACCAGGAGCATGACCTCAAGGTGAGGGCGTGTACCATTATGTGTTCAAACAGTCTGAGTGCTGCAAGCTTTTTAAAGTTGGCAGACTTGATGTCTGCTGAATTTTTGGCATTCACGAGTTAAAGCTAATTACTAATTAGGTTCTTGTTTGTGACTGGCTTTCCGGCAAACTAGCTTTTAAAGTGACATGTGATGGTTGACGTTGTGTATTTCATCGAGCAAATGTTTTACCAACTTATTTCTCGTTGCAGCTGAACCTTAAGTTTGAGATTGAGGTTTTGTGCAAGAACTTGTCTCTGGACATCAACGATCTGAAGCCGGGGAACCTGCTGAAGGACAAAGACAAGCTGAAAAGCCTGGAGGAGCAGTTGTCTGCACCAAAGAAGGAGGCCAAGCCTCCTGAGGAGATGCTGCCTATTGTCACCACAGGTGCGTTCATGGCTGTGTGCTCTCATTTACCTCTCTGCTGTCCTTGTTCAGTGTCCGCTCCTTTTAAGTCTGAAGGTTGCATCCACAGTTTATTTTTGTGTCTGCATATTCACGGTTGTATTTGGAGCCTGATTTTTTGTGCGTGACTAATTTCTGCTTGGTTTGCTGTGCATCCAGCCTGGCAGTGCCGCTTCCCCTTCCATGATTTTAATCCAAATAGCGTTTTGTAACCAACAGGAGACTTTCTTCCATTTGCAGTTGCACCGTCTACCCCCGCCGCCACCACCACCACCTGCACCACCACCGGGCCTCCCACTCCTCAGTTCAGCTATCATGACATCAACGTGTACGCCCTGGCAGGCCTGGCTCCCCACATCAACATCAATATCAACGTACGTACGAGGCCTCCGGCATGTAACCAGCCTCTGGCAGTAGTGGTGGTATAAGTAAAAGTGACTGCAAGTTATTAAAGTGCTCCTCGATCACAGGAGTCGGTCCTCCCTGAAATGCTCCCTGCACAGTCACATGTGCAGTTGGCGCGCCAGAATTCTGCTCTCGGGTATTGCAGTTGATTGGTTTCATGGGCCCCCATGGTTCACTTCAGTCCGTTCTCCAGCTTCTTGTTTATAGATCTCCCTCTCTCTCCCTAAACGTCTGGCGTCCCCCCTCAGATCCCCCTGCTGCAGGCCCACCCCCAGCTGAAGCAGTGCGTGCGGCAGTCGGTGGAGCGCGCCGTCCAGGAGCTGGTGCACCCTGTGGTGGACCGCTCCATCAAGATCGCCATGACCACCTGTGAGCAGATCGTGAGGAAGGACTTTGCCCTGGACTCGGAGGAGTCCCGCATGCGCGTGGCGGCGCACCACATGATGAGGAACCTGACCGCCGGCATGGCCATGATCACCTGCCGGGAGCCTCTGCTCATGAGCATCGCCACCAACCTCAAGAACAGCTTCGCCGCCGCTCTGAGGGTCAGTCGGAGAGCCCGATGCGCTCAACGCTCAGAACGGAGGTGGCTTGAGCACCAGTCGGCGCTGAAGCGGTCTTCTCTTGTACCTAAACCTGCTGTTTCTTTGTCTTTGCTCGCAGGCTCCTACCCCTCAGCAGAGGGAGATGATGGAGGAGGCTGCGGCCAGGATCGCCCAGGACAACTGTGAACTGGCCTGCTGCTTCATCCAGAAGACCGCCGTGGAGAAGGCTGGACCTGAGATGGACAAGAGATTGGCCACGGTAAGACTTGTATTTGGGCTGAGGCTGGTTGTTTTCTCAAGTATAGTTTGCTTCTTATCATGTACATTGTTTCAACACTAACAAATGTAGTTTAGTTCCTCCCTTAACTCCTTGACTCTTTTACGTGATCCATTTATTTTCTGAGAGAAACTAATCAACCTGAAGGCTCTGACTCGTTTGGATGTTGACCCTCTCCTTCCAGGAGTTTGAGCTGAGGAAGCACGCGCGGCAGGAAGGCCGTCGTTACTGTGACCCTGTGGTGCTGACCTACCAGGCTGAACGGATGCCCGAGCAGATCAGACTCAAGGTGGGTCCAGGGACTTTCACCCCTTATACGGCATTAACGCTCTCATCCACCCAGAGGATCTCCTGGGCGGTGACTGGGGTGGCCTGGCTAACGTTTGGTAACGCATGTGTCCCGTGTGGTGCAGGTGGGAGGCGTGGACCCCAAACAGCTAGCTGTGTACGAGGAGTTTGCCAGGAATGTTCCGGGCTTCCTCCCAAGCAATGACCTCTCTCAACCCACCGGCTTCCTGGCCCAACCCATGAAGGTACGTTCTGTGTTGCAACTTACTTATGCAGTTACTTATTTTACCCACGCTATTTTTGTATATTTCACCCAAAACAAAGCAGTTAGGCGTTTCAGATGCGTGTCTAGAAAGATTGCGGGTGTTTGAGACTGTTGGCTTCAACACCACGTCCTTGTCCGGCTACAGCAACAGGCCTGGGCGACCGACGACGTGGCCCAGATCTACGACAAGTGCATGGCCGACTTGGAGCAGCACCTCCACGCCGTACCCCCCGCCCTGGCGCTGAACCCTCAGACGCAAGCCCTGCGCAGTCTGCTGGAAGCCGTGGCCTTGGCCAGGAACTCCAGGGACGGCATCGCTGCACTGGGGCTACTGCAGAAGGTGAGACAGTGAGCCGTGTTCTCCGCCCTGTGTGGACTGTAGCGGTGACGCTGTTTGGGCTCAGTCAATTGATGTCGATTGATGTTAATGCATGTAGCCCAGCGACTCTGCATCCATTTTTGCATTGTGACTTGCTTTGTAAGCTGTGGTCTGACGCGTTGTCTTGGCTGATGCGAGACTTCATCCATTTTTGCATTGTGACTTGCTTTGTACGCTGTGGTCTGACACATTGTCTTGGCTTATGCGAGTCTGCGTCCATTTTTTGCATTGTGACTTGCTTTGTAAGCTGTGGTCTGACGCGTTGTCTTGGCTGATGCGAGTCTGCGTCCATTTTTGCATTGTGACTTGCTTTGTAAGCTGTGGTCTGACGCGTTGTCTTGGCTTATGCGAGTCTGCGTCCATTTTGGCATTGTGACTTGCTTTGTACGCTGTGGTCTGACGCGTTGTCTTGGCTGATGCGAGACTTCATCCATTTTGGCATTGTGACTTGCTTTGTAAGCTGTGGTCTGACACGTTGTCTTGGCTGATGCCTGTGCTCTCCAGGCTGTGGAGGGTCTCCTGGACGCCACCAGCGGAGCGGATGCTGACCTGCTGCTGCGCTACAGAGAGTGCCACCTGCTGGTGCTCAAAGCCCTGCAGGACGGACGCGCTTATGGACCCCAGTGGTGCAATAAGCAGATCACCAGGTGAGGGGAAAAGACCAGACTCCGAAAACACTCTTAACGGATGCCTTCACCTATGTGTCGCTCCACCTTTTTAAAAGAGCTGGTTTCAGAAGCCTCAAACCTGAACGTCCGCCCTGTGACTCTCCTGTGGTTGTTCAGGTGTCTGATCGAGTGCCGTGATGAGTACAAGTACAACGTGGAGGCGGTGGAGTTGCTCATCAGAAACCATCTGGTCAACATGCAGCAGTACGACCTGCACCTGGCGCAGGTACACAGCACGCCTGCATTGAAAACGGCGGCAGACATGCCGCGTTATCTGATCGACCTGGCTTGTGTTGGAACGTTTGCGAGATGCTACCGCTGCGGGATGACCGGTCTCTTGTCTCTTCCAGTCGATGGAGAACGGACTCCATTACATGGCGGTGGCGTTTGCCATGCAGCTGGTGAAGCTGTTGCTGGTAGACGAGCGCAGCGTGGGCCACATCACCGAGGCGGACCTCTTCCACACCATTGAGACCCTGATGAGGACCAGCGCACACTCCAGAGCCAACGCACCCGAAGGGTAAAGGACGGCGGCGTAGTCCGCCTGCAAGAGGGGAAATGCTACCATCCAAGGTGCGACGAAACAACTTTTACTCATCCCCTGACCCCGCGCCATCTCCTTCACCCCCCGCAGTCTCCCCCAGCTGATGGACGTCGTCCGCTCCAACTACGAGGCCATGATCGACCGGGCGCACGGAGGACCCAACTTCATGATGCACTCCGGCATCTCCCAGGCGTCGGAGTACGACGACCCGCCGGGCCTCCGGGAGAAGGCGGAGTACCTGCTGAGGGAGTGGGTCAACCTGTACCACTCGGCCGCCGCCGGCAGAGACAGCACCAAGGCCTTCTCGGCCTTCGTCGGACAGGTGAGCCAGGGTCCTCCAGTTCAGATTCTCTCCCCCTTCAGTGGTGGCCTCACGATTGTCACCGAGCACAATACTTCCCAGCAGACTGAATGAGTTTATTTACATTTACCTTCAGGTCATTTAGCAGACACTTTTATCCAAAGCGACTTACAACAAGTACATTTGTCATAAGAAGGGGAAACATTTCATTGCTGCCAATACAGTAAGAAAGTCACCAGAATAAGTTTCAAACATTTCATTTGCTCGGTTAACCATTGCTAGTATACAACATCTGACTAGGTGCCAAATTACAAAGAGCATTTTATGTAGTGCCAAGTCGTACAAATAAGAGCATGAGGCGTTTTTTTTTTTTGTGGATGTTATGCAGAGTTCAGGTGAACTCTGAACAAGTGGGTCTTGAGTCTCTTCCGGAAGAAGGGGAGTGACTCTGCAGTCCTGACACTGGCAGTTGATGCTCTCTAACAATGTTGCGTTTCCCCACAGATGCACCAGCAGGGCATCCTGAAGACGGACGACCTGATCACCCGGTTCTTCCGGCTGTGCACGGAGATGTGCGTGGAGATCAGTTACCGGGCGCAGGCGGAGCAGCAGCACAACCCCGCGGCCAGCGCCGCCATCATTCGGGCCAAGTGCTACCACAACCTGGACGCCTTCGTCCGGCTCATCGCCCTGCTGGTCAAGCACTCCGGAGAGGCCACCAACACCGTGACCAAGATCAACCTGCTCAACAAGGTACGGCCTGGCCATGCACCGATGCTGAAGGGCAGTCTGGTGCCATGATAAAGTGTGTGACTGGGATTGGGACTGCGTGTCGAGTGTACTGATGATTGGTGGGTCTCCAGGTGCTGGGCATTGTGGTGGGAGTGCTGATCCAGGACCACGACGTGCGGCAGACAGAGTTCCAGCAGCTGCCCTACCATCGCATTTTCATCATGCTGCTGCTGGAGCTGAACGCCCCGGAACACGTCCTCGAGACCATCAACTTCCAGACACTCACGGCCTTCTGGTAGGACGCCTCGCACAGCGCTGCTGCCGCCACGCATTCACTTAAACCGTGCCGTCACGATGGTGACCTCACCGTGTCTCTTAACGCGGCTCTCCCTCGTCCCTCCAGTAACACGTTCCACATCCTGCGGCCCACCAAAGCGCCGGGCTTTGTCTACGCTTGGCTGGAGCTCATCTCCCACCGAATCTTCATTGCGAGGATGCTGGCGCACACGCCACAGCAGAAGGTAAGGCCCACACATCTCGCACAACACAACACACACACCTGGTGGAGGTTGACTTGGAACGGTTGTGAGCCCACACGCAAGGGTTGACTCGATTTGTGTTTCTTTGTCCCCCAGGGTTGGCCGATGTATGCTCAGCTGCTGATCGACCTGTTCAAGTACCTGGCCCCCTTCCTGAGAAATGTAGAGCTCAACAAACCTATGCAAATACTCTACAAGGTACACCCACCCACCCATTCTGGACCCTACCAAGGGGAATGTATCTGCTGCACCTTTAAATTGTGTGTGATGTCATAAGGTGGACCTTTTTTGGACCCTGACGCGTCTTCTTCCTGTAACCTTCATCAGGGCACACTGCGCGTTCTGTTGGTCCTGCTGCACGACTTCCCCGAGTTCCTGTGCGACTACCACTACGGCTTCTGTGACGTCATCCCACCCAATTGCATCCAGCTCCGCAATCTCATCCTCAGTGCCTTCCCACGTAACATGAGGCTTCCTGACCCGTTCACGCCCAACCTCAAGGTGAGCCCACTGGCAAAACTGAGATGGAGGTTTACCTTCACCAGCATATGGACAGATGGACTAAGGGGAGGTCATTGAAGAAAAGTTAATACTACTTAATAAAGTAGTAATAAAGGTTTAGCTGCATGTTGTAGGTGATGAATTGTTGTTTTTTTACAGAATGGGCAACTTAAGTTGGTGTTATGTTAGAACTCTGCTAAAGGAGTTTGCAAGGGATGAGAAGCTGATCTGATGGTGTTCTTCGCAGGTGGACATGCTGAGCGAGATCAACATTGCACCTCGTATCCTCACCAACTTCACCGGGGTCATGCCCTCCCAGTTCAAGAAGGACCTGGACTCTTACCTGAAGACGCGCTCTCCAGTAACCTTCCTCTCCGAGTTGCGCAGCAACTTGCAGGTAGGACCCAGAGCCCCCTGCTTTTTAAGATGTGGGACGACATAAGAGAACGTATACATCCTTCCTCCTATTCCTCGTGTCACGAGAGAGACCCTCTGTTGATTTGCGGTTCATTCCAGGTCTCCAACGAGCCAGGGAACCGCTACAACATCCAGCTGATCAACGCCCTCGTGCTGTATGTGGGGACTCAGGCCATCGCCCACATCCACAACAAGGGCAGCACCCCTTCCATGAGCACAATCACCCACTCGGCACACATGGACATCTTCCAAAACCTGGCTGTGGATCTGGACACTGAGGGTAAGACGTGTGAGATGTATGTACATGTGCCAGATTCAGCCGTCCTGCCAATGACTTCTGATTTGTCATTTCAGAGGAGGGTGTTTTGTAAAGAGAAAACGTGACAAGAGTCCAGATTGTGAATATCCTTGTTGACATTTTTTTTTCCCACAGGGCGTTACCTGTTCCTCAACGCGATAGCCAATCAGCTTCGTTACCCGAACAGCCACACCCATTACTTCAGCTGCACCATGCTGTACCTGTTTGCCGAGGCCAACACCGAAGCCATCCAGGAGCAGATCACCAGGTAGGCCTCCAGGGATCCTGTTCTTGGGAGTGTCAGCGGGGTGTGACTCGAGACTTCATGGCTTTCGTGAAGCGCCGTTTTTTTGTTCTGAATCCGGTTGTCTTTCTCTTCTGCGCAGGGTTCTGCTGGAAAGGCTGATCGTGAACAGACCACATCCATGGGGGCTTCTCATCACCTTCATTGAGCTCATCAAAAATCCTGCCTTCAAGTTCTGGAGCCATGACTTTGTGCACTGTGCACCTGAGATTGAAAAGTAAGTTGGCGATGAGTTACTGTAGGTAATCAAACCCTGTCACACAATTTGACTGAAAAGTTGTCACTGAGCTTCAGCAACTAACTCTCCTTGTTTTGAGACAAATTTGAAGATGTTGAGGATTTTTCAAGTTGATTTGAATTTCTAATGGCCTAGTTTCCAAATATTGTGGCCTAGCAGTGACCCAACTGTTTGTGGGGATGGATGCTAATCATTGATTCCTTCTTGTTGTAGGCTGTTCCAGTCCGTAGCGCAGTGCTGCATGGGACAGAAGCAGGCCCAACAGGTGATGGAAGGCACTGGGGCCAGCTAGTCTGTCCCCACCAAACCTGTGGTCTACGGGAGAGACGCTGGGCCCCCGACACACATCCACACCTCCTCCTTTACTGTTGGCACTGGACAAACTGGCAATGATACTCGCTCAAAATATGGATAGGACTACTGCATACAAATCTGAAGAGTTTGAGTTGTCATTTGTCTCTCTGATGTTCAGTAGAGAGATTTGGACATGCTGTTAAATATATTTTTTTTGATCCTTTGTAAATATCTGGGCTGGGGAAGGGGACTGAATGACTAGGTGGATAAATTAAAAAGTGTCCATTTCAAATGTAACAAGACATGTAAAGACACGTACAAAAACGTATATCCACTCATTACCAAAGCCCCTGGTTTGCCTCCCTCCCACAAGTTTTTTTTTTTTTTTTTTGCTTTGACTTTTTTTTTTTTCAGTCACGATATGAAAAAGTAGTGGATGCAATAAAACGGCTACCTGCTCTTTTGTTTTGCTTTTTTGAGCCTTTTCGGACGTGGGGGCTAAGAGGTCAGATTCATTGGACTGTCGTCCTGAGTGGGACGGGGGTCCAGCCTGTGTGATGGGAGGAGTGACACGTGTCACTTCTGTCTGTACCTCTGAAATCTCCTCCCTGGCACTTGTAAAATTGTCAGTAACGGTAGGATGGCAGAACTGCATCTTGAAAATTTGTACAAAGATCCTCATTAAAGAACAAGGACCAATACAGGCCATTTTGTAAGGATTTTGAATGTTTTGTAAATGTATTGGTCCGTGTGTTTTTGTAGTTCTTTATAGTTGCCTTTTAGTTCTTGCTACTTAACTGCAGTATGCATACATACAGGAAATAAAGCATTCAAAAAAGTGAATCTTTCTGTTATTACAAGACCAAAAGGTGCCGATACTATGGAGCTAATATTGGATTCAACTGTAGTCACAGGTTTGAACTTTGAGTCATTTAATAAAAAATAAAAAAAAACTGGCACATAAAAATGCATAGTTTACAGTACTATGGGTATAAAGGTTGCAGAAACACAAAAGTACTATTGAATTGGTGAGAATTAGCACTATCTAATTATGTGGTGCTGACGTGCAGTGCCTCATGTCTTGGTCAGTGCCAGCACTCTGTTCAAAATGCTCTTCTGGCCGTGGCGCACCTGCAGCGCCCTCTGCTGCCTGGAGTCGAGTGCTGCAAGCTTCGCCTTGTCCTCGATGAGCATGCAGTCGCTGTCTACGCACGCGCCCTCTCCACCTCCCTGAACCGACCCATAGCCCTCCAGAGTCAAGCGAGCTGCTGCGTGGACCAAACCCCGCCACGGAGCCTTCAGGCCAGGCAGCCCCTCGTTGGAGAAGGCCAAGGACACCTTCTCCTCGTCGGCCTCTTCGTCCTCCTCCCATCCCTCGTTCTCTCGGAACTCTTGGAACTCCTCCCTTGACATGCAAAGAACCTGCAGACACACAGAACCACGTGATCCTCCTCATTAAACCAGTTCATCAGAGTACATCTCCATCCTCCTCGTTAAACAGCCAAAGGTCAATCAATTCCTAGAAAGTAACCCTTCATGTTTTGACCTTCAGTGTGGTGTGGAGCTCCATGTCTGTGAGACAGCCCTGCTTGCCGAAGATGAAGGCCGCCTTCTCGCCCATCATCTCCAGAGTCCATGCTTTCTTCTCCTCCACCAGCTGCCGGTCAAGGTCAGACTGAATGCCTGAAGGGTGGAAAACACAAGTGTTGGCTCTGAGCATCTCTGGGAAAAACCTTGTCATTATTTACACAGCGGCCCTCCTGGAAAAAAAAAAGTACGCAGATAGCGAACGTTTCCCAAGCCAGCCTCGCCCGGCAGACTTTAGACCCGTTCACTATTTGCTCAACTTCAAATCTGATTCACAACGCAATAGCTGATGAAAGATGAATTAAC
The DNA here is from genome assembly GCA_036785325.1 of Urophycis tenuis. NCBI lineage: Eukaryota > Metazoa > Chordata > Actinopteri > Gadiformes > Phycidae > Urophycis > Urophycis tenuis. Next base: position 10,726,947 of record JAXIVH010000013.1, read on the forward strand.
GGATAATGGGTAAAGGTCAGTGGCTAACCACGCGGTCGGTCACCTAGCATGGCGGCGGCGTAGGTGTTGGCCACGGGGATGTCAGCGGTGTCGTTGTGGTTGCCGGGGTAAGGCTCGGTGAAGCCGTACATGTGCAGCAGCTGCCAGTTGGCCATCTGGCCGTAGGTGTTGAACACCTCCTGGCCTTTGCGGATGGGACGCACGCAAACCATCTTCAGACACTCCTGGGAGAAAGGGCAAGAGGGCAGCATGGGCGGACGGAGACAGACGTTGAGATGGGTTGAAATGAGAGGTGGGGAATCTAGCAAGTGGCTTACGGCTAGTGGCGTAGCCAGAAATTTCCAAATGGGTGGGCAAAGGCAATTTGATTGAGCATAAGATAAGGCAGGTGCATTTCTAGGTTCAGACTTTTCGGTGGGCACAGCGGGGGGGATTGGGATTTTGAATATCGTAGATTTGAGGACACAACTATCAAAGGCATAAACTTGCGCAAAACTGCATGAACCCATGCATCGGCGAGTCACATTTATTAAACGAGTAATCAACGAGCTATTTTTTCGTTCCTTGAATTTCAACTTAATGCCGGGCACTTATGACGGGTGGGTCAGCTGTCAATCATAGTGGCACTGTCCCACATTGGCCCTTATGTGACTACGCACCTGGGTCACGGCAACACCAGTCTCACGCTGTGTAGACTGGTGTTGCCGCACAACAGGTAGTCACACGGTGGTGGGGTTTTCACGGTGTAGCTCTACGGAGCGGTGGGCTGGTCCTCACCGGCGTGTACTCCAGGTTGGCGTTGTGATTGGACACGTGGTTGAGCATGTCGGCCATAGGGACCATCATTGGCAAGTTGGGGGCCTTTTCCTCCTCCTCCTCATCATCATCATCTTCTTCCTCTTCCTCCTCCTGTGGCTCTTGGAAACTACGTAGAAAATGAATACAAATAAGGATAGTGTGATAATAATTAAATAACAATAAAAACCTATTTGGGTGGTGGGGGGGGTTCTATTTTCAGTGTGTGAGTGAGCACCTGTAGGCCATGACGAAGGCCACCAGCCGCGTGTACAGCTGCAGTGTGTGAGTGCCGGGGTTCCACAGGTCGGCGTGTTTGGAGATGAAGGGCAGGACCACCGTGCTGTACTCCCTCTGGATGTTGGCCAGGTCCCGCTCCACCGCCTCCGGGATGCCCGTGCCCCTCAGGAGGTTCTGCCGCTCCTCCGCGGACCTTCACGGAACCCCCCCGCCAGCCAGTTAGAACCCACGGAGCTTTGACTTGTACAGAGCCTTGATTTGTATCATATGTATTTATATGAGATTCTTGTTACACTCACTGAGAACTCCTGAATGAACACCTGGACTTAAATGGATAATGAACAATGAGATACTCTAAGACCAGGGGTGAAAGAAAAATATACTGTCTTTGAAAGAAATTGCACTTTCAGCGTGACAACACACCTGCTAACGTCAGATTACCAGAAGCAACACGTATTCCCCAATAGACATTGCATATAATTAGTTGTGAACTGTCTCTGAACCTTCCATGCAGTGTTTCACTCAACAGACAACAAGCGAGATAGCGCGCGTGAGCGCTGTCAAACAGATGAGGACAGCTACTTCAAGCCTCTTTGGAATTTATTTTAAGTGTTTTACCTAAACTTTCACTTTTCTGTTCTGTTCCGCTGTTCTGTGTCCAATGTCCAAAATGAAAAGTCAAGATAGTTTTCAGCTGTTTCAACTGTCTTTCAAAAGTTATTAAAATTATTGTGTTGTTGAAATGATGTGCTTATTTGTCATCAAAACCTGATACAGCGGGGTGAAAGAGTGATATACTAGTGAGATAAAAAGTACTAGCGTGATAAAAAGTCCTTGTGAATGCTTGATAAGTAGACTATAATAAATAATTCAGTGTATTTTTCGGTGCACGCTCTTTGCCTGCACTATGGGTCACTATGATAGTACCAGCAAGAAATAAACCCTACTTTCACCCCTGTCTAAGACTGATAACAGATGCCACTCAACTTATATAAAAAGCCTATATTTTGTTTCTGACCAGAACAAGGGCTGGTCCAGGCTGCTGAAGTCGGTCCAGAGGCACAGGTAGGGAGCCCAGTGGGACTCTGGGCAGGTGTACTCATACAGCAGGGACATAAGCAGAGGCACCCATCCTGACGTACTCTCCAGCAACCCCTTGTCTGGAGGAAGACGGAGACGTGAGAGTTATTGTGTTGAGTTGGTAATCTGCAAAAATTGGCGCACAATTACCAAAACACCAAATAAGACATCAGCTGAACAGCCCGTCATGCTGTTAATACTATCGTGACATAGGCGTGACGCAGCGCTTCATAGACAGACCGTCACCTTGTTCGAGTACCGCGGAGACCTTCGATGTTCCCTGATGGAGGAGAAGCGACCTGGGAATAGTAAAGAGAACCTCCCCTTCCTCTATGTCCTCCTTAGCCAGCATCCCGTAGTCTGCTACGGTTCCCGTACCACTAACATACACCTAATGGGAGGAGGCTTCGTTAGAAGTTGCACATTCTGTCAGGTCACTGCGTTCTTTCTTTCAAAATATTTTGGTCAACTGTAAAGTTTCACGTGAAAGGTAAACAGAAGGAATAACACCTCATGTCCGAATAATATATACCTTGTTATCATTGAGTTTCAGACCCACTCTGTCGCACCACTGAAGGAAGTTCTGCAAAGGGCCATCGCCTGATCCATCATCTAGCTGTCATGTGCACAGAGAGGGGATGTGATTCAAATTATTGTTCGATTACCGTTTTGACATTAGATGGTCAGAACTTTGTTAGTTTCTCTAGTAATATCAATATCAACATAAATGACGAAAGGCACACTAGCAAGCCTCAGTCTTTAGGAATATTACAAGTTAGCTTCGTAGTTCAAAAAGCCAAATATTCCACCACCCGGGAGATGGTACCATGTGAAATCGTCATGCACTTAGTAACCAAGTAAACGAAGCGCATGTAGAGTTGTAACTCTGCATTAGTTCCCTACTGACTGGCAGAGGCTAATGTCACATTTCACACATGGGTCTGCTTTCTAACCTTGAATCGTTTACTCTTTGATGCCATTTCCGTGCCTAAAAGTCAAAACAGAAAGTCCGCCAAAATAAAAGACTCAATTCACTATCTGAATTAATATTATGTAACTACCAACACGTGGACATTGTGTGGTGAAAACTGGCATGTAGCATAAAACCAGTGTCCGAGCATGGACGTATGATGTGCAACGTGTGTCTGTTGTGGTCCATACGGCATACAAAGATGGACGCCAGTTCAATTCTATCCAACTTTATGAACAGGCATATAAAGCAACAGACATTTAGGTGAAATAAAACCTTAAGTACCTTTAAATCTATAAAATAAACTATAACTATAACTATAAAACTACAAGTATTTGGAGAGATGCAGTATTATAATATATAAAAAACTAGGGTCCTAGAAATGAATATCTAAAAAATATGGTCTAATTTACAAAGAAATCATCATCAACAACAAACAATATAACATAATAACACATTGGCCCGTAAAATACGATGGGGGAAAACGTTGCATTGTATGTGATTCTTTTCAATAGCCATAATATTTCCCTGAGTCACGGGACCTCTATCGTCCAACAACTGACAAAGACCGTCTGTTAATAATTAGTCATTTAAATAATTTCAATAATGATTCATTGAAATACGTTGGCCCCTTTATATGCTTAGTTTTACTAACTATCATGGCTGTATGTTGGTAACCCTGAGACGTTTAGTTACTCTAACTTTTGTGTTTTTCAGAATGTTCTCCATAAAGTTTCAATATCTTAAATAGATTTTTTGATGATAGATAGATAGACAGACACAGAGACAGACAGACAGACATACAGACAGACAGACAGACAGACTATGGATTCGCGGAAAATCTGTTTTTAAAGTTTTAATTTTAACAGTCAGAAACAAAACAAAAATACGTGTGCAAAAAAAGATGACGTCAGTCTCTTGTCTCCCTGGCTCCGGGCGCCGGGACGAGTGCAGAGCTGGGGGCGTGATGGGCAGCCTCCACGGTCACACGCTCGTCACGGAGGAATGACAATGCAGCATTGAAATAAAAGTTGTTTACTGCATCCAAGATTTTGTGTGCCGTGTGCACAAATTACACCTTGAGCCACACGGGCCACTAAACGATGAATGACCCTTTTTAACACACGACTGAACAAGGACAATGTCCGATGTTCCTAAATGTATTATGGCATGATTCATGAACAATAACATCCTCCGATCTCTCTGATTTCCTTCCATGTTTTCCGTTTCACTCTTCAGAAGGACGGAGCTCGTTAGATCTCTTGAATTATCCAATCGACCGCCATGTTTTATGCCGAAAATCACAGTCTTTACCGAAACATGACCCAAATATTAACCCAATCAAGGTTAATGTTTTCCTAATATTGTCTCTGCCAATATTTTTAGACTTACGTTATTTGTTGACTCGCGTTATTATTGACTCGGCAAATATAGCACACGCCCCGGCTTTTGGAATGTACCGTTCTGTCGACAAAACCGTGCGCAGAATAAACCGCGCGAGGTGCCGTGTGTTTTGCACCCGGGTTTGTTTCTATATGGACCCTATAAAAGTCACACGTTAGCTACATGCCGTCACATACAATCCTACGAGACAAGAACACAATCGCTCTACACAGAGAAGAACTGACCACTACCTGAAAAAATGGACCCTTGCGACTGCGCTAAGTGTGAGTTGTACATATTATTTGTTAATTAATTGTCGTTACTCATCGCTGTGATGTGCTATTTTAATTTAAATCTCTTCTTGTGTTTGTTTGTTTTTGTAGCTGGAACATGCAAGTGCGGCACAACCTGCACCTGCGCTAACTGCGCCTGCACCACATGCAAGAAAAGTAAGATTTAAAAACCTTTTGGACGCAAAAGATGTACATACTTAAATTATATAAAGGTAGCCTGTTTTTAACGAAAGGTGTCCCTTTTCGAAAAATGTCCCTTTCGTTAAACGTAACCGGAATGATGTTGAAATAATGATGCATTTCTAGACTGGTTGTGAGACGAGCATCTTGCGTGACCTTGTGGGCTGCGATCTAACGGTCCGTCTCCCGTCTGGACAGGTTGCTGTGAGTGCTGCCCTGCAGGCTGCACCAAGTGCGCCTCCGGGTGCGTGTGCAAGGACAAGACCTGCGACACAAGTTGTTGCCAGTGAGGACCGAAGCTGTCTGAAACTCATACCTTCATGTAGCCTTGGAAGAAGGGACCAGTGTGAAATATGTGAAATTGTGTTGAGTTGTTTGTACGTATCAATGTGAAAAAAATAAAATGCGTTTACTCTACATGTTCACCATTGTTTTGGTTTATTTTTTGTGATGAAATTGGGTGACCTATAGATGTCCCCGCTAGACCGACTGGACAGGCCAGTGAAAATGTTGAGCTATATGTGACACAGATCCATGTTTGGAGTCTTTTTGGGGGCGTTTTGGAAGTATGACATAACAGCATTTACATCGAGTTGGTCTTGCACGATAGAACCGTAGCCTCGTGCCCTGATGGCTGTCAAAACAAGATATTAATAATTGCTGAGAATAAACGGGTGAAAACGTATCATTAACAGTATATACTTAACAGGGATGAATTTAATTAAATATAAGCTAATACTTTTATAATGAGTATGGAAAACTATTTACTCCAAATATATTGGGGTGATACATTTATTCAGGTCATACCAGATTTTCCAATATTGATTTCGAGGCAGTTCCTTTCCATGAGGATAATGTGAATTAAACATTTCGAATGAAGTTACAATAAGTTAAATGATTTCTCTATCATCCACTGATCAATGGGGATTCTACAATCAAGTGGCCACACAACTTCGCAGCCCTAATGAAAAAATAACTTAACTTATTTGGGTTAATAGGCCTACACAGCTGTGTGCCAGAATAAATGATCTGAATTCACAAAAGGTTGTTTATTCAGTATTTGGTTCGGAGAAAGTCGCACTCTGCCCATCTTTAGGAATGTCATTTTCTTTCAACCGACGCGTGCGCAGAATAATCGAGGAGGGGGCAGCTTGCGGACCTCATTAATCAGCACGATGGTCGTCCGGTGTGTTTTTGCACCCGGTTTTGTTTCCATCCGGAAACTATAAAAGTGGAACTCAAACACATAGTATGTATCTCACAAGTCAATTAAACTAGACAAGGTGACAGAAGCGACGCAGAGAAGGCCTAATCACGACCTGCAAAGAATGGATCCTTGCGACTGCTCAAAGAGTGAGTTATAGGCCTACAGATTACCTGTTGTAGTCGTTTGTGTTGGGTGATTCAAGCAAGTGGCCGTTATGGAACAGAGTGTATTGTATTATAAGTCTTGTGATTTGCAGCTGGAACCTGCAACTGCGGTACATCATGCACCTGTGCAAACTGTGCCTGCACCACGTGCAAGAAAAGTAAGATGCATTCCCTTTTGACTTGGTGTCTGAATGTCTTTTGTAATTCTTCAATGTATCGGCGAGATCCCCAACCCATGCTCTTGTGGTCTGCTCCATATAACTGTTTCCATCTGACAGGTTGTTGCGAGTGTTGTCCATTAGGCTGCACCAAGTGCGCCTCCGGGTGCGTGTGCAAGGACAATGCCTGCGACGCAAATTGTTGCAAGTGAGGAGCGGAGCTGTCTGAAACTCTGCTTGATGGAGCCCTTTTGGGAAAGGGACCAATGTAAAATGTTTCAAGTTGTCGTACGTCGCGATGTGAAAATAAACTGCATTTACTCAACCTGTTGACTCTACCTGTTAAAATATGAATGCCCTGATTTGCGCTCGACAGGCCAGCTAAAATGTATCTGTCTTGTATGTAACCTAAAGGCTACATGTGTATACTGGTACTTTCTATACATGGGTGTAGTTTAATTCAGGTCCAGTGTGAAAGCATTCCACTTTAGTCTTGAGGATTATTTTATTCATTTCAGTCCCTGAAATGGAAATGCCGTTTAAAATTGTACATGAGCCTAAATCTATGAAGTTTGGCCAATAATTCCATTGTCACACTAACATGCCATTAAAATAAAGCGTTAAATGTAGAAACACTTAAAACGCCAATTATTTTAAAACTGAATATAACATTGCCTTGTATGCAAACACAAAGTTGATATCGATTTTCCCAAGCAGAATATATAACGCATTCGACGTTTCTAATCGGTAATGCGAAATAAATGCACACCGGAACTACCGTTTAGACTCACGTGTTGACTACAAGCCTTTACTTGTTTTTCATGACTATTTCACATTTAAAAAGTAACTATACAGCAACATAACTGTTGTACTCTATACATGTGTAGGCTATATAGGCATATCAAGTTCATTAACTAGAAACGGGTAAGAATAGGTAAAACAGATGATATAAAAAAGTGCATACATCAATATTGGTAAACATACGAAAATAGAATGTACTGCGTTTCGAATTGATTTCCCATGGAAGACGGTGCACACGCACCAACTTTAGTCATGCTAATGTCCTCGATTACGTGCGCAGAATAAACAGCACACGGGGCGTGTTTTTTTGCACACGGTTTTGTTTTTATCTGGACACTAAAAGTAAGGATCAGTTTGTGACAATTGCACACTACCCCAGCAAGTCATGATGATGTTGTGATGAAGTCTAGTACGTCCCTCCAGGACAATAACAGATCACAGCCGATATGAGGAAGATCTAGAAGTCATTTCCAGGACGACCTAAATCAGCTACTAGCCGGTTTGGGTCACTATGAAGTAGTCAGCTGCTTTTTACTTTAGATCCAGAACGAGACTGAGTTGGAAAAAGTGCATTACATTTGCATTTTGAAAAAACTAGCATTATCTGAAAAAAAAAATATGATCACAAACTCTCTTCTAAAAATATTTAACTCAGTAATTCTGCAATAAAACAGTAGATAAAATATAGAAAATATCAACAAACCCACAAACTTCACCAATTGACATGAATTAAACTTGAACAATGAACAACAAAAAACAACCCAAATCTAAAGTGGGAACCCTCGAGACTGAGGATAGGTAACAGGAGCAGGGCGGCGAAGTCAACGGCGAGTGGGATCGGCGCACATGGGCGGGAGTCACGGGGATGGGGTCACTGCATTGTTGGCTGCACTCCTCTTATTGTGCCCCCCACCTCCATTGTGGTCAGCTGCTGATCTACCGTTTCCCACCTTTGGTCATGTAAAGTAATGAAGTCGTTTGACAAGTTATTAGCTAGCGTCAAAACAGAAAGACCTGTTCGCCTTTTTTTTTGTTTGGATGAAATTGTGCGCATAGGCCATTTACGATAGGTTACTTAAAATTAGATGAATATGACTATTTGGAATGCAAGCTAGTGGCCCAAGTTGCAAATTGCCCATTTACATGTGTAGGCCTACAGACATTCTATTAATCATTCAGAGAGAGCAAATAAAACTAGTTGCCTATCCGCTTGGAATTATCATAATACCAAGAGAGGGTTGAAGGTGGGTGTCGCAGTGATCAAATCCCTAATTAACCGATTAGGATGATTCGGAAGTTTACCTCGTGTTTTATTTTTTATAGAGTAGGTTCTACGTCATTTCGCTAAGTTTGCGTAATTAAAGCTTATCAGGGCTTAATCGCATATGCGCTGTTATATAGGCCTACACACATATATAAATATTTCAAATATTGAAAATATTTGAATCTAGAAACAGGATTTAAAGCCCCATATTTGAAACCCAACAACGTAGAACAGAATAAAAAAACTAGAGACGTATGCCACCCACAAAAGTGATATATCGTGATATGGATTTCCCCGGGCAGTACTTACAATGCGCCTGACGTTTCCACTCGGCGGATCTAAAAGATGCACACCGGAAGCGCTTTTAGAAGCGCCATGTTGACGAATCGTACTCTATATTTCGTTTAACATCGAAAGAAAGTTCGTTGTTATTATAACGTTTGGACTTTAAAAGTCAACATGCCTAAAGTTGTTTCGAGAAGTGTTGTGTGTTCGGATACCAGAGACAGGGAAGAATACGACGATGGGGAAAAACCCCTTCACGTCTACTACTGTCTTTGTGGTCAAATGGTTTTGGTTCTGGATTGTCAATTGGAAAAACTTCCAATGAGACCCAAGGATAAAGCGCGAGTTATCGATGCGGCCAAACATGCCCACAAGTTTTGCAACGTGGAGGACGATGAAAACGTGTATATAAAGCGACCAGATGGCATCGAGCGACAGTATCGCAAAAAGTGTGGTAAATGCGGTCTTGTACTTTTCTACCAGCATCAGATGAAGAACACCCCTGTCACGTTTATTGTCGATGAAGCGGTTGTAAAGTTCGGACAAGGATTTGGGAACACGAGTGTCTACAGCCAAAAGCCACCAGAGGCGCCTAAAAAAGTCCGGGTCATGATGACGAAGCGGACTAAAGACATGGGCAAGTTCAGCTCCGTCACAGTGTCCACCATTGATGAGGAAGAAGAGGAGATTGAGGCAAGAGAGGTTGCAGACTCTTACGCCCAGAATGCCAAAGTGATTGAGAAGCAGTTGGAGAGAAAGGGCATGAGCAAGAAACGACTCCAAGAGCTGGCTGAACTGGAGGCAAAGAAAGCAAAGATGAAAGGCACCCTTATTGACAACCAGTTCAAGTAGTGCCACTACTTGGGGAGGCAGGTTACCAGTCAAATACAATGGGACTATTGTCATGTTGGAATAAACGAATAATGGACGAATGACCTGTTTCAGTGCCACTCAATAAGCAGGTCCTGTGAAGTGACACAGTTGAATGATGACATGTTGCAGCAATTCAATGTTTATTATTTTGTACGAATTTATATTTTGTGTGCTTATTTTACAAATGTTTATGCCGATGCTGATGGAAATATGCTGATAATAAAATTGTCCGAAAATCATTTCCCCTTGAAATTCACGTTATGGCTATTTTGTTTCATTGTATTGGTCATATGAAGTCGGGGCAAAAATCTGGGCACCCATGGTCAAAATCACTATTCACAAGTCATCTCCCAAGTGAACGGAAGCTAACTTGACCTCTAAATGGTGCAATGGTCCAAAGACATGGCAGTTCTTAAAATACTAAAGCAAGATTATTTTTGTATTAAAGTGATGGTTCGGAGTAAAATTCACCCTGAGGTAATTTCCACCAATAATCCAGCCAAATACCCCCTCAGATGCATTTTTAGCGACGGTCAATATTTATGAAGTTTAGGGGTATCAGCCGAATGGCTTAGTATTGGAGTGTCCGGTACACTGTGTATATCTCGTAAATTACCCCACTAATAATGCATGGATTGTTACCCAACTTCTGTAGTAGTCCATATATGGTCTGTACTCACAAAACGAGGCATTTTAAAGTTTGGAAGTGAGTTTATTTAAAAGAGCACTTTTCTGATAGCTTCAACTAGCTGTTGCTAAGGCTACCGCTGCGTCGATGTCTCTTCCGTCTTTCCGGATAAGTTCGTAAAAGTCCTCTTCAAAACTCACATGTGTAAGGAAAAGGTTAGTGAATTCAACACTCCATCGAAATGTATTGACAACTGGAATAATTGAATACTCCATCTAATTTCAAGTATTCAATTATTCCAATTGTCAATACATTTCGATGGAGTGTTGAATTCACTAACCTTTTCCTTACACATGTGAGTTTTGAAGAGGACTTTTACGAACTTATCCGGAAAGACGGAAGAGACGTCGACGCAGCGGTAGCCTTAGCAACAGCTAGTTGAAGCTATCAGAAAAGTGCTCTTAATAAACTCCTGGTGTACTTACAAACTTTAAAATGCCTCGTTTTGTGAGTACAGACCATATATGTACTACTACAGAAGTTGGGTAACAATCCATGCATTATTAGTGGGGTAATTTACGAGATATACACAGTGTACCGGGCACTCCAATACTAAGCCATTCGGCTTATACCCCTAAACCTGATAAATATTGACCGTCGCTAAAAATGCATCTGAGGGGGTATTTGGCTGGATTATTGGTGGAAATTACCTCAGGTTGAATTTTACTCCGAATCATTACTTTAAATTAAATAAAGGGACAAAAGGCCTCTTTGTAACTTTTTAGACAACCATAACAGCTTGCAACTTCCTATAGCCAAAAGTCTTAGAAATAGTCTTTCAATTCTTGTTTGTGTAATGTTTCCTCATTGTTCCTGGCAGAACTCTAGCCTTGAAATATTCGTCAGCCTCCTTACACGTCAGCATGTTCGGGATCTCTCCACAACTTCAATACTATTGAAGTCTGCAGACTGTAGTGGCCATCCGACACCAACAACTTTGAACGTGGACTGAAATACTCAACATCAATATCAGCACTCGCCATTGAACTTTGCCCTCTAGAATTTGATAATTGGTCTCTTCCTTCCACCCACACAAGATGTTTTGTACGTGCCCAATGTGATTGTATGCTTGTTTTATTGTTGAACTGAAGTGATTATTTCATTGGGATTTATCATAAGATAAGATACGATATTCCTTCATTAATCCCCCTTAGGAGAAATTCACAGTGACCAGCAGTACAAGGGGATAGAGGAGTGCAATAGAAGACTGTTTATTGTCTATAGTAGAAGAGTATAGACAATAAACACTAAACAATAAATAGATTTACCTAAATTAATATAAAATTATATGCAAGCTTTATGCAAAATTATATAGGAGCTAACTTGCAATGTATATTTTTAAGTGGGCTGGTTGTTGTTTCTTTGTGAACCAGTGAGGTTGGTCACACCACTGTATTTTTGTGACAAGATGGATTCATATTCACTTCTGGTCTGAAATTATTAATTAGAAATAAAAGGATCACCGCACATATAGGCATGGCATACAAATTAGAATTGGAAAGACTAGTTTGAACATTGTCTCATTGCTGAGTTAGAAGTGTGTGTGTGTGTGTGTGTGTGTGTGTGTGTGTGTGTGTGTGTGTGTGTGTGTGTGTGTGTGTGTGTGTGTGTGTGCGTGCGTGCGTGCGTGCGTGCGTGTGTGTTTAAAAGTGATTGAAAGATGGAAAGATAAAGTGAAGGTGTGACATTTAGTATGTAAAGGTCAGGTGCATGTGGGTTTAGAGACCACCCTAATCTCTGGGCCTGGCCCACATAGTATTCTCTCCATGCAAACTTGTTCCCAGGTTAAATCTATTCGGTAAATTCTGCTATATAACTACAAATATAATATCTATAGAACCATATAAAATGGTGCCCACCCATTGAAAACGAATGCTCCTCTGCTGAGCGGTGTTAATATCCAGCAGATGGCAGTAATGCTCCACTATGGGCATCACTACTAAAACACGTAAAGACGAAGAAAAAGCCTCGGCCAATCAGCGGCGTTCTTAGAAATGCCGGGTTATGTCCGAGCGCCCATTCAAGATTTATCATAATAATATCAACTTTCAAGCTATCATCTTGGATTAAGGGAATATATAAAATACTGGCTAAATAGCAGGTTAGTTGTTTAATTATCTGTTGGGTGTGGTGGAGCTACATCATTAACATCACATCGCTATCTCTCCAGCAAGTTAAAACTAGCTAACCTGACACAGTGCACCAGTTGTCGTGTTTAGCTAACCTCGCATGCTAACGAAGCAAGGCTGGAAGTGCCGCTGTTATAAATGATAAGCGACTAATTCACCCCCTATTTTTTTTAACAATGTTACGTTTTGTTGTCTGTCCAAACTGCGTGATAGGCAAACATTTGTCTGTTATGTCGCCGATCAGGATGTCACGGCGATGCGACCTGAAGCCACAGTCACATGTGCGCTCTGGTCAGCGGCATCGCACGAAATGACCATGTAAACATGAGGTGTCTCAACACTTCTTAATTTGATGTTGATCTACACACGGTTCAACACAACACCACTTGTTATCATCAACATATTTCATGTATAATGCTAGCTTTAGCTTATTAAGGCTATATTACACATTAAGTAAATAAACCGTCTCTTCTACTAGTGTAATGGAGCCCTTTGCTGCAGAGTAGTACTAGTACTATCACTATTATTATTATTATTACTAGTACTATTAGTATTTCCCATTGTCTCCCCACCGTCTTATTGTTTTATCTTCTCCAGCGCTATGGACACCGAGGGCTTTGGAGAGCTGCTACAGCAGGCAGAGCAGTTAGCCGCCGAGACCGAAGCGGTGTCAGAGCTTCCTCATGTGGAGAGGAACCTCCAGGAGATCCAGCAGGCCGGGGAGAGGCTCCGGTCCCGCACCCTGACCCGCACTTCTCAGGATGCTGCAGACGTCAAAGCGTAAGCAAGACATCCCATGAGTCATTTCTGTTTCAGGACCATTGTGCTCACTGATCAAAAATGATTTGCAGTGGGCCTGAAGTCATAAATAATTTAATTATTTTGTAATTTATTCTATCAAATGAAAGAATGGATTCAACTTAATCTTTACATCGGCAAATACATTTGAACTTCAAAGGTGAACACTTTGTGTACTCCCTGGCAAGCAGAACTAGTTATTGGCACAAATCAAATTAAAACCTAAACCACCACTGCTGACTCAAACGGTATCAAATAAAGGTTTTCTGTTATTTCCCTCCCAGCAGTTGTCGCTAACATGATCCCTGTCATTGTTAAACCCTACCGTTTCCATTTCTGCTGTCTCATTCTGTTTTGTCTGTGGAGAGTCAGCCCCAGCGAAGATGCAGGCCATTTGCTCAAAGCAAAGCAGCAAATCAGGAACTAGACTGAAATACAGTCAATGTATTTAATCCCAGAACAGTCCAAAAAGGAAAAGTACAACAGGTGTAGAAGTGTTTTATATTGTGGAATACAGGAACAAGCACCTTTTGTCGATTTCATTATATATCTTAGTATATTTGTGTATGGTGTTTTTTCTCTTGTCTTCCTCCAATACACCACATGGTCATGTCTGCTCTTTTTATGTTGAAAGAAAATGTACATGAATAGTATAGTCTGTAATAAAGAGTTCTTATATTAGTAGAAATATGATGGCAAGTAAATGTAATAATTTGACTTGGCTTTTAACTGAGGATTTTTGATTCTTGCTTGGGAGTTAAACATTTTTCTCTGCCGAACAACGTATTTGATTATTTATTCATATTTACTTTTAAGTCTTGAGTAACCTTGTTTCCATTTAGGACTCAATTCCCCAACTGAGTCTCTTGTATCTTGTCTTTTCTGCAGGTCCATCCTCCTGGGCTCCAGAGGACTAGACATCTTCCACATCTCTCAGAGGTTGGAGAGTCTGAGTGCTGCCACTAGCTTTGAGCCCTTGGAGCCAGTCAAAGACACTGACATACAGGTGAAACAAGAGAGCTTATCATTATTCATGGGGCTTTCTGTGGTGCCAGTAGTACTGAAGGGGTTTGAGAATGACCCTGATCGAGTTGGCAAATCAGAGGAAGGGAATGAATGCCGTTTTCATAGTGACTGGTCACTACAGGGTGCCTGATGTAGGGATGAGGGGGATGTGGTAATGGTCTGCCACAGAAGAGCACTGCCTCCAGGGACATATTGGGCCCCTGTTGAAGGCTGTACATTAATAATTGCTTCATCATTCAGAATGATTTTGAAGCTGCTGTAGGTACGATTTGACAGTTGTACAGAGAAAGCAGAAGAGAGCAAGACTTTGAAAATAAACAACCCAATCAGGGAAGGGATGCCCTGATTGGTCAGAAATGAGCCGGGAGCTGTCTAAAATCTGAACGGTGTCATCACATATGCAGTCGACCAGAAGAGATTCTCACAGAGCATTCACTCATAAATTACTGACTTTTCCATGTCTAACAATTGCGCTCCATTTATATCTGTAAAATTTTACCTACAGCACCAGTTTACACGAATTTACATATATTATTTGGTAAACAATGTTGTTTACCAAATAATAGGCAAGAGTTTATTGTTTCATGTCAATCGCTCGCCCCCAAGGATTTTTTACACATTGGCTATTTTTCTCTGTCTTTCAATGATCGTCCTTTTGGGGATTATCCCATTTGCCTTTGTCAAGCTCTATGAAGGGTCCTGTGTCCGGAGAGTGCTTTATAAGTATTCTTGCCTCGCCGATAGTTGTCTCTCGTCCAAAGATGTTATGTCGAGTCGAACTGTTACCTCGGTGTCATGACACAGCACTCCCGTTGCTGTCTCTCCATCACTCTCCGTCTCTCACATACATACATAATTGAATCAATATGTACAGTTAGGAAATGGATTTGCAGCTAAGCTTACAGGCTCTGGCATTGTGGTTCTGGGTAACTGAGAGACCCGCTGCTACTGAGTGCCTCACTCAAGGCAACCAAAGGGCGGTGTACTGGTTTTTCAGGTCATTGGCGCTATCTGGGCTCCCCTCACATTTCCCCGTTCATTGGCCCATTGGTGGTTTTCTCTCTCCTCTCTCTCTCTCTCCCTCCCTCTCTCTCTCTCTCTCTCTCTCTCTCTCTCTCTCTCTCTCTCTCTCTCTCTCTCTCTCTCTCTCTCTCTCTCTCTCTCTCTCTCTCTCTCTCTCTCTCTCTCTCTCTCTCTCTCTCTCTCTCTCTCTCTCTCTCTCTCTCTCTCTCTCTCTCTCTCTCTGTAATCATTCTGTTCTCGCCATCCTTTGCTTTCCCTGAGTGGCGTTCTCTGAACACAGTCAACATCTTGATCTAGGCTTGCTCTCCCTCTCAGTCTGCTTGCTGTCGTGTTTTTTTTTTTCTCATCTCGCTCTCCCTTTTCGTCTTCCGTCTCCCCGCCGTTTGTATTGTTATTGCCTTGTTACCTTTGTTCTGTGCTTCTCTCTTTCCACCCGTCGGCCCGTTGTTTTAATTATCTTTCTCTACGTCTTCATTTCTCTCCTGCCCAGTGGGCTGTGTCTCGCTGGCTCTGGTTTCTGCGCGAGGGGCTCTGTGTTAGTATTAGTCAGACAGATGTGTGCCAGGGTGGGTGGGATAAATTGAGTGAGTGACTGACTGGAAGAGCACTTAGACTCTGGCGGCACGGCAGTGCAACCAATTCTCTCAGCCATTAAAGAGAACGCGCCCTCTCTCGTGTTTTTATTGGTTTATGTGAAATCCAGTCATGATAAAACAAAGAGAAAGTTGGAATTGGCCTGAAAACCCATTTTGGAGGGTCCCATTTTGTGGAGTCGGTGTGTGTGTGTGTGTGTGTGTGTGTGTGTGTGTGTGTGTGGCTTTGAGTGCGTCGGTGTGATTTGATCTTTAATTTCGAGACCTCTCCGTGTCTCTCCTCTGCTTGATTGAGGGCAGTAAGTGGGGAATCCAGCGTGTTCACGATAACTCATCCCATCCTGAGAACCAAAATAAACCGTATTCATGCATTCAGCGTTCATTCATTTGCCGAGGCGTGTGGTCGATATATTATGCATTTAGAGGACGTGATGTTCATGTTTGTTTTAATCCCTTATTTTTACATATACTTTTTTTGTATTATATTCATATTTTAACGTCCAAGGAAGACGTTTATGTCGTTGCGTACATTACAAGCGTGAGCTACAGCCACCAGGGGAGAGCGTATGCTGCCCTGCGCATCCTATAGGGCTGAACCGGTGTGGTCTCAACGTGTAACCCAGATAGAACCACAGAGAGACTTGGGTACGGCTTGAGGAAAGCAGGTCGGTTTCTGGAGCGCAGCTGCCAGGGGCATGGTGTATTTAGGTTACCAGTTTGACTGGAGCGCCGGCACGGCAGCGTTTGTACCTAATTCCTTTTATCAGCTTTTTAGTCCCGTCTTTTTTCTAGAGAAAGCTCCGGTGCCGCGGTCTCTCCAGTAAGGGTACCAAACCCAACCCGGCCTGCCGTCGTTGTAATTCCAGCCGTCCGAGGCCTTCGAATCCCATGCCATGTGCGTGGGTCCGACTGTGGGTCTCCTCACAACCACGGGGGAGGGGGGTGCCCACAGCGCCTTGGTGGCGAGCCTCGGGACCCCAACCCCCCCTCTCTGGTTCTGACGCGCCGTCTCTTAGTGCCGATCGTCTCGACTCCGAGACGGGGGAAGTTTACTTGGGACCGAGGGGCCCCCGGTGTCCTTGTTCTTCCAGTTTTTTTATCCTGCGATAAAGCATTCTTAAGTGGGTCACGCACACACACACACACACACACCAGTAGGAGCGTGGCGTAACAGATAGAGCGCACAACGCTTTGCCACCGACGGGTTTCTGGGACTTTTTGTATTGGAAAGACCACAGTTGAGTTCTGCGTGGTCCTCCAAACCACTGATGGTCAGCCGCCGGTTAGGTCGGTTGGGCGAACTTTTTCTGAAAGTTTCTTAATCGTCCCTTTAAAGACCTCAAGGTCGTTGTAGAGGCCAGTGGAACCAATTTAATTTAGATTAGGATGAATTTAAATAAAGGTTTTCCACATTCGGCAAAGTGATTTGAAACCCTAATTGAATTATGCGTCTCTCCGTGTGAGCACAAGGCTAGTCGGCTAGCGCGGTGCTTGCACCAGAAAGTATCCCCTCACAAAATGTCCTGCCCATTAATTTCCATGGCTTTCTGGGACACGCGCCACAGCTGTAGTTCAGTTGGAAATGAACAGGGTTTTTTTTATGTGCATATGATGATGATGATGATGATGATGATGATGTTGACACAATGATGACACAATGATGACAAACGGCTAGTGCAAAATCATCTTGAGCGCCGCACACAGACACGCCATGGCCAAAGACATCCGCGCTCCTCAGAGTGTGTCCGGCTGCCACCAGATTCGTGGTGTGATGACTTCAAACAAACGACTGTGTCTGCTGAATGGCTTCAGGGGTGGGGCGGTCACATGACCGCTGAGGGTCGTGGGTGTGTACCTTTTCCCCCACGTGTCACCATGGTCTGCTGTATGGAGAGCGATGCCAGGGACGTGGCAGCTGGTTCAAGACTGATGGATGGAGAGAAAAGTATGCTGAAAGGCATTAAGCTGGAGGCTGTATAGGTGGAGATGATTACGGAGGGGCAGAGAAACAGTGCGATCGCCACGGGGAAAAGGGAAGAAAATGGCCGACCCGCCGCAAAGCAAACCTTAACACCCCTTATTTCCTGCCAGGTCCTTCTCTGCGTTTCATCTCCAGCTTTCTGCTGCTCGCCTCACTCTGGCCAACTCTCCCTCTCTCTCGCGCGCGCGGCTCCCTTTATCCCTCGCTCTCTCGCTTTGGCTTTCAGTTCCTCTCGTATTCTGCCGTTCCATCTGCCTCTCTTCCTGTCTATTGCATCCTTCCCCTCTCCAGTGATGTTATGCGTTAAGTGGACACAGTTCGATAAGCACAGAGCATCTGCTAACATAGACTCACTATGACACTGCTTGGCACCGTGTATATGTGTGTCGTGCGCGTGCGTGTGCGTGTCCGTGCGCGTGTGCGTGCACAGCCACTGTACGTTGTGGCTGCAATTGTGAGAGGGCGGTGCGAGCGGGGGGGGAAAGCGCGCGGTGTGCGCGTGCGGCCACATTTGAATGATTGTGCGGAGCACGCCGCTCCCTTGTGTGTGTGTGTGTGCGTGCGTGCTCGTGTCTCCGTGAGAGAATGAATCATGTATGACGCCGGCCACTTTTGCACCAGTCCGTGTGCATTCACAAGCTGGCACACGTGTGTGCGTGTGCGTGTGTGTGTGTGCGCGCGCTGTGACGGGAAGGCGGAACACATGGAGATGCTGTGTGCATGTGCATTTTGCACCCCCTCACACATATCCCCACCCCTTCATTAACTAAACATGACCCTTAAGAGCATGATTAGCCTCCTTTTAAGACAGGATGTCGGAAGCCATCAACAGGGGAGTGGGTGGTGGTGGTGGTGGTGGTGGTGGTGGTGGTGGTGGTGTAGTGGGGGGGTGGAGGGGGGGTCCATTACTGTAATTGCATTGCGCTAAGGGAGGGAGAGAAGAGAAGGATGGAGAGGGAGAAAGAAAGGAAACGATGCATAGACGGATACAGAAAAAAAAAAAAGCAAACGAGTGAGACTGAGAGGGACGGAGGGCTGTCAGAAGTGTTGGGAAGAAACGAGGAGGAGGAAGAGATGGAGAGAGAAGGCAGACGGGGGGGGGGGGGGGGGGGGGAGGGTGGGGGCAGAGAGGGAGGGAGGAAGAGATGGAGAGAGAAGGCAGACAGGAGGGAGGGAGGGAGGGAGAGAGAGGTGGGGGCCGGCTCATGGTACGATCGGCAGATCTATACAAATCCATAGTATCATTCTCACGGCTCTCCCCGCCCCACCACCCCTGCCTCTGAGTGGAGAGTTGGTACAGCCCTCCGACGATAAAAACCACCTCCACTGAGTCTGGATGTGGCACTGGTACTCCAGACTCGTGGCTCCGACCAAAAAGTCAACGGCCTGCTTTTTTTCCTGCTGCTTCTTTTTTTTTTTTTTTTTTTTTTTTGGAGAAGCAGAAGTATGAGGGCAGACTGCGACTGGACGGCCATGCTGGCTCCACGGAGCAGAGGGAACACGCCCCAGAATGGCGGGCCCTGCTCCCGCTCCTGTCAACAGTACTCAAGAGTGCCAGAGGAAACGCCGCGTGCAGTGCAGGTCCTCCGGGGGCTGTCGGGGTGGGTGGGGGGGTGGTGGTGGGGTGGCCGGCGTTCAGGAGTGCACTTCTTTTTTGACTTTTCTTCGTTCTTTGTTTTTATCTCAACGTTTTTGACTGAATCCCCGTCTCTTGCATTTTCCCTGTCTCTGCCTGTGAGAGGCACAGCGTTCAGCATGCGTGAGTATCACACACAGATACGGACGGATGCTTTAGTGTCGTCTCTCTCTTTATAGTTTCTATATTGTTTCAGTCACAAAGGGATTCGGCGAGGATGGAAGTCGTTCCCACATGATGAAGATGACATTGGAGTCTGTAGGCAGTTGGCGGTTGTAATTGATGAGTGATGATCATGATTATTTTATGTGCATGCCTACAGGAAGTGGAGGAGTTAAGGGTGGGGTTCTCTCTTACACACACTCGCACACCACACACACACACTCACACACTCGCACACACACACTCGCACACACACACTCGCACACACACACTCGCACCACACACACACACACACACACACACACACACACACACACACACACACTAGTGCTGACTGGTTCATTGTGTCATGCCATTTGAGGACAGGTGACCCCCATACACGCTAATATTAATAAATATTTGGTAAGTATGATGAATACATAAATAATATCACCATCAACATATAGCGACGAAGAAAAACGATTTTTTTTCTCCGTAAAAATGGTAATTGCCGCAATTGACTTCAGTCATGTATGTCTTTTTATGAGCTGCACCTGATGTTCAATGATGTGTCATTAGTCTGCAAAAGAAATGGTCATATTCTCATGCCACATGTTATTCTTTCGTGGTAAGGCACTATATATAGATTTATTACCATGATGAGGTACGCCATATATATTTATTTTATGATGAGACACGATGTATAGATTTTATTTTTTATGATGATGCACGATATATAGAGTTGCCTCATGGGGCACTGTACGAAGATATAGATTTTATGATACGGCCATAGATTATTTTATGATGGGGGCACCGTGTGTGTAGCTTTACGTGATGTCGAGGCACTATAAATATAGATTGATGTTATGATGAGCCGTTATATATAGATGTAATTTATATTATATTGGCGCGTTGTATAGATTTATTTTACGACGGGGGCACCGTGTCGATTTTATTTCATAACGAGGCACTCCGTATGTTTGTGTTCCCCTGCGCAGACCGGCGCGACTCGCAGCCGATGGGGAACAAGTGGGCGCTGGGCGAGCGACACGCGTGTCATAGATATGACCGGGCGCCGGGCGTCCAGCGGGCGCACACACGTGAAATGACTCGTGAACAACTGTGAACAGCAACGCCACCGTTCAAAAGTGGCGATTGGTCATTTGTCCCCCTCGAGTGGCGAGAATGGCATCGAGGGGGGACGGGGGTGAGACGGGGGGGGTCTCGTCTCCCAATCGAGAGGACACGCTCCCCCTCAATTGAGAGACCGAGACCCCCAGTCGCAGTCCCCTAGTCTCAGACCCCCGGCCTTTCAAGGGATTCAGGCGTGAAGGGACTCCACCTCGTCTCCTCGAGTTCTCCCCCATCGACGTGAACCGTCTTCGTCCTCATGTTTTGGTTTTTATCCCCCTTTATTTATTTACGAGTTCGTTTTTTTCGGCTGCCATGTTTGCTTAATCCGCAGAGGCTTCTGGGCTGCTTGCCCAGCAGATTTTGGCCGTGGCGAGGATTTCTTTTTTGTAAAGTACACTGGGAGTAAGGGTTTGAAGGCGTTGTCTGACAAATGTTTTAAAGCGATTTTGTGTTGTAACTCGCGTGTACTGCTTGTCCTGAGTTCATCCCCTTTAGAACTACTGAGAACGATTATTATCACAAACTCACAACAGAAAATGGTCAAATGGCCACAAAAAAAAAACCGTATGGTTCTGAAGCATGGCTCATGTGTTCGAAAGTCAGCTGTAGTTTGAGAGTCGCATCTTTGCCATTTTACATGGCCAAATCGTGTTAATCCACTTGGCTTTTATACTCTTATTTGCATACCCATTTTGTGATGCAGCTCTCCCGTCAAAATTGACGCCCTGTCCCCGTTGGTTAGGGCAGTTAAATATAGAGCTTTTGTCAGCCCGCCGGGACGCGAGGATGAGTGACAGTCAGGAGGAAATTGCGAAATGCGTGTTTCATTGTAATTAACACGGCACGGGGATAGGAGGCTGAAAATGAACAACAAACTGAATGTGTGTGTCTCTCTCTCTCTCTCTCTCTCTCTCCTCCCCCCACCAAGCCTTTTGGGTGTGCTTGACTTGGGGAAATGTATGGACTCGCCCAGTTTTGAGTTAAAACAGTAGCGCGGCCTAACGATGATGAGGCCAGGGAAGGAAATGGCGATGCCTGGAAACAAACAGACAAGGTCTCAGGTCTCTGTTACCGTGTGTGGAAAAAAAAAAAAATCAAAGAACAATACCTGGGAGAACTGAAATCATATCCTACTCGAATTGATCTAGCGATCAATAACACATTATTAGTGCAATATTTTAATGCTGACTGTTTCACAAATTAACGAACATGTAGTTATTTAAAAAAAAAAAAAAAGTTTAATATAAAAACAGATAGCATGGCGCTTTATAGGAGCCAGGCACATTTTTCCCAGCACTTTCCCAGCACATTCCCAGCTATGTGCTGCGACGGCCAGGCGTTCAGGCGAGCCAGGCCCGAGGCCTCTTGACTGCCTGGGGCGGGGGGGGGGGGGGGGGGAGGGGGGAGCTGGCGTGCGTCACTGAATAACGGCTAACGGACAGACCGGGGGCGTGGCGGCAATGAGCTAGGCGGCCGGGCCCGCGCTGCGGAACGCGAGCCTTAAAAACCGCGATCGGAGCGACGGGGACGCCAGTAAGGGGGACGCCAGTAAGGGCGGCTGGGAAGCTGCATCACCGCCGGCCGGAGGATGAGGTCGTGTTAGTCTGACCCAAGCCGCCGTCCTCCACGTGGGATTGGATCCCGTGTCGTGAGGGGCGACGCGGGAGGAGCGGACAAAACATTTTTAATAGCCAATTTGTGGTCCGAGACGGATAATGGGTTCTCGCGTGTCGGCCGAGCAGTCCCCCGCTTTAGCGGCTACTTCCTGTGGCCTCATTTGTGTCTGGAAGCGCATGAAAGGTTCAGTGTTTTTTTCTTTCTTTTTTTCTTTTTTTTTTTCTTCCCCCCCCCCCCCCCCGTCTTTCAACTTACCTCATTTGATTTTGTGGACTTCCTTTTGTACGGGCAGCTGCTGAATCTGTGTCCCCATCTGCCCGTTTCGTGCTCAAGTCCCCGCGAACGTCATCCGACGCAATGCAATTTGCAATCATTTTTAAGTACATTTTCTATCCTTTGTGTCCTTTTATGAATAACAAGGCACATCGTAGTATCCATGTGAAAAATAATATATATATATATATATATATATATATATATATATATATATATATATTATATATATATATGGTGTATATATATGGTGTGTTGGTATCTCGCAAAATGCAAAATATACATCCTTATGGGATTATCCAGAAACATCTCAGTATGACAGCCATGGAGGACAGAGATGCACACGCATAGCCGCCATTTTGCAGTTTTCTCAAGATGGCCGCCCTAGTGCCCCCCCCCCCCCCCCCTCCCCGAACAGTGCAGTTAAACACTCCCTCGCTGGGAGAAAAGAAAATCATATCTCCCACTTATGCACTCAAAAGCCCTGATGGTGTGTAGGATAAGCAGCTCATGCTTTTACCGTAGCATGTGGGACATAATTACACGGCTGGCTCGCAGGAACGGAGGACGGCTGACATCTTGAGACGCGCCCATCTGAAAGCCTTTCGAACTTTCCTTTCACCACCCCCTCTGAGCTGGAACTCTATTATATATATATGTGTGTGTGTGTGTGTGTGAATATATGAGGAATTATTAAGTGTTTAGGGCAGCCACAAGCCATACGCCTGCAGATTTGTGTGTGTGTGTGTGTATGTGTGTGTGGCCCTGTGTGTGCGTGTGTGTGTATATAAGGAATTATGAAGTGTTTAGCGCAGACACAAGCTGTACGCCTGCAGATGTGTGTGTGTGGCGAGGGGGATTAACTGGAAGGCTCTTGCTAAGCCTGACGGTGGTTCGAGGTGGCGGAGGTCCTGCCTCCCTGGAGCCGAGGGAAGAGACCGGCGCGGCAGCCTGTCCGAAGCGTCTCAGCCTTATTGTATGTGTGTCTCTCTCTCTGTCTCTCTCTCTCTCTCTCTCTCTCTGTCTCTTCCCCTTGTTCATCTCAATTGTCTCTCCTCCTCAGGGATTCCTGAAGAACGAGAGGGACAACGCCCTGCTGTCAGCCATCGAGGAGTCCCGACGCAGGGTCAGTACTGTCTGTTCCTCGCCCCATCAGATCCCAGACCCCCACCCACCCCACCCCACCCCACCCCACCCCCAGTCCTGTCAGACACGCCCCATCACCGTGCAACCTCAAGCCTCGAGCACAACGATGACGGCGCCTCATTTAGAACCGCCGTCACCGCCGCCCGCCGCTGCGTGGTTTAATGGCCGCCGGGCGCAGGGTTGACGGACACACGCGCTGAACTCTCGTTTGGCGCACTTAAGCGTGGCGCGGCACAAAGCGAGTCCCCATTGATATGCAGTCCCTCGCCGCCGCCGCTGCTCTGCTCCAGTCTAAAACAGTTGAAGGCACTTAGTTTCGTGCAAAATAAACACCAGGCGAGGAGACGGCGGGCGCCTTTTAATAAAAAAGCCCGGCGTGGCTAAGGCGCCGTCTCTTGTTACCCGGCGCGCGCAATTTCCACCCGCCGTCGCCTGCAACACATCCTTCGTGTTCGCCTTCGGGGGACGGTTGTGAAATGGTTTCTCCCCTGATGTGAGGCGCTCAGAGGAGCTGAGTTTAATTAGCCTGCGTTTTCATTCCCTCTCTCTCTCTCGCTCTCTCTCTCTCTGTCTCTCTCTCTCTCTCTCGCTCTCATCTCTCTCTCTCTCTCGCGCGCGCTACCTCGCTCTCTATGACATGAAAATAGCTGGTACCCCGGTGGGCATGGGTGGGTGGGTGTGTGCGTGCGTGCGTGTGTGTTCGGGGAGAAAGGTTAGCTGGTATAGAGGCTAATATGGAGCACAATTGGGTTTTTATTATTTCCTATCAACGCGCGTTTTGCAGTCAAATGTTCGAAATGGGTAGCGCTGACTCCACGCAGTCGACGCATTGGAAAAAATATAAAAAAGGACATTAAAACATAAAATATATGTAGATAATAATTGGAAATAGGCCTAACTTCAGCATCCCCCATTATAATTGATGTCAGACCTGAAACGACAATGAGTCAGTCAGTCAATGCAGGCCTTTTTTCTGTGCAAACATGTTTGGGTTCCCCGTGTTGCAGGGTCAGTTGGGAGTGTCAGGCATCCAACAGGGCACACGAAAATATGACGTTCCGAGTTCTCCTAGTCCCCAACGCAGATCAGTTTAACTTGACGAACGCGCCGATGGCTGTCATGCATCAGACACAGACGAGAGCGTCTGACGTCTGTTCGTGAGGAATCGATCATCGGTCGTCCCTCCTCCTCCAAGGCCTCCCTAAACCGCGTTGTCCGGGTCCACATTGTACCGAACAAGTTCTGGCCCTCAAGTGTCTCCGGTGAAGACTTAACTCTGACAACGCGCTCCTCTGACGTCTTTCGGTTCATCCTGACCTCCAGAGTGGCATCGCTTAATTAGCCCACGTTCCCATTATCTTCCAACTCCTCCCGAGGAGAGACAAAATAGACACGGCTTGGCCCGTGGGTGGGTGGGTGGGTGGGGGTGCGGGGGGTGGGGGTGTGGTCCCCCTAGAGACTCGCGGTACACCTGGGTTAGCGTTAGCATGCGGGCATTCTGGTGCCGCGCGATCTTCCTTCATACGTGAGCGCCCCCGACGGTGGGCCGAGCGGATCCCGAAATAGCCGCTGCGCTGCGCGGAGGAGCCACCTGAAGATGTGAGCTCACACCAGGTGACACGCCACGCCTCCCCGCACAGCGCCGCTCCTCCTCCTCCTTCTCCTCATGGAGGAGAAGCCATCCTGGCCGCCGCAGCGCTGAAACACCACCACAAACGAGGAGGGGGGGCGGCGGGTACCTCAGTAGGTAGAGCGGGTGGACAGAGCGGGTCGTCCACTAACCGTAGGGGTCGGCGGTTCGATCCCCCTTGATCCCCCTCCACCTCCAACTGTCCACATGTCGAACCCACAAATGTACTGATTGTAAGTCGCTTTGGACAAAAGTGTCTGCTAAATGCCCCTTTACCCCTTTACCCTTACTTTCCTGCTGAGTACTTATTTTTCCTCCCTCTCGCTTTCTCCTCCTCCTCCTC
>JAXIVH010000013.1:10765497-10817997 GCA_036785325.1 Urophycis tenuis
GGGGTCGATCTGGACTGGACTGTCAGTGACTTAAAAGGCCACTTGTCCTTTGTGTATCCAGACAACCCGGTGAGTTACAGACTGGACGGCTCTCGTGCAGGCGTCGCTAATGTCAGAGTTGCTGGTATGTCATGAAATGTGGAGTCAGCTGACAGCTACCAGGAAAAAGCACATATTGTACCAGGAAAGCGCACAATGTCCGTACCTCAGCTGCGAGTGTCTGTCGAGTTGGCTTGCCAACCTATGCAAACCATGCATTCGTGGATTTGTATTACTTTACATCGGGTTAAAATAAATAGTTTTGTCTTCGTTGTGTAGGACAAACCCAAACTATTAAACCTAGCAATTGGGCACAACGTCCAGCTGTTATCGCGGGCTGTTACTGGGAATTATTTATAGCATTATTTAATGCCTCCAGCTATCATATGTTCTGCGACGTCTTGGTAGGCCAAGTATGTAGCCTACAGTACAGTACAGTACAATACGCCATTGGCACACAAAAGCCAGCACACCTGTTGAGTTACCTGAAACCACCTATTGTGTGAGCCTAGATAGAGCTATATCCTTTTATTTGAAGTGCAACACACCAATGTGCTATCAAAAATGTATAACCGAAAAGACGTGAATTATAGTACTACTTTAGTAATATTTTAACCTGTCAACAGTTGTTTTCTTCTGTTTACATAGTTTGTTCACATCTTAAGCATTTGCAAAATGTGTTTGACGCAAACCACTCCTTGTGAAACAGTTTATCCTTCTATGATTTACTAGCAAGTTACCATACCAGCATAACTACACCCGCCTTGTCCCAGACAGTGCATTTATTGTTTATTACAACCCCAGTCTCACTGGTCCTGTTTAACTTGGAAAAAAACATTTCCCTTCAGGCGGTGAGTGACCAGAGGCTGATCTATGCAGGCAAACTACTGCCCAACCATCTTCACCTGAGAGATCTTTTCAAACAGGTACTTTATAATCCCCTCTGGTTGGACCAGGTTTTCACCAAGACCTGTTCATCGGACCAGTAAAACATGCTTTATAGGGTGGAACAGGTTTCAGAAATCATAGTGATCCTATTTGATGCTATAATATATATTATTAATAGTCTTTATACATTTGAATACACATATTTTGTCTCCCTTCTCAGGCAGGCAACCCGATTTTGGCAGATTAGATTATTACGTTAATTTATACATTGTTCTCTTCAATCAATATTTGTCTTCTGGAACATCTCAGCATTTAAATGCCGCCTAAAGAACCAGTTGAAAGACTGCCTAGTCTAAAGTGTCGATACTGTGCATACAAAGTGTTTCCCTGGCCTATAAAGTAGGTGGGTCTTCTACTTCTTTGTAAAATGGGGATTTGTAAGCAAATCCCCACAGAGGCTAGTGTTACAACACAGCAAAATCCAGCCCTACACCAGAGGAGATAACATGTGGCTAACAACAAAGACAGCCCAACTATTCCCTCAGGAGTGCCCAGAACTACCTGTTGTGGTTTTTGTTTTGTTATCTAGGTCACAGAGAACAAGTAGGACCTGGAAGTTGGATTCTAATTTAAATGTGTCAGAAACTGTAACTGCAAGCATTGTAGTCACTCATATGTCAGCGTTTCTTTGTAAATGTCATACCTTATTTTACTGGGTGAGTCTCATTGAGATTGAGCATACAGCCTACAATGGGAAACCACTACAGGCAAATGATGTACCAGCACATTAACTAACACACAGCAACGCAGCCGCTACTAATACTGCAAACGCTCAGACCCCCCACAGTGACCTGAAAAACACGATCCAGCAATCCAGTCCGGATGCACATTCAAGTTTATTGTGTAACAGGATATACCGTTCAAGTCCATGCCCAAGCAATTTTCATTGTCATGACCTGCTGCTTTTTACATCGGGGCAGAGTGGGCCGTGGACAGCGGGAGAGGGTTTGACAGTGGCACCCTTAGTACACAAGGCCGCCCTACTTCTTAACTCGTTCCCAAGCAGCTAAAGGAGCCTTAAGCGCTCAAATGGCAGGGTCGTCTTTAATATCACATCCCCCCCCGACGCCTGTTGAAATCCGGTGTGTATTCAGCCAGTTTTGACGGGATGTCTGCAGAGTGTAACGCGCTGTGAGCCTGCTGGTGTTGGCCACACAGTCTTACTTATCAGTGGTGTCTCCCTGCTGTCCCAGACGGACTCCACTCCCACGCTGCACCTGGTGTGTTCCCTCAGGAGCCCGGCTGATGGCCACCTGGGAGCTCGACCAAAGGTGAGCAGGACCTGCTGTGATGGACGTGTGCGGGTAATGGAGGGTTCCAAAAAGAGTAGCAGCAGGGGATGAACAATGAAACATCTATTCAAATACAATGACACCAATATTGTCATTTCATTGGGATTTGATTTAGTAAATAGTCGCCTTTATTTGGAGGCTACCTCTGCACGCTAGGCTATGTTAGGCCATGTTTCCTAGGCTATGTTAGGCCATGTTTCCTAGGCTATGTTAGGTTATGTTTCCTAGGCTATGTTAGGCCATGTTTCCTAGGCTATGTTAGGTTATGTTTCCTAGGCTATGTTAGACCATGTTTCCTAGGCTATGTTAGGCCATGTTTCCTAGGCTATGTTAGGTTATGTTTCCTAGGCTATGTTAGGTTATGTTTCCTAGGCTATGTTAGGTTATGTTTCCTAGGCTATGTTAGGCCATGTTTCCTAGGCTATGTTAGGTTATGTTTCCTAGGCTATGTTAGGCCATGTTTTCTAGGCTATGTTAGGCCATGTTTCCTAGGCTATGTTAGGCCATGTTTCCTAGGCTATGTTAGGCCATGTTTCCTAGACTATGTTAGGCCATGTTTCCTAGGCTATGTCAGGCTATGTTTCCCTTGCAGATCGCGTCTGCACCTTTTTGGTTCAGTGGCTGCTGAACCAAAAAGGTACAGACGAACATAGCTGTAACTGAAACATCAGTTTCAGTTCACGTCACACTTCCTGGTCCCTCAGCCAGTGAGGTCTTACAGCTTGTTCTCGGGGTGCTCAGGGTGGCTCTCTTCAACGCACCTGGACACCATGTTTCAGTTTTGGAATGAGCAATGCCGAGAGCGCGAGAGGAAGTGAATCACTTGATCAGGCGAGGACGCTGAGCGTCACTTTAGAGACCAAGCCAGACGTGTATAAACGCATACCGGAGGTGAACACCTCGGTATTCATTTGGCTGTGTGGATGGCGATCCCTGCCAAACCTAGTTTTGTGTTTTATACCCACCCACGCTGTTTTCCCCCCCCCCCCCACAGGTTAAAGAGGCACCGCAGCCGCGTCCTCACCCCACGTCCCCCTCCAGGCCACTGGCCATGCCTCAGGGGGCAGCTGTGGGCAGCCCCGGGCCCAGCCCCGGGTCCGGCTCCGGGTCCGGCCCCGGGGCTGCTTCGGCCTCCTCTCCCCCTGGTGGCGGCCTTCCTGGCGCGGCTTCCTTTCCACCGGAGCTGAGGCAGCGGCTACATGCGGCCGCGGCTTCCGGTCCGGCGCCAGCCAACGGAGCCACCCCAGCGCCCGCCGCGCCGTCCACAATGTAAGTCGCCCAGTCGGTCGCCACGCAGACTCACTGGGATGCCCCAGCAGTCACTTCAAACGGTCCGTGCGTGACCATCGGCTCAGGATGCTCAGTTTGTCCTGTGCATGGCTCCTCTCCAGGCAGGGCCCGGCGGACATGACCCCGCCCACGTTCCCCACCTACTCCCTGTACAGCCCCCAGCAGCTGCTGTGGCTGCAGCACATCTACGCCAGGCAGTACTACATGCAGTAGTGAGTACTCCCAGAACACCACGGGCCATGTATTCAAATTCGCCATATTTTTGGATTGGATTGACCGCCACAAGCAAAAAAAAAAAGTTTTTAATGAGACAGACGTATCTAGTCAAGCAAGAAACCGCCACAGTGTCTGAATCTCTGCTCTCCTGTGTTCCACCGATAGCCACGCGGCGATGGCGGCGGCCGGCTCCACGTCGCTGACGCCCGCTGCCACCCCTGCGCTGCACCCTCCCGTTCTCGCTCACCAGGCACCCGTGCCCGCCCACCTGCCCAACCCGAATCCAATCGACAACCTCCCGGCCAATCAGAACGCGGCGCCAGAGGCTCCCTTCATCAACCCCGGCGCGGCCAATCAAAACATGCGAATGAACGCCCAGGGAGGGGCGGTGATGGAGGACGAGGAGGAGGTGGAGCGCGATTGGCTGGACTGGATATACTCGGCCGCCCGATTGGGCGTCCTCCTCATGATCGTTTACTTCAACTCCAGCCTGAGTCGGTTCATGCTGGTGATGGGCGCCCTCATGCTGATGTACCTGTGAGTACCGTGTCTCCTAACCACGGAGGAACCATCACTCGAGATGTTCACCTCAGCGTCTCCACAACCAGTGCCATTAAGTCGTGCAGAGGAAGTGAAAGTGCACCAACTAAGCCTCGTTTGCGTACGTTTTGGTTAGCTTCTGAGTTGACCCCGATTTGAGGTAAACATCTGCAGAGCAGGATGTGGTTCCTGCCACCTCCCTCTCTAGAAGATCTAATTCGTGTAGATTTCCGGCCCAGGGAATTCAACACATTTTAATCGTTCTAATGTATTTCTGGCCCAGTGCGTTCAACGCGTTTTACAACAGCTTTAAACAGAAGTCTATCGCATCGTTCTGTTGACAAGTGTGCGTGTGTACATAATATTAACAACTGCTTTGGTTGACCAAACAACCTGTTGAAGATCAACAGTAACACACAGTGCGCACACAGTCAACAGTCAACTCCTCTGTTGTTCATCAAACCTTTTTGTGTTTGTCCCGGTGGGCTCAGGGGCCTTGTTCGATGCCACACATGGACTATTCCCACACACTGTCCCCGTTTTTCGTCATCCACCTGGTGTGTGTGTGTGTGTGTGTGTGTGTGTGTGTGTGTGTGTGTGTGTGTGTGTGTGTGTGTGTGTGTGTGTGTGTGTGTGTGTGTGTGTGTGTGTGTGTGTGTGTGTGTGTGTGTGTGTGTGTGCGCGCGTGTGGCAAGGTCACAGCCGTATGAATACACGTGGCGCTCTGAAAATATGTCATTAATGATTACCTCCACCTGTTGCTGGAAGTGTTCACAAAGCAGGAGCATGTGTCTCATTCCTTTCCTCACGCGCTCTATTTTATTCCTCTGACTGTTACGTAGCCTTCGTCTCTCACTCTCTCTCCTCCCATCCCCCTGTTCACAGGAATGTAAACAACAGGGTATGGGGAAAACCATGAAACTGCTTCGCTTTGAGATGACAAAAATGACTCTCGTCGTAATTATGCTCTGAGTCGGCTTTTACGGAAAGACAAAAGCAAACACTTTTATAGAAATACACCGAGATGGAAATGACTCATGGCTGTCTCCCCCCCCACCCTGTGCAGACATACAGCTGGGTGGTACCCCTTCCGGAGAAGAGCTGCCAATGTACAGCAGCAGCAGCTGGAGGCCCTCCACAATCAACAGAACCAGGTTAGCGTCCTGAGGTTGTGAGGCTCATAGAATAGAATAGAATAGAAATACTTCATTGATCCCAAGCTGGGAAATTACATCATAGCAGCAGCATTGCAATACAAAGAATTAAAGAATGAATGCCATGTAGAACATAAAAAGTGTATGTATGTATAAAAAATATATTTAAAAAAAAAAGTATAAATAAAAATATGAATAAAATTAAAAATTTTAGTGCAAGATAAAGAACAATTGTACATCATGTCCATGATGTGACCTCCTCAGGGCATGAGGTCACATCATGTCCATGATGTGACCTCCGGAGGGCATGATGCTCGTGATGCTTTATCAGAACAAGCGATAATGTTGTACCTGTGAACAGCAATGTTTTTTTTTATTTTATTTCTATACACCTATTGCACTTGACAAACCATTACTGTTTGTCAAGTTGTATTAAAAAAATTCTTTAAATAAAAAAATGTTGTCTTTTTTTTAATTAATCCTTCCAATCCTTTGTTTTATCCTCCAGGCAGTGGAGGAGCCAGCCAATGTGGAAAGGGAGGAGCTCGCCCCGGGGGCGGAGGCCGTCCAGGCCAGGGAGGCCCCAGAGGAGCAGGGCCCCATGACCGCCGTGCCGGTGGCCCCCTACAGGGTGTCCGCCGTGTGGACAGCCTGGGTGTTCTTCAAGTCTTTCTTCTCCTCCCTCATACCCGAGGCGCCGCGGGGTGTAGCCAACTGACCCGGCGGCGTCCGCACCGGTACGCTCCTCAGTCTTCCCCCAGCGGACTGGACTGAACGATGCTACAAGAGCCACGGCATGTTTTTTTTTTTTTAGAAGGAAAAAACACAAACTCTTGAGATCCAGTTTGGGAGGGAAATAATAAACAAAACTCTAATAGGACCAACTTCAACAGGACAGGTTTTGTGAGAGGACGAAAACGCTGTCATTCCAGCAATAAAAAGTAAAACAGCAGAGCCCTAGAATCAGTCAGGAATGTTGAAAGACACGGGGCACGGAACAGATAATGTGATTGAGTTTTGCTGCGATCAACGAGATGCCACCAGATGGCAGCACAGAGCTTCCGTCGCTGCAGGAAGCTCGATGTCGTCTTCCTTTTGAAACACGTCTGCCGCAGGCCACGTCGACGTCGGACTGTTTTTACGATGGAGGATACTGTACACGTGAACCACCCGGAAAGGACATTGATGTGGTGTATTTGAAGTCAAAACCAACCCTATAACAAGAATGATCCGGACATAGCCCTTGTTCAGATATGTAATACTTAACTGTTATTGAAACATAGAGCGACTGGGCTAGTTAGCTCCCGTTTAGGTGATTTAGGGTTTTGTAATTAAGAGCCATGTAATCTGCGCCCTAATAGCAGCCAGTGAAAGAGGCTGTAGTGATCCTCTAGAAACCTACCGTGCTTCTAGAAAGTCACACATCAAGACTGGCCCTGGACGTGGTAGGTCCAATGGCATTGTTATTTTATTTTTTTATCTTGATTTAAAATATGTTTGGTTCTCTGTCACTTTATTTTATTTTATTTTCAGACAGGATAGAATCTTCCTTTCATATCTTACTAACATTTGATGTCTTTGGATATGTCAAAGATGTGTCAGATCTCAGTCCAATCCTAAAATCTAAAGACTGCATTTATATTTTTGCTTGTTTAATATGTAACATGCGTGTCTATGTAAAACTGGGTTGAAAGGTATCCGAAATATGACCTACAGCAGATATGTTGTGACCAGCCTTAAAAAAAAAGAAACTTTTCATGAATTTATTTTTCTCATAAATAGGATTCTTAAGGTATCTACCAAAAGGTGATTGTGACCAAACATGGGCTTTAGCACTTTGTCTCTGCCAAATGCTGTTGTTTGTACATATATACATACATACATATTGAGTGTAATTATTATATCGGCATAAACAAGAACGAAATGATGTACACCTATATAAGGATGATCATAATACTGTATCTTCACACAGCACTTTACACCATGTATTCTACTCATGCAAGTTTTTTTTCAGGAGACTTCTATACTTACATCGGTTGAAATTAATTAGAGTGGATTGTGAGGTTTTATGTAAAATAAAAGTTAAAGTAAAAACCAGGACCATGCTACAGATGGTTCTATGTAATATGGTTATGATACGTGGACAGAGCCAGTCTCTCAGATGGAGATGGATACTTCCAGGAGATGGTGTAGGCGTTTTGATGTGTTTTTTTTTAAGCATGACGCGCACACAGCGGGCAAACAGGCCTGGATGATGTTGTTTGTTCTTCATGCAGGCAGGACCACCTTCTAGGAAACAAAATGGACCTTGCTTTACCCTGAAAGTCTCCTGTTTCATGGACATCTTGTACATTGCTGGCTCCGGGCGGTCAAATACGTGACTTTTATTTGGTTCTAATCCGAGTAGACACTTAGTTCTGCTTTCTAAAAGCTTTTTCAGGTCAATTTAATTTAACAACGTGAAAATCATTTATGGAAATAGATCAAGCCCACGCCTGAGTTTAAACCTTCTTTTGACCATTTCATAATTTAAGTAAGTGTTTTGCCACTTTATTTTTATTGTACTTCACATTTTGTCTCTATTTTTGCCATGTACAATTGTAAATGCTTGACCGTAGGTTATTCAGTCTTGGCCTTCCCTTTGGGGTTGCAGTGTTCATGGATTCTCGATGGCGGGTAATATTGATGCAATAAATGTTGTGCTGAAAGGAACCTACCTTGGATGTTTGTTCTTTTTGTTTGTCTGGCCTAAATGTGGGTTTACAGTAGTGGGTTCTTACCTTGAATAGTTTACAGCAAGGCACTGGGATTTTGTTGATCCTGTGTTGTAGTGCCCTTAGACATGTGATTATGGCTTATGGAACACATGTCTAATGACATTGCCAAAAAGTACATTCAGATATATTTGGGACATGAACTGCATCATACACACTTCATGATGACTATGAAATAAAAGCAATAAATAAAATAGGTTGTACAGGAATTGTAACTCTAACATTATCTTTGCTCCTGTGTGTGAGGGTGAACCGTCATTGTGTGCAATGTATTTACATCAGACTGGATTTACTGCCCTTCAGAAACCTCAATAGCATGTGTATAACCTACACCTTTGGACCCCCCCCCTTTCTCTCTCTCTCTCTCACACACACACACACACACACAGCAGCTAGGGTTCCCTTACATCCTGGGTCATGTAAGATGGCCACAGATGCAAGCATCTGAGGGGGGCTGTAAACTACGCCATTGTTCTAACATTGCTGCCACTCTCGTCAAAACCTTTGGTCGTCCTTTGTTATTCAGCAGACTCATCTTTTATTGTACCTTCGTTTCTTTCTCTTCCCCTCCCCTCTACATTGGCTGTTTGTCCTCCCCCTCATACATACCACGCTATACCCAAAGTCCAGAGTAAAGCGAACCCAGTGAGAGGGAGTACATTACCACATTACCACATATTTACTGGACAGTTTGGCTGCCTGCCGTCAGAGAAGGACTTTTTTTCTCCTCCAAAACAGATTCTAAATCAAGTTTCGGAATAGCCAGGCACTCTCAATCAAAAAGGAATTTGTGGGGTACCAATTTGTCTTAGTTTCAGCTGTCTTCTCTCTGGGTGGACGTGCGGTGACGTTTTGAACCCAAAAACCCTTATCCGGAACAATGGTGTGTTTGTTTTCCAGGTGAGATGACGGTCGCAGTGGCTCGGGACTCTCTGACACGACTGGAATACCGCTCATGAGTTGGCCTTTGTGAGTGAGCGGAGAGTGGCTTTCACAGACCAGAGCAGAGAGAGACCAGTTTGAGAAGCGCTCGGTGTGTGCGTGTGTGTGTGTGCGTGTGTGCGTGCGTGCGTGTGTGTGTGTGTGTGTGTGTGTGTGTGTGAGAGAGGTCCTGCCACCATTTCACCATGCCTGGAGGCTGGGTTCCTCTGCTGGTGGTGCTGCTGCTGCTGTGTGTCCAGGCCGTGCGCGGAGCCTCCCCGCCCCAGGACTGCCTGCCCGACGCAGCCTCTGCCTACCGCTACACCGGGGCGGTCTGCCGACTCACGTACCCCGCCGCGGCCGTCCGTGAGTGGCCCCCCCCCCGATAACCCTTGACCCTTGACCCCGGGGTTTCGGGGACTGTCTTTTCCGTTGCATTGTTTTGATGTCTATGTTCACATTTCGTAACCTTGGTTGCTGGTGATGATTTGTCCAGTTGTTTGTGTGGTCGTCACGTTGTCCCCATGTCTCTCAAGCTTTGGCCGTTTCTCTTCTGAGCGGCCTTTGCTTGACCTCAGACGTGGTTTCAACTCAGTGTGTTGTATGCGGGCTATGATGCATGCCTGTAGGGTATGCAATATGTCAATGCTAAACTCGTGCTCCGAGTCGCTTATTCGATAGGAGATGACGGAAGTGTGTCATGAAATCCTTACTTTCCCAAGAGAAAAGTTGAATGTTTATTCATAATTTGTATTCATAATGTGTACTCATTCGGGACCACCATTTTTTCTATGCATGCACTACTGCTCTGTATTCCATATTCATTGTACATTGTATATATATATATATATATATATATATATATATATATATATATATTTATAGTTATTTTACTTACTTATACTTATATATTTTTTGATACTGCTTTTCTCTTGCACCAATTGCACCAAGACAAATTCCTTGTAGGTGCAATCCTACTTGGCAATAAATCTGATTCTGATTCTGATTGGCCTGCTGACCTGAGATCTTACCCATCTTAGCATGTATGCGTGTCTCTGTGTTCTACAGTGAATGAGAAGACCACTAAAGTGATTCAGGCAGCTTTCCAACACGCCAGATACCCAAAAATGACTGGAGAGAAGTACATCGTCTTCGTTGGCACAGTCAAATATGGCTTGGAAAAGTGGGTGTGAACACACACGCGCACGTACACACGCATGCACGCTGAAAGTTCTAGTGGATGATAAGCGAGGAGACAGTGTGTGTGTGAGAATAGACTCCTGGACCCTAGACAAACACAACCGACCAGATGTGTAACAAACAAACAAAAAGCTGACATCATTCACTGCTGAAGACATTGAAAGATCAGCAAGAACAGAACGCTCTTCCATTCACGTTGTAGCAACGCTGTTTTTGATTGGCTACTGGGACAGGGTTAGCTCCCAAGTTCGAGAAGTCCGTGAATCAAACCGAAGCTACTTTGTCAAACAGTAATCAATAATGTAGTTATCTAATGATTTGGTTTGCTTTGCTCTGCACTGTCCAGTCTTGAGATCCACAACCTGTCCATTGGTCAGAGCGACTTTGACCTGCGTCCACCCGATGGCATCGGCATGAAAATCAGCAACGTGTCAGCAGTGTTCAGGGGAACACTTCATTATGGATACGGCAGTTGGCTGTGAGTGTGTGTGTGTGTGTGTGTGTGTGTGTGTGTGTGTGTGTGTGTGTGTGTGTGTGTGTGTGTGTGTGTGTGTGTGTGTGTGTGTGTGTGTGTGTGCGTGAGCGTCTATCTGAGTCCTTTGTATCATTTAGGTGTAATATATATTCTAATCACAATAGTATAAAATAAGGGGTTCTCAAACTCACACTCAAAGTCACACCAAGGACCACTTTATCATAAAAAAAGAAATCACGGACCACCTAATCAGCGGGCCAATTTCCCAATCCCACCAACAAATTCAATAAAACTCTACTCAATTAAAAAAACTAATTTAGAAAACAATTATCTGTACTCGTAACTTTGGCACGCAGATGAAGGTGATTTGAGAAACACTGATATGCATTTGACTTTTTTGTCATCCTCCCGGCGACCACCTGGGGGCGCACCACACTTTGATTATCACTGGTGTAAATCTACAACATTGTGGAGCGAGGCACATTTGCTGGACAAATTTCCTGTATCGTGGTATTTATTATGTGTGTATCTGTTTCTCTGTGATTGTATTTCTGTAAACAGGTCACTGACTCTAATTAGGAGGATGTACGCTTCCAAATGCCTGTCAGTAGCTAACTTGATTTCTGGAACCATTTGTGGTCCATGTGTTTTTTTCTCCCTCTCTCATCTAGGATGAACCTTCAACATTCAATTGACTTTGAGGTAGACGCACATATCGACTTGGAAATCAACCCCAGGCTCTGTGAGTGAGGTTTTTTTTTTCCTCAATAGTTTTGGATGGAACATATATTATTTAGATACTAATACTAGACACCAGATACTAGATACTACATACTTTTCCTGATACTAATACTTCTGTCCGTCCGTGGCCAGACTGTGGTGTGGGGAAAGTGGCTGCGGACACCTCTGATTGTTACCTGGAGTTCCACAAGCTCAGCCTCCAGCTGCAGGGAGACCGAGAGTATGTTATGCAGAAGTTTGTGATCATTCAAGGTCTACAGAGTCTTGTTGAACCCAAATAACTGTCTGGGCTGCCTAGTGGCTGACCTTCTTGGTGTGTGTGTGTGTGTGTGTGTGTGTGTGTGTGTGTGTGTGTGTGTGTGTGTGTGTGTGTGTGTGTGTGTGCGTGTGTGTTGTTTTTCGTGCAGACCAAATTTTCTGAAGAAGCTGTTCACAGATTTCATCACCTTCACTGTCAAACTCGTTGTCAAGAAACAGGTGAGTGTGAACACAGACAAGGTCAACATTACAGTATTATTACAGCACAGAGCTGACATTTCTATTGTGAAATGGTTCACTTTTCTTTTTTACTGTAGATTTGTAAAGAAATCAACAAGGTGGCCAACATCCTTTCTGACTTTGTACAAGAAACTGCAGGTATATTGCGGTTTGTGTGTGTGTGTGTGCGTGCATATGTGTGTGTGTGTATGTGTGTGTGTGTGTGCGTGCGTGCGTGCATATATGTGTGTGTATGTGTGTGTGTGTGTGCACATGCATACATGTGTACTCAGTAAATATGTATGTGATTGTTATGGTAACAGCTTCTACACGCATGTTGATGTGATGTGTGTGTGTGCATGTGTGTTTGTGTGTGAATTCTCTGTTGCAGAGGCGTTCTTAAGTGATGGGAGCATCAGCATGGACATAGGTGTCTCCACTGGCCCTGTAATCACCCCAAACTACATAGAGTCATACCACAAGGTGCACACAACCTGGAACTACAGCGATGAATTAACACGTACCAAACACACTCCTAGGGAGGTCATGCCTCACCAGCTGTTAAACAAATGTGTGTGTGTGTGTGTGTGTGTAAAAAAACAGATTCATTTTCCGTAACTTTATCCGACTGGTTTTTCGTCACTGACTTAACATCAGCATGTGGCATATGCTTCATTTACATATACATTTAGGGCATTTGGCAGACGCTTTTATCCAAAACAACTTACAAAGAGTACATTTGTCATAAGAAGGTGGAACATTTCATTGCTGCTAATACAGTAAGAAAGTCACCATAACAAGTTTCAAGCATTTCAATTGCTAGATTACCCATTGCTAGTATACAACATCGCTGACTATGTTCCAAGTTACAATGAGTGATCAAAGGCCAAATTACAAAGAGCGATTAAAGTGCCAAAACATACAACAAATAAGAGCATGACAGTAGGGTTATGCAGGGTTCAGATGAACTCTGAACAAGTGGGTCTTGAGTCTCTTCCGGAAGATGGGGAGTGACTCTGCAGTCCTGACATTGTTAGGGAGCTTGTTCCACCACTGCAGTGCCAAAACGGAGAAGAGTTGAGATTTCGCTATCCGACCTTTTCCTCCTTTTAGTGATGGAGGTACCAGTCGACCATAGGGTCAAACGCAGAGACCAAGTCTCATTCCCGTATGTGAATACTGAGAACGATCAAAATAAAGACCAAAAGGTGCTGATGTTTGTTTTATTTTGTTTTCATATCCCACAATCCTCCAGGGCCTGACGAACTACAATAACATCTCAGCGGTAATCAATGAGTCTGTTTTCCATCCAAGCCAGCTCACCGATCACAGGATGCTGTACTTCTGGATCTCAGGTCAGTGCTCGTATTTTGTATTTTTCTTAGGCTCAAATAGACCCCGTGAGACCCGTCAGAACCAGATGGCAAATGGCCGAGCAGGGAAGGCCGCTCTCTGTCTCTCTGTCATCGTGCCATTTTACTTATGTGCTGTTGTTAGTCGGAATGTAGCCTTGGTGAAAGTCAACCACTCTCCCCACTAAAAGCCAACAAGGGAAATACATGGGAGTCATCCGTGCAAGATTACAAATCTTTATTTTTTTGTTTTTGTTATGTCTCTGCTGCTTGCTGACCTTGCATGCATTCACTTGACCCCCCCCCCCCCCAGACCAGGTGCTCAACCCCATGATAGCAGCAGCCCACCAGGACAGACGCTTCCGCTACGAAGTCTCGGGACCAGAGCTCATTGTGAGAACATGGCTCGATTAACTATTTCCAGTGAAATGCATTATACCTTATCCATTCTCTGTCCGTGACATCATGAACTCTGCACAGCAAATTCCCAGGGGTTAATGTTCTCATATTAGTAATGATTGCGGATTGTGTGACTATATTCTTGCCATATGATTGACACAAAAAGGTATGACTTTGTATACATTTATATATTTTAAGGGTGAATGAATAATGGGTCTTTTTGGCGCCGGAAAAAAAGCTGTTGTAACTTTTTAACTTTACATGTTGTTTACAGCTGTTTCAGCAATACATAGATAACATAAAATATTTCCTTTTACATAATGTGAGGTGGCTCACCTAACATTATGCATATCTCCTGTACTCCAGGAGCTGCTCAGGAAGGAGCTTGTCAGTCCAACACCTGCCTTCATAGAGCAGGTGACATTCTGCATAAACTCATTCGCATCAACCTCAATGCTGTCTAAAACATTCATAGATGTATAACAGAAGACTGCTTCGTTCATGTGTGTGTGTGTGTGTGTGTGTGTGCATGTGTGTGTGTGTCTGTGCGTGCGTGCGTGTGTCTGTGCGTGCGTACGTGTGTGTGTGTATGTGTGTGTGTGTGTGTGTGTGTGTGTGTGTGTGTGTGTGTGTGTGTGTGTCTGTGCGTGCGTGCATGTGTGTGTGTGTGTCTGTGCGTGCGTGCGTGTTTGTGTATGTGTGTGTGTGCCTGTGTGTGTGTGTGTGTGCGTGCATGCATCCCAGTGTCTGGTGGAGAGCAGTCCTCCAGAACTCAGTTTGTGGAGCAATTCGGTCCCCATTGCTGAAGACCTCTCCCACGGTACCACTGTCCAGACTGAGGTGTCTGGGACTCTCCAATGTGGAAACCCTGCCACACCCACACTCTCCTTCGACACGGTGAGACAGCTCAACGTGAATTAAGATTGCACCATTTGCTGATACCGCTGTGGGGTAGCGATCCAATACCAGGTTCATGATTGGTATCCTGAACAACTTTCTAAGCTCTTTCACATAGATCCATGTTGGACCGATCCAAGAGGAATGTACATTATCCATGAATATAATATATATAATGTATGAATGGTCTCAATGTAGACTATGAGATACAAATAAGTGGAATGGATTTGCCAATACGGCAATGTTCTTCTGCTGATTGATTTACAGATAATGTTGATGCAATTTGCTCAGGGAAGAGGGGAATTGGTACATCCGTTATTGTAACTGATTTTGATTCTGAGACTGAGAAACATTGTGTGTTCAACATCTTTCTCTGTTTGTTGGATTTAGGGGATAGAAGTGGTGGTCACTGCTTCGTACTCTGACAAAAAGCTGTTCCTTCATGGCAACGCCTCAAGGTAAGACCACCATGGGTTTTCCTTCCACGTGTATACCCACGTGTTGTAGTAGTTTTTGTGTTCCTTGTGTTTGCCCCTGTATCAGCCCTACGTTGATGACTTGTTTCCTTTAGAGTCACTGTACTGAAATCAGCATTTCAGCTTCAACAGAAACAACAGGTACACAATGTTTTATTGTTTCTTTGTTTTGTTTGG
Organism: Urophycis tenuis; assembly: GCA_036785325.1. Classification (NCBI taxonomy): domain Eukaryota; kingdom Metazoa; phylum Chordata; class Actinopteri; order Gadiformes; family Phycidae; genus Urophycis; species Urophycis tenuis. The sequence goes on from JAXIVH010000013.1 coordinate 10,780,866, forward strand.
GTTTTTGTTGTGTTATATTACCTATAATGCGTTTTACCTTGGTTATTCAAAATGGTACCAGCTCCATTGTTATGTTGCTATTTCCTTGCGATAAAACATGACCCTTCCTGTCTAGCTGCAACCTTTGGTGCCGCAGGAGTACTTAAGAGAGGCAGTGGAGAAGATTGGCATCCCAAAGATCCTGTCCGGTAAGACCTGGGCCTGAGAAAGAGAGAGAGAGAGAGAGAGAGAGAGAGAGAGAGAGAGAGAGAGAGAGAGAGAGAGAGAGAGAGAGAGAGAGAGAGAGAGAGAGAGAGAGAGAGAGAGAGAGAGAGAGAGAGAGAGAGAGAGAGAGAGAGAGAGAGAGAGAGAGAGAGAGAGAGAGAGAGAGAGAGAGAGAGAGAGAGAGAGAGAGAGAGAGAGAGAGAGAGAGAGAGAGAGAGAGAGAGAGAGAGAGAGAGAGAGAGAGAGAACTTCTTTTTGTTGAATGTCAAAAACCTACAGTTTTTGCTGGTGTGCCGCATGTGTGTGCATGCCGTGTTGTTTGGTCTAGTTCTGGAGCCAGAGCTGACGAGGCTGTTGGACAAGCAGGGAGCCAACCTGTTTGATATTGTGAACCCGGAAGTACTTCCTCAGAATGTAAGTGGGAAATTCATGTTGGTTTTTTTCCCCATAAGTTAATTTCCAAATGACTCACAGCGATCAGTAATTTGATACTTTGAACTTGGTATAATCACTCACATGACAATGTTTATACTGTTAAAATATTGGTGTTAAGTGACCTCTTCTCCCCTTCTCTCTGTGGCAGGGCTTTGTGTTGGTCCAGATGGACTTTGGTTTTCCACAACATCTCCTTGTTGAATTCCTCCGGAAAACTCTAGAGCAATAACACAATTTGTTTAATGGAAAATACATGAGCTCCATGTCATTGATGGAATGACATGCAGTGATTGAAATTATTTATCATAATTGTTAAAATTACTGTAATGCTGTGAATCTAAGGAAAGATCTTTTTTTTACTGAGTGACTGACTGATTGAATTCCATTTATCAGTCTACTGTCTTTCTCTCATCTTGAATAAAAAATACTTTTCTTTAAAGCCTTCCTTTTTAAGTTTGCTTATTGTTCTTCATTCAATATGACCTCCTTTTTAGACATTAAGATGGGTTACGTACTGTGAAATGCATATCCTTTTCTCGTCAAGATTGTGTTTAGACACCTGCATTCTGACTTGATTATTCTTAACAATGTAAAACACAACTGTCATCATCATTAATTTCAGTAGACTAATTCTCCTTTTTTGACTCAATGATTGAAAAAGAGGTCTGAGGCTTTGTGGTGTTGACATTTGATGTTAATTATTTATTGTGCTTGCAAGACAAGACATTGACATTTTGAATAAAAAAATAATTTTAGTTTCAAAGTTTCAAAGGAAAATTCGGCCAGCCCCTGTGTGAAGAGCATGTATGTTGACCAATAGCGCATGTCCAACAAAATGGGCCATGGTAAGGTGACATCTTAAAAAGTCCAGACGGGGCACATTTGATTTGTCCATTCATGTTCCAGTGTTATGGGTGTTTTCGTGGAGGCTTTGAAGGGCCAAGTCCGTCCACTTCATCTCTTGTTCTTTCACGGACTCTGTTGATCCGCCATTATCCTGCTCAGCCTCGGGCAGTTCACTCTGTGATGGAACGAAGACAACCAGTTTTGACTTATATCAGTAATAAACAGTAGTAAACCCCTGATGCAGACTGTTAATTACCACGTCCTTTACATTACAGAATGATCCTGTAAGTTGGCCTACCAAATGGCGTTACTTATCAGCATAAACAGTGCAAGGGTTAGTAACATTAGGAGCGAATTACAAATCATTGTAGTAAATGAAAATAAAAACTACCAGAGGGATAGTAACATCTTCGTAAGGAAGTCGGTCTTCTCTCCACGCATCATCGGTGAGGTCCAGGACCCTTCCATCTCGTTGAAATTCACTGTCCATCTTCTAAAGTGTGTACCTTGCAGCTAACTGCAAATGAACAATGTGCCTTTATGTATTAATATATGGAGGTTGTTACAAAGTGTCAGTCTGAGAACTGTGGACCAGCCCAAGCTGCACCTCAGTTCTAAACAAAAAAAAAGTGAATTTCAGTCGCGGTAAATGTGCGTCATAGGAACCCGCCTTTGTATGCGATGATTGACAACTGTAGGGGACCTTCCTGCCCAATCGCAGCCAACGTTGTATGGGTCTGTAGAAAAGCTGGTTGCCTAGTAACTAAATCCATAGCAACAACGAGGGACTGGTTGCTAGTGGCAGAGTTGATGTAAACACAACGCTGCGGTTGGAATCAAGGTAATTTATACATACGCAGACAGCAGTAAAGCAGTGTGGTAGAACTTAAGCCAGCAGCATGTATTATGTTGTATTGAGATGTGCAGAAGAGAAGTCATTGGGCAGACATATCGTTTAATATCGTTTATCTTGTTGCTAACTTGACGAGCGATGTGGTGGTGTTAGGCGCTAAGTCACATATGCATTTAAAAGGTCCTTTGAAAAATGTATTAGGTTTAATTCATATGTTTTCCTTCATTTAATAGACACCGCCAGGGATGTCATCTGTTGCAGAACACCAGGGAGACCACGGGCAAGCGCCGACATGCTTTAACGCAGGCAACCCCGTGTTTTCGTGCGTGACTTCAGTGAATGCCAACTCGTCGTCACCGGCAAGGCGGGTCTTGAGTCCCTGGTTCAGGACCACCTCCAGCGAGTACGGCGCGCTGCGGCCGACGCACGACAGCTCTCCGTGCACCTACCATCCACTGTCTCAAACGTTCTCCAGAGATCTGGGGAACTGCGGCATGTATCGTGACAACTCCTTCAATACGTCTCTCGACAGAAGCCGGGTGCACGATTGCCCTAATTTGCAGCACGAATTGTGAATTCCGTGTCATTGTTGTTTGAAAACAATGAACGGGCATACTTTATCAGAATGCAGTGTTCTTGTTATTTTCGTTTTTTGTTTGGGTTTGACATTCCATGAGAAGATAAAGAGCAAGGGAGGCCAGTTGAAAACTAGACCCTAAACCATTGTAAACACTGTTAAATATCACAATGTTGGGCTATCTTAATGCACAAATCAAATACTGTGTGATGTTTGTGCTAACAGAGCTTAACAACAAAATGTCAATATACCGTATATCGGCCTATTACGTTTCATCAGCAGATGTCAGTATTGGTGGAATCACAGGAAGATATGGTTCTGCCAAACTGGATTGAACAACCTAGCTGTCAATAAACATGGCTGAATACCTCAGCTTTCACTCGTTCCAACTCACTGCTATCCCCTCTTTCTAAAGCTCATTCAAATGTGTTTTTAATCTATTCATAGCTAACTTGACATCGTCACCTTATGAATTCCAATCAGGGGAACATCAGGGATGATTTAGTTCATGGGAACATTTATATAAGATACAACTACAGAACATGTACCAACATATTTCAATAGACCTCGTTTTTTGCTTCGTACAGGAATTTCAAGGCGTTTCCTTTCAGAGTGAACTTCTGACTGATGTGTTTAATACACATTGTAAATAATAGCCTACATAAATAATAACTTAGAAATTATTTACATATTGTAATACACATTGGTAAGGCATCTAGGAGATATATAGAACCATGAATATCAACAATAATGATATGCAAAATAGGCCTAAAGTTATTCATGATAAAATAAAATGCGGTGTTGTGTAACCCTAAAAAAGCCTTGAATTGAAATTGAAAAACGTAACGTTATAGCTATCAACAAATTATAAATAATTATTCATATTAATAAAATATGCTACAGTTACTATACATACATAAAGGAAAATATAGGTCTACATACATCGGCCAGCGCTTAAATTGTTGTTAACATTTGTAAGGGCTTCACATTGACAACTAATAATCCCTTAGTTGAAGACGTGAAGTTACTCAATTGTAAAGCAAAAGACAAAAAATAAAGTTATAGACCACAAATACACATAGGCCTATACCAGTCTGCAAACATATGCAATTTCCCCCAAACACATGTGCCCTGCAAGCACAAACGGCCAAGCTCATGTGATAGTGATCGAGTCCACTATGTAGCCTCCCATGCAACAGTTGTGGCGGTGACTCGCGTGGATGGTATTTGTTCAGAGCGCGCTACACCCCGCGTCCGCCCAGCCTCCGCATCCACATCCTACTGGAGCTCAAGCTACGGAACTTAGCTTGCGCCGCTAGCCTTACAGTGTTACATGTGTAGACGAAACGCTCGCTACCGGCAAGGGAAATTATTATTTTGTATTCACTGTGAAGCGTACATAGTCGCAGATACTTGATTTACACGAAATTACTAACATAGCGACGGAACAGTCAGTTGTTAAATCGCTACGCGTAGAAAATTGCTACCAATATTAGCTAACTTGTGTAGCTCGCTAACAGAACAGGGGTCTGCTGAACCCTCCGTTACACACTGTGGGCTACTTCAAGCTGCACCTCTTTGTGGATTCCGTTCGTACACGTCTATCTCACAGAGTAAGTAATGGTCATGGGCGAAAGATGTTCGGAGCATTATTTGTGTTGAAAGTGGAACTGACATCTGATTTCTGCTTACACGCCTCTTCCACTTTACAAGCTTGTTTGGGGGCTAGCTAACCATCTAAATAACGCTTTTTATTATCACACTCAATGGGCAATTATCATACCGTGAAGGGGTTCACGTTAAGTTGTTGGTTATTATAGAGATCTAACACTTCTGAAAATTATTATTATAACAACCGTTATTTAGTTCGTATCATACATTAACTATGGAAGTTTAACACGTTTAATGTGATTGTTGCTTTACGTCATTCCGTATTATGTTATCCAGTGTGAGGTTCAACTTTCCAAGTACTGTGACAGGATTTGTAAAGCAAGAAGCTATTTTAAAAGATCAAATATGTGAGCCCTATTAGTTGGCTATATTGTTTATAGATCACTACAACTGAGACAAGGCAGAATTTGGACTAAGGGCAACATTAAGGTGGTAAACCTTTTTGATAACATTTTCATGGTTCTCTCTGTTATTCTCTCAGGTGTGGGAGGGGAAAAAGCTGGACCCCATGTCGGTAACATCCATAAGATCTAGAGCTCTGTCGATTGCACTTCACTAGCTTGTCACAGCCCATTTAACTGACCCAGACAAGTATTGACAGGAGCAAACAATTCAGCTTCCCCCGCTAGGCAACGCTATGATCAGGGCCACTGATCCCGCCGGGTCGATTGGGACAAGACTCCCACACAACCAAGCGCTCCATATGATATGATAGTTGCAGCTTGGATCACTTTCTGTGCCTGCAGGAGCCTTGTGCAGGTTCTGCTCCTTCTTTCCTCCTCAAAACCCCCCCGTTCATTCTGGGAGACCCTCACCAGGGCCGTCTCCGGCACAGTAACTATGGGTAACAGCTGTGTGTGCCGAGAGGACAGTGACTTGGAGGACCACTACCATGGGTCGTCGAGGGCCGCCCGAGGGCAAGCCCGGCGGGTGGATCAGGGCACCGGGGCCGCCGTAGACACCAGCGAGACCAGGGTCAGCCGGCCCAGGGACCCGGTGAGACCGCCGCGCCGCGGCCGCGGACCCCACGAGCCTAGACGGAAGAAACAGAACGTGGACGGGCTGGTGCTGGACACGCTCTCTGTCATCCGGACTCTCGTGGACAAGTAAGTCCGGGACTCGGTGCGGCCTCTGGGAAAGTATGCGGCTCTGAAAGGGGATTAGAAGTTGGACGTTTCCTCAGGGGGAATGTGCAACGCCAGCAGTCTGTGTAAAATGAAATAAGTAAATTGATAAACTCGTTGTATATTTATGAGCATAGATCTTTCTCAGTTGCATTCATCCAAGCTTGCCAGAGTCTTCACCAGAGTGGAATTCTCGGTTTAAACATTTTGTTTTAAGTGTGATATCACCGTCTCAATTTCCAATTTCTCGATGTCTTGCTGCTCATTATCCCTGAGCATTCCACTTTGAGATTCTGCCATTAGTGACTCTTACTCATGGGCTGTCTTGAGAACAGCTCAGGCAATATTCCTGGAAACAGCAGACTGCATTAGGTTTGACGACGCAGCTTACAGCAGCCATCTCCTCGAAATGTGATGTATGTTTTGGCTGGAAAAGTTGAACGTTGAACAGACACAGATGACTTTATTGATCCCGGAGGAAATTATTTGTTGCCGTTACTCAGCTCCAGCCGGAAACATCAAAGTAAATAAAATTGAATTAACAAAACTAGCAAAATGAACACAAAGTTCTGAAGCTGGTGTTGGAGGAAGAATGTTGTTTACTGTATTCTTAGTCTAAGCATCGTCATCGTGGTTCATATTGTATTATTGAATTGCTTGAGCTTGTGTTGACAGTTTAAGTATCAATTAGGCTATATAATGATTCTAGGAAAATACCTAAATAGGAATAGGCTATAAGAGGTTATACTTCTCAGGTTACAGTGGTTTGTGATGGGTAACAATAATAATGGTATCATCTAGTCGAAAAGCATCTTGATAGATTCCATCACAACAATATATATATATATATATAGAGTATATGGCATGTATATATGGCTTGCATACAAAATATGGACAGCAAAAATTACTTTCAGGAATGTAAGTGTATGTGTGTGCGCAATGTGAAGCCCATATAAACCTAATATAACCTTGTGTCTTGTTTTGCAGCGACCAAGAGCCTCCCTACTCCATGATCACCTTACATGAAATGGCAGAAACAGGTGAGATATATGTGTGGTGTTACGTAGTGGTGAACCCTTCCATGACCTCACTACTGGGGAATTGTGAAACTCGTGGCAGGAATGTTTTGAATGTGATATTTACAAAACTAGCATGCATTCCAGTATGACCAGTAGTAGCTTCTGTGTTCGTGTGTGTGTATGCATCCCTTTAGATGTGATGGATGTGTGCACCATTTTAGAGACAGTTCCATGTTTGGTCGTCCTCCGGTCGCACAGTTGGTGTTTCTGGTTTCACTGTCTCTTCTTGGTTCCTCATGACCAAAGGTCGGCTTTCATCAAACAGACAGTTATAATGTCAGTTATAATGAGTATTTAAATACACAACAACTGTGTCCATATTATAGTATTGTTTGGGAATTAGTTTTAACTAATAAAGCACATGTGCGATCACATGGTCACCTGTGAAAATATATGATTTGTTGTTATTATTATTATTATTATTATTATTACATTCGTGTCAAAATTAGGATGTTGCTGTTGTCCTTTTTAAAGGTGCTGTATGTAAGATTTAAAGGTATATGTTATTTCCCCTGCAAGGGGTCACTCAATCAAAACAATAGCAAGCAGTAGTTTGATGATGTTGATGATGAACGCCAAAAAAAGTGCTGACTAAACGAATACACGAACACTCGTTTAGATTTGGACCGTGCATTTGATTAGAGGGTTGGGGTATTTCTGGCATCCCTCGTACTGATTTGTGAACTCAACATTGATTCTATGAATTTATTCAGCAGCTGTCTTCTCTGGGGGAAAAGCCAAGAGCAATCCTTTCTCCCAACCGTGATTATGTCTTGATTCAGAGTGTATGGAGAGGAGGGGCTATGTATGGACGATCTGTGAGGAAGGGAGAGGGAGAGAGAGAGAGGGAGAGGGAGAGAGGGAGAGAGGTGAGAGGAGGGAGAGAGAGAGAGAGAGAGAGAGAGAGAGAGAGAGAGGAGAGAGAGACGAGAGAGAGAGAGAGAGATGAGTGAGAGAGAGAGAGGACGAGAGAGAGAGAGAGGAGAGAGAGAAGAGAGAGAGAGAGAGAGAGACGAGAGAGAGAGAGAGAGGTAGAGTAGAGAGCTGAGAGATAGACGGGAGAGAGACGGACAGTGTTGCACGCAGCTCTACTTAGTTGTCAATCCATGGGATACACTATCAATCATGGATGGCTTCGTTCTCATTGGACAGATATAAAATAGAAAATGCACCCATTCCAAATAAAGTTTCTGTGTGTCGGAAACACTGTGTTAGTTTGGTGGCTGGTGTGAGCCACATGTTAATGTAGCACACTGTAGTAATGGTAGGCTAGATTGCTATTGGAATATCATATCAATTAGTTCTCTACTGGATTACTGTTTTTACACGCTTCCCTGGAGTTAGGGTGTGACGGGCATGTGAGGCCTCTTGTGTGGAAATATTGACCGATTGAAATCATGAACGATGGCTCTATAGAGAGGAGTGCTGCCTGGCAGGTAGACACTGCTAGACACACAGACTCATCACAGCGGTGATCACCTCGTTAGTGCCGATTCATTAAGTAATTCAAAGAGTGAACATCTGTTGAATATCCAACATCTTTCCATCTTGACAAAAAAAAATACTTTCAACCCCCCACTGTCAGCTACCACCACAAGTAGACTCGAATTCTGTGGAAACCATTGCAATTCGTTGGGTAACACTATGAAGTCATTAACAAAATGCTCATGAAGCTGTTTTTGACCACAGACAGTGGCGCTGAGCTTCCCCATGGGACATTATCCCCGCTGCGTGAAGTGACCTGTGGCAATTTCATTAGAATGAAATTGCAATAAACTGACATGATTGCAACGTGAATAGATTCAAACGATTTTGGCGTGAGTCACGTCAGATCTCCAACGGTAGTGAAGGCAGTGAACAACTTCCATGATCCTACGTTACTTCACCCTCTCATTGAACTACAACTTTTGTTATTGTTTTGAGCGGCAAAAATAACACATTATTCCATGAACAACAACAACAAGTGTTCATTGTTTGTTGTGATCCCCTGCGGGCTTCTAGTTGACTGCACGCGCTTCTGTGTGAGAGGATTAAGATTTTTTAGACCCCTCATTTCCGGGCCAATCAAATGTAATCACTTCTCCCCAGACGACGGCTGGCTGGAGGTGGTGCAGTCCCTAATCCGGGTGATTCCATTGGACGATCCCCTGGGTCCCGCTGTGATCACCCTGCTGCTGGACGAGTGCCCCCTACCCACAAAGGTCAGTACCTGCCGCACCTCCTGTTGCGTGAAGAAGCCGAGCAGGGGGCCACCGGAGGAGCAACCGGTGTCCTTGAGGGTCCACAGAGGCAGACGGTGTTTACAGTGTTCCTGTAAACACCGGGTGTTTGTTGCGCGGCGCGGCTGGCGGCCTCGGGTTCTCACTGCGGTTCTCGTGTCGCAGGACGCTCTCCAGAAGCTGTCAGACATGTTGAGTCTGAGCTCCGCCGTGGCGCGCCAGGACGCTCTCAGCCCTGCGAAACACCGCAACACCACCGCCGTCCTGGGCTGCCTGGCGGAGAAACTGGCGGGTACGACGCACACGCACACGCGCACACAGGCACGCACACAGCCACAGGCACACGCATACACGCACACAGCCACAGGCACACGCATACATGCACACAGGCACACACACACACACACACAGGCACACACACACGCACACAGGCACGCACACGCACACAGGCACGCACACAGCCACAGGCACACGCATACATGCACACAGGCACACACACACACAGGCACACACACACACACACAGACACACACACACACACACGCACACACAGGCACACACACACACACACGCACACACAGGCACACACACACACACCGGCATATGACCAGGAGCACAAACATAGTCCGGCACACACCACATGACCACACACACACACACACACACACACACACACACACACACACACACACACACACACACACACACACACACACACACACACACACACACACACACACACACACACACACACACACACACACACACACACACACACGCACACACACTCACCACGGGCTGACTAACACATGACTCCTCCAAGATGTGCGTGGTGTTAACAGCACCCCAACGTGTGCACACAGGCACCCACCATGCAAGGTTAAGCACCAGGCCTGGAGTTAGCTGACTTTGTAGATTGGAGCTTGGCTTCCCTGGATATTGACAGAGCCTGAAGTGCTAAGGGACGCAATGGTCAAGTCAGGCATCAGATAATATTTCAGCGTGTGTACATTTCACAGCGGTAGATTCTGAAGGAGCCGTCATGTATTTGTGATGGTGGCTTGATGCTTGACACACAGCCCTTAAGAATGTCATGTGATGCCCTCTCTCAGGACCTGCTAGCATTGGATTACTGAGCCCCGGGACCCTGGAGTATCTCCTGGAGAGCCTGGTGAGTGTTGTGACTGGTGACTCTTTACCCCTCTTGCCTGATTTCCATTGTCATTATCGATAGTCACCGATTAGAAAAGGTCAATCTTGTGAATGATGCCTTTGTGAGTTTATGAGTATATTATGAGTATAAGTCTAGCCTCGAAAATAAAACACTGCCACGAACTGAACCCCCTCTACAAGTGAGGACAATGGCAACTTTTGTCCTCTGCCCCTCAAATTAGTCCTTCATAAAACAACAACATTGTTTCGAGAAGCTGGCGTTCCAGGTCTACCGGATACGTCAAGTCAGAATTCAGGGAATGCCGGAATTTTCAGGACGGCCGTGTACTAAGATTAGAGTCCGGTTACCATGGCGACTCATGCTGTGAGCCTAACCCGGAGCAGTAACGGGTTAGAGCTCTGAGTGACCCCGCCCTGGGCTGCAGTGGTGGCTTCTGTCTGTCATTTCATCGGTTGAGACCGTGGCGACAAACGACTCCCTAGCTATTGTATTCCAAGCTTTTTAAGACCCTTCTAAGCTTTTTTTTTCCCTTTAGTGTTCAACCTTAACAAGCAAATTCATGCATTGCGCGTCTAAATTGAAGTGATTTCTGTATACGTGCTGAATTAAAGTATGTTAACCCATTCCCACTGTAGGCTTTTTAAGCAGTGATTTTAAGCAGCGTTGGCACAATTGACCGCTGCTTTCTGTATGACAGGGCACACTACCCTATACCATATTTTTGTGGAAGCTGGATATTTTAGTGTACTTTTTCACTTCACTCTTTCTGCGTGTGCCTTTCTGTGTTGTTTCCCAGAGCTCGGAGGCCCACCCCACCGTCATGCTGTTTGCTCTCATTGCTTTGGAGAAGTTCTCCCAGACCAGTAAGTGCAAGCACCATGACTCGTCGTATTTCACGTTGGTCCACTTCTGATCCTTTTTTGCTGGTTTTCAACGTCTTAGTTTTTTAAACCTGATGCACAGGTCAGCACCTGACCTGCGAGGGCCCCACTCCCATCCCACCCCGTAGCCACTGATGAGCCAGGCTCTGTGTGCGAATGTACAGTGCTGGGGAAGCCACGGGTCACTCAGACTTTTGGCGGACCGGAGTGACATTTTGTTGTGTACACAATCGCTCAATTATTAACGCGAGTCGGCAGACGTTTCTTTTATTTATTATTATTTCCCCGCGAACATGCGTCTGTTCCGATCGGCGCACAGAATATTCTGTTTCCGTGTGTTCCCCGCTCATTCCTCTCCTCCTGTGCCCAGGTGAGAACAAGCTGACCGTGTGCGATTCGTGCATCAGCGATCGTCTCGCCGTTCTGGAGTTGTGGGCGGAGCAGTCGGACTACCTGAAAAGACAGGTTGGATTCTGCTCCCAGTGGAGTCTGGACAATCTCTGTGAGTGACCCCTTCTGGATGGATTGGAAGTCCTGGGAGTAACGTGTAAAATGAGTGTATTTTGTCCTGTACGAATACACAGAGAGACACAAAACAGTTGTGTTGTGTGTCCTGTTAGGAATCTGCTTTGAATTGTTTTCCCCTAACTTTTTGTGATCTTACACATGTATAAGAACATTAGAACATAAGAACATCCCGACATTCACAAACCACATCAACACCGCGCGCCCCCCGAGGTGTGGCTACATTTCTTCCTGGATCTGCCTAACAGTAGAAATGTATGGTTGCGCCTCCCTCTCCAACCAGTCCTGAAGGACGGCCGGCAGTTCACCTACGAGAAGGTCAACCTCATGCACATCAACGCCATGCTGAACAGCAACGACGTCAGCGAGTACCTGAAGATCTCCCCTACCGGCCTGGAGGTGGGCTTCTGTGTTCCTCTGTCTTGCTTGCTGTGTGCTTATATATATATATATATAAGGGTACCGGTGATTACCCATTTATGGAGGTCTTAAGTCAATCAAACAGACCCTTTTTTGCTTGTGCATCAGGTCGGTGACAAAATCGGTGTCATTTGTGGTGTAATTTGTAAATAGAAAAAATGTTAAAATGTTTTTCATGTTGCCACATGCTGAGCTAATGTGTGACTATGTGTGACCCATAACCCACCGAGTGCCATTGACTAACTATTTAAAGGACACGGTCACGGATGGGTGATTCGGGCACCGAGAGAGACAGGACAGCAGTAAAATCAGCAAATTTCCTGATGTAATAACCATCTCCTACGAGGCCACTATCCAAGCTGAAATAAAAAAAAAGAAAAGAAAAGCTTGAAGAACGAAAGTACCCATAATGGGGTCATAATTAGATTCTACCCTCCCTGTTTTTTCCTGGTTCCACAATGGAAGTCTAATTGGGTTTCCCCCCCCCCCCCCCCCCCCCCAGGCCCGGTGTGACGCGGCCTCCTTCGAGAGTGTGCGCTGTACGTTCTGCGTGGACTCTGGCGTCTGGTACTACGAGGTGACCGTCATCACCTCCGGGGTGATGCAGATCGGCTGGGCCACCAAGGACAGCAAGTTCCTCAACCATGTAGGCGCCGCTCACCCCGCCCGCTCGCTTGTTTGCTTTTGCTTTTGTTTTATTGGACGTGAATGTTTGTGTAGACCTATTACTAGGGCTGGGCGATATGGACCAAAAGTCATATCTCGATATTTTCAAGCAGAATATCGATATAAGATAAATATCGATATTTGTTGATGCAATAACATATTTGCTGTTGCCGCGCTCCAACTCGTCATTCTACATGGGTGGCGCCGTTGTGCTTTCATTTCCAGCCTGCCTGCGTCGCTGCGCTCGTTAATCTGCCTTGCTGATTGCAAACTCAATCCTCAATTTGGGTGTAGGACAGGGTAGCGAAACATTTTAAGTTAGTGGGTGCAGTCAGTCTATGCATAGCATCTTAAATAGGCTAAGCAGCGGCAATGTTTCTTAAAAGACGGATCAGAACGCTCCGATGCTTCGTGAAATATATATATCGTCCGTTATCATAAAATATCCGTTATGTTATCGTCCGTTCATTTGATATTTTATGTCATCTAGCCAACGTGTAATTTAGATTCGATGTAGCCAGCGAAAGCGAATGAATGAAAGCGCAGTCGCACAGAAGTTGCCTGCCCATTAAAGTGTGCGGCAGCGTCGCTACGAAGTTTCTGTGAAAGCCACACGTTGTACACGTTGGGCCGGGGCAGTGTGTGTGTGTGACAAGTCGGAGGGAGCGGGAGAGAGATAGTGCTTCGCAGAAGAAGAAGAGAAGAGAACGAAATAGCAGGCGGCAGTCGCGGCTCGAAACGGCTGTTTTTAGGAACAAAGTGCTGTACTTTAAACACAAATGAAACTATATCGATATTGACGATATCGTCTCGTTCCATATTTTGTTTGAAAAAATATTGATATATTTAAAATATCGATATACCGCCCAGCCCTACCTATTACTGCGTGCGTGGCATATGTGTGGACTATTAACATGCCACCGATGAGAGCTGTGTGAATCACCTTTGCTTCTTAGTTATTGTCTGTCAGCCGGTTTTGCGTATGTGGTTGCTTGTATATATTTTATATACAAGTGATTCACTCCAGTTTCCAGCCTCATTTGTGTGTGTGTGTGTGTGTGTGTGTGTGTGTGCGCGCGCGTGCCTGTGTGTGTGTTTGTGTTTGTGTGTGTGTGTGCCTGTTTGTGTGTGTGTTTGTGTGCCTGTGTGTGTGCTCTACAGGAGGGTTATGGGATAGGAGATGATGAGTACTCGTGTGCGTACGATGGCTGCCGGCAGCTCATCTGGTACAACGCCCGCAGTAAAGCCCACTCTCACCCGTGCTGGAAGGAAGGTAAAACGTCACAACAGCACAATGTCTAGAAAATCCTTGCTTTCACTTTTTTCACTCCCAAGCAGGGAGGTGGCAGTAGCTCAGCGGGTAGAGCGGTTGGACAGAGCGGGTCATCCACAAACCGTAGGGTCGGCGGTTCGATCCCCGTGATCCCCCTCCTCACACTGTCCACATGTCGAACCAGACAAAAGAACCGGACAAAAGCGTCTGCTAAATGCCCCTTTACCCTTCTTAAAGGAGAACCAGCGCCACTTGTCGATTGTTTTGTGTTGGATGGCTCCCTCTGTAGGTCAAACACATGCTATTGCCCCAGAAGGGGGAAAGACCTGTAAGCAACGGTTTTCTGCAGTGTCTTTCATAACGCTACCGTTCGTCATCGGGGTTTAAGACCCAATCAGCTTAAACCCCTGTGATTAAACCAGTTACGGCAGTCAGCACTTCACACACACATTAACAGCCCTTATCTCATCTTATGTGGAGTTGCCCTCTGGGTGGGCCACCAGTGCGGTCTGCCATGACGCTGTATTCCTAGGCCCAAGGCCCCACGCCATGTCTGCCTTTAATCCTCCATCCTCCATTTTCTGCTTGGCTCGTTTCCAGGTGACGCTGTCGGGTTCCTGCTGGACCTCAGCAAGAAGCAGATGATCTTCTACCTGAATGGTCACCAGCTGCCCCCAGAGAAACAGGTCTTCTCCTCGGCCACGTATGTACACACACATGCGCACACACACTAGAGGATGGATATGGCTCGGGTTCGGACAAATATTTTGAAAATATGCTCGGGTTCGGGTCAGGCTCGGTCACATCTGCGCGATTTGAAATTTTTAATTTACCCGCGCGTATTGCACTCATCTGTTTGTTGATGTTTCCAAATGCCTTGCAGTTTCTTAATGAAGGCGGGCTTTCATAAACACAGACGTAAACGTGTCATCAGTAATGAAAAAAATAGACTTTAATCGTGTCGGGTTCGGGACATAAAAAGCCTGATGCCTGTCGGGGCTCGGGTCGGGGTTCGGCTACTGTTCTGTCGGACGCGGGCCGGGCTCGGACAGAAAATCCCGGCCCGATCCGCACTCTGACACACACACAGCCTACTGTGTGACCAGCAGGCCGGTGGTGATCTTCATCCCCTCCACTGTCCACCTCCCCATCCTGCAGGTCGGGCTTCTTTGCGGCGGCCAGCTTCATGTCCTACCAGCAGTGTGAGTTCAACTTCGGGGCCAAGCCGTTCCGCCACGCGCCGCCCGTCAGGTTCAGCACCTTCAACGACTTTGCCTCCCTGCTGCCCAATGAGAAGATCATCCTCCCCCGGTAGGCCCCGCCCCCCCACCCCGGCGCCGCCGCCGCCACCGCCGCCTCAGGAGGAGCGACCGTTTCCTCTCGTTGTCGGATGTGAACTCTGTGGATGTGAACTCTGTGTGTGTGTGTGTGTGCGTGATTGTGTGCATGCCTGCGTTTGTGCATGTGCGTGCAGGTGTGTGTGTGTGTGCGTATGTGCACACACACACACTGAAACAAAAAAAGAAAAGAAAGCTTGAAGAACGAATGTACCCATAATGGGGTCATAATTAGATTCTACCCTCCCTCTGTTTTTTCCGGGTTCTACAATGGAAGTCTAATTGGGTTTTACCCCGCCGGCCCGGTGTGACGCGGCCTCCTTCGAGAGCGTGCGCTGTACGTTCTGCGTGGACTCTGCGTGGACTTTATTAATTTCCCAGCTTGGGATTAATAAAGTATTTCTATTTCTATGTGTTTGCGTATGGTTAGTGTTATGCGCGTCACTGAGCTGTGATTGTGTTTGCCTCCACAAGACACCGCCGCCTGGCCCTGCTCAAGCAGGTGAGCATCCGGGACAACTGCTGCACGCTGTGCTGTGACATTATGGCCGACACGGAGCTGCGCCCCTGTGGACACGGGTGCGTGTCTGATGTGTTGATTTTTTTTTTTTTTTTTCCCACATTGTCTCCCAGGTCCACGAACATGCTTGTGATGCTTGGTGTTCACAGTCTCTCTCTCTCCTTCTCCCTCTCTCTCTCTGTCTCTGTCTGTCTCTCTCTCTGTCTCCGTCTCTGTCTCTCCCTCTCTCTCCCTCTCTCTCTCTGCCTCTCTCTCTCTCTCTCTCTCTCTCTCTCTCTCTCTGTGTCTCTGCCTCTCTCTCTCTCTCTCTCCCCTCCAGAGGTATATGCATGGAGTGTGCCTTACAGTTAGAGACCTGTCCGCTGTGCCGCCAGGACATCCAGACGCGCGTCAGACTTATCGCCCACGTGTCCTGACGCCCGCCGCCTTCCCACCAGGACACGGATAGCCCGCCCACACATCGCGCCACCCCCGCCCCCCCTCCAGCCCCCCCCCCCCCCCTCCAGTCCCCGCGGGGCCCCGCCCCTCGGCGCCCGCGGGGTCCCTGGAGCGCGGGGTACGGCCGCGCTCCAATGAGAAGACGGCGGGACGGCATGAGGGGGCCGTCGGGGTCAGGGGGTCAGAACCGCGGCGAGGAGGGTGGGGAGTGGAGACGGCGTTTGATGCCTAGAAGCCTTTTCTGGACCCGCCCCGGGCCGCTTGCTGGCCGGGGGGGCGGGGGGGGGCGGGGCGGGGGATGTCCGCCCTCTGCCTGTTCGTTTGATGTGGAACTAGCACAGAGAAGTGGGAGGAGCTGACTCAATCACATTACAAACGGCAAGATTTCTTTTTTTTTTTTTTTTTCCAAGTACCTGGAAGCCCCTTCTTAGAAATAATTAAATGATCATTCAAACAACGTTCATAGACTACTGCTATTTACGCTGTTTTCATTTCTACATCTACAGATTTAAAAAGTGTCGGGCAAAGAATAGAAGTCGAGGTTTGCAGTACAGCCAGTAGTAGCAGTGTGTGTGTGTGTATGTGTATGTGTGTGTGTGTGTGTGTGTGTGTGTGTGTCTCTTCCACGTCATTCCTGAAAAAGGTTAAGAATGTTGACTCCAGCCCCCTAAAGAAGCTCCCGTAGGTCAGATGGACCGTCTGACTTGATCACACCGTTGGTGTGTAGCCTGTGAGTGAAGAAAAATGAACGCCCAAGGTGCAATACTAGTTTATTATCAAATCAAATCAAATCGCTGAGGCTTCAAAACATTTCAGGAATCAAAACATAATCATAGAAACACAGTCTAAACACAGTGCTGTGTTGCCACACCCCCGCAAAGAAAATGTGCTTTTGCTCAAATGTAATCCACTGAAAAGGTCTCTTTACAAAACCTTTCGTCGTCTATATGATATTTCCTGGAACCACAATTGGTATGAAACACTCTTTTTTTCCACCAACGCCGCACCGTCATTTCCTTTGTGTCTTTCTGCTCGTCACGAGACAGACATCGCCTGTGAGGTGAGGCATCGTGTTTTAAGGCCTCCCCACCAAACCTTTTCCATCTGTAAGCTATCTCCCAGAAGTACAACCCTTGTGGACGTGTGGCCCGCCGTTTGCTTGATTTTCGCATTGGCAACAGTTTCTGGGGGGGGGGGGGGGGGGGGTCACTAATTTATTAAGACGGTAATTTGTGCGAACTCCGTGTCACGTTGCTGTCTCATGTGCTTTACGTAATTGTGCACTTTGATGTTGACACCTGGCTAGGGTAGAGTAGGCTGCAGGTAGCTGTAGGCGGCCTGCGTGCTGGCAGTTGATAAGAGCAAAAGAGCCTTTTAGAGTTTTGTGTTTTTGTGTCTGCCAACGAGTGAGCTGTGTCAGTCTAGTGGGTTTGGAATGATTCAATGGGCGGGTTTTCCTCCTCTATCCATGTGCCCAATAACGGTCAAAGGTAATCGCAGTCGTTTTCTTTTTTTTTTTGGAAGGGGGGGGGGGGGGGATTTGGAATTCCACAGATTTATAAACCTAACATCACAGAAATTAAGGTACTAATTATGAACATCACGTACAAAACAACCCCTGTGGTAAAAAAAAAAAAAAAGCCCAAACCCAAACGATACAGCCTTTTCACAGAGATGTCACAATTACAGGCGTCGCTCATGATGCTAATTATGGGTCTGCTCGTTTCACGTGCCAGGGCACGGCTGGTTGACTCTCTATTGTAAACTACCTACCCGCAGTGCATCAAAGGAGTAGACCCATAACAGGCATTACAGGCGACACCCGTGTTCTGAGATCTCCGCGATAAGGTCTGAGGTCCATCAGGACCCACCATGGACTCCGCGGGCCTCCCTGTACATTGAGTCGTAGGGAGTGAAGCGTGATGCCACTTGATGCTTTGCTACTGGAAACAAAACGACCACCTGGGTGCATTGACTTGGATGATGCTGAATTCAGACCGAGCAGTGAACGCGCTCTGAGACCGTCTGCTGTCTCGTCATCTTCCTCTCGCACGTCCTTTGGCTGTTTTTTTTTTTCTACATGCCCTCCTCCTCCTCCTCCCCCGATCTCTCCCCACATTGTTTACTTGAAAGGCCTCTGGTGTGACTGAATATGGAGTGTTTATTGTTTGTTTTAATTTCGGATATGTTATATTAACACAATTATGATTGCGGAAAAAAAAGTATAACTTTTGTCCAAGTGAAGAGCTACATTGAATTGAGGGCTGGAAAAGTTCTTAATTGCCTATTTTTCTTTTAATCAAATCATTTAGCTCAAACAATTGTTAATGATTCCCAATCTTACCGTATTGCATGAAATTGGTTTCTAAAACCATTCAGACAACGAGGGATTTCTATATTCCAGTATATGCATTTCTGAGAATGAAAAACACATGGTTATTGTTTGCTCTTTGAGCACACATCCCAGAGCACCTTGAACATGGAAGAAAAAAAATACAATTCATCTCTGAAGCAGGAAATATTAATTCAAGACTGTAAGAAAATGTTGTGAGTTGTATTTAAACATCTATATTGAATTTTTTGGCCCTGGGTTTCCAAAGATGTGATTTATTAAAGAATTGTTGTTCCCTGGATTGTGATATTTGTAATAAATGTAAGTTCTGTTCTGCAAATTAAGTGTTTGATGGATTGCCCTTATTTTAAATGGAAAAAATGTCATTTCATGACAAACCCTTTGTGACTTGTAATTCAATGTTATAAACTGTATTATACTGCGTTATATCAATTTACTAATTTATTTATTATTACTATTGATAATAAAACACAACAAATAATTTGTAAATTGCTGCCTTCACCCTCCGGAACGTTTTAAGAGGAGATTGACGCCCGGATGTAGAGTACCGACGGACATGCTTTCCTCGTTTCCTTGGCAACAGAACTGCGCGCATAATTGGTTCACAGCGTTTTTTTTCAAATCGCGTTCAAGAAAAATGGATGTCAAAGAACTTGGTAAGTGGATTGATATTTAAATGTTTATGCAGTTGGTTGATTGAAAGTACCCACATGCTGGCAAAGGTCAAGAGCTTCTGTTAATGCCTTCCAACATCGCTAACGTTAGCAGGTATGCTAATAATGCAGATGCCGAATGTTTACGTCTCGCGAATTAAAGCTACCGTTTTGGTTTAAATAAGAGAGATTGTCACGTTATCCGTTTAGCTGAACCCCGCTAGTGTCGTCCATGAATCCTCTCCTCTACGGTTGTGACTCTGCTGTTCACCTCGTCTCTTTCAGATCTGCTGGAGTGTGTCGATAACATGGTTGAGATGGTGGAAGTAGACGAGGAAAACTTTGCCCTTTCCAAGTAGGCTTACGTTTCATAACCATTCATTATATGTAGGCTATCGGACCCTTGCCGTTTGTATGGTGTGATGGACGTACAAGTCAGTGCGTTGAGTGTGTGTACCTGTCCTTCTCTTCCAGTTCATCCGCTGCCGACGCTGCCTTCGATAACGTCATAGGGCGGATAGAAGACATCATCATGGGTCTGATCCATCTCTCCCAATTGTCTTTCAATGCGAAGGGCCAGCGTTACTGGAATCCCTTCGACCTTGTTAGCCACACCTAGTATTAGCACACATCTGCTAAGTTGTAGTCAGAATGCCTCAGAGGTGGTGGTGGGCAATGTCCACGAACCCATTCCCCGTGTTGGGTTAATGCAACCGCATTAACCTCGGGATAACCTTCAACACACCCATCAACACACCCATCAGTGCGTACCCGTGGCGTCATGATGGAAACAATGCCACTCATTCACTCCACTCACACATGAATTTCCCTTCCCATTTCCCTTCTTTCGACCTTAAAGATAGATGACAGTTATCGCCCAAAAAGTTCAAATCTAAGCTGTCAGTAGCACTTGGTACTATGAGCAAATATGACCAGCTGATGATGGTGTATTTGTTATTTGGTGTCGATCGATTAGCAAAGACATGCATTCTTCATGTCTGATGAAGGTTGTTTTCCCCCCTGATGTCAATATGAATAGCAGTGGACTGCGCTTAAGCACATTAAACAACAGGTGAACCAGTGAACAGGGTGGGGGGCATCATGCTCCGTAGATGCCAGGTGGTGTGCGCGCTCTTGTTTACTGCGGCGTTGCGCTGTAACTGGACACCAGATATCAGATCTGAACGGGGTCTCTCCTCGTCTCCTCCGCTCCGCAGAGGGCGAGTTCCAGCAGCTGCAGCGGAGCTTCATGGACAAACACTACATGGAGTTCGACGACTCGGAGGAGAACAAGCTCAGCTACACGCCCATCTTCAATGACTACGTGAGTGCATCACTGCGGCGTGGGCCCACCCACGCGCTCTGACTCAGAACTCTGAGGAACATGAGTCATCCAGGGGTCGATGTGTGTTGACCGTGCTGTGGGCGGAGGAGGTCGGAGGTCGCGTGTTTCTCCCGCTGACGAGGTGGAGGGTTGTGTTTCCAGGTGGACCTGCTGGAGAGGCACCTGGAGCAGCAGCTGATGGAGAGGATCCCTGGCTTCAACATGACTGCCTTCACACACCTGCTGATGTAAGGCTTGGCTCCCATTTTAACCTCTATTCTGGCGCGCACTAGGATTTTCATGGTGGCGCTGAAAATGATTCTGTGCGACAGAAAATCGAATCTTTGTATGCTAGTTTTGTTGCCTCTGTACAATTCGTAATTCGTTTCATCATCATCATCATTATCATCATCATCTTTTTTTTTTTAAATTTATTTATTTAAAAAAAAAAAGATTGATAGTGAATATGGGGATGTGACACCTCACCCACTGCCAGGACGAGGAGCAGGCATGAAACGCCGCCGACCAGGACTTCTATGAGTGTCATTCCCGAATGAAGCACTAGGTTGCACACTGGCCAACACACCGCGGGGTGGTTCCCGTGAGTGTTGTGCTCAGTGTTGACTCTGTCCCACCCTCTCTCGCCCCTCCCAGGCAACACAAAGAAGAGGTGCCTGCGGATATCTTCGACATGCTGCTCAGCTTCACTGACTTCATGGCCTTCAAGGAGATGTTTCTAGATTACAGAGCAGTAAGTGGTCTCCTAGATCCACGCGACTATCGCTCAACGCTGTTGAACGTTAACCAAATACTATATAGCCTGGTTAAGTAGTGATTCCATTGTATGGTTCCATTTCGAACAGTCGTTTAATTTAAGTTTTTCTATTATGCCAAATAAATGTGCAAAACATAATAAAAAATAAATACTACTCGAATATATATATATATATACTACTTGAATAAACGTAAGGGAAATTATGAATAATTGTGTCTTTACTAATATTACTCTTTTTTTTTTTTAACCGTGTGTGTGTGTGTGTGTGTGTGTGTGTGTGTGTGTGTGTGTGTGTGTGTGTGTGTGTGTGTGTGTGTGTGTGTGTGTGTGTGTGTGTGTGTGTGTGTGTGTGTGTGTGTGTGTGTGTGTGTGTGTGTGTGTGTGTGTGTGTGTGTTTAAGGAGAAGGAGGGGAAAGGCTTGGACCTGAGCCAGGGCTTGGTGGTCACCTCCCTGAGTTGCACAGGATACAGACATATTGGATCCACCGGATCATCGTGACACATGTGGCTGAGTGGGCCCCGGTGGGCCCCTTTAGTAGCCTGGTTCTACCAGACCATCGTACTACATGTCATCATGACAATTGGAAGCGGAAGTGCGTTGGCGGGCGGTGCCAGGCTACCCCCATTAGTGGCCCTACAGGAAAATGGTTTGGCTTTGTTTTGTGGCTATTTCATCCTGACAACTGGTGACAAGCATTGCCTGAAAACTGAAGTGTTTCATAGAATTCCAAATGCTCTCTGGAGTGAGTAAACGTGGTGTCAAATGTGGATGTTATGTTTGATGTGATATTACATGCATTTGTGGGTTGACCACCAGGATTTGGAAATGTACTTATTTTTGTTTGAGATGAAAACGTGGCTCCCACACCATCCTAGATCTTATAATTTTTATAGTTTGGATGTATGTTGTTAATTTGTAATGTACATATTTGTTCATGACACGTGATTTTAAATAAAGATGTATTTAAAATAATCATGTACACATCTTCTTGCTATGAACAGTGTGAGTGCCCAGCTATGTTTTTCTAAATGAACAGGACCAATCGTGGTTCATAAGGCAACAAAACAAAGAAACAAAGAAATGTAGAGGCAATTCTATCAATAAAAAAAGGCTTTATATATTGCTTTGAAATACAGTACTTTGAAAATGTACAGTTCCACAGAGTAAACATCTATCATGGTTCATTATGTTCCATTGCTGTACAGTTTATGTTTATGTTGTTTTAATTGGTGACACTTTACAATAAGGGTACATTGATGAACAAGTAATCGGTTGCAATGCAAGGCACTTCATAGCTTTTACCGACGTATAGAGCTGTATGAACCGGACATAGAAATGTGTGTGGGAGGCCTCAGAGCGCCCCGAGATACGTCCTGACCCTCCGTCCAACCCCCAGGCGTCTGAAGGACCAGGTAGGCTTTGAGATCTGCTTTTTTTCCCTGTTTCTTGCTTTTCCTGTGATTCGCTGTGTCCTCCGAGCGAAGGGGGGGTTGGCGGGCCTCACCGGGGTTCTACCAGGGTTCTACGAGGGCCCGGTGCCCGAGGCAGCCTGTCCTCCGGTTCCCTTCCAGTCCAAGTAGGAGAAGTAAGCGCTGGCGCCATAGGCTAAGGTCGACACCGCCCCGAAGAACTTGAGAGAGAGAGAGAGAGAGAGAGAGAGAGAGAGAGAGAGAGAGAGAGAGAGAGAGAGGAGAGAGAGGAGAGAGAGAGAGAGAGAGAGAGAGAGAGAGAGAGAGAGAGAGAGAGAGGAGAGAGAGATGGAGAGAGAGGAGAGAGAGAGAGAGAGAGAGAGAGAGAGAGGAGAGAGAGAGAGAGAGAGAAAGGAGAGAGAGAGAGAGAGAGAGAGAGAGAGAGGAGGAGAAGAGAGAGAGAGAGAGAGAGAGGAGATGAGAGAGAGAGAGATTGCATCGAAGAATAAAACAGATGAGACGAACGCAGCCCTCACAGCCTGGTCAGCTCTTTACTGAGATGGAGGGTAGAGGAGAGCCTGCAGTACGCCGTGCGTTCTTTCACCAGCGTGTGTTTCTACAGCGGAGGTCATGTGCTCAGTTGTAAATGAACGTGAACTCTGTACAGTGGAATGCAAAAACCATAAAAAAAAGATTGCTCTCTCTCTTTCTTTCTCTTTCTTTCTTTCTCTCCCTGTATCTTTTCTCTCTCTCTTTCTTTCTCTCCGTCTCTCTCTCTCTCTCTCTCTCTCTCTCTCTCTCTCTCTCTCTCTCTCTCTCTCTCTCTCGATCATGTGAGAGGTTGATGCACAGCCTTCTGTAAGTTCTGGTGCAACGTCCGGTGCATCCTCTCCCACCTCATATGTCTGAGGCAAGAGCTGAAGCAGGGACACCCTTCAGTGCCCTCCTCAGACGCATGAAGTCGTTTAAAGTTGTCGGCATGTTTGTTCCTGTCTCTGTCTTTCTTCTTTTCTTTTTGACCTTTGCGATAGATTTAGTGGAATGTAAACATCGCGAGTGTACATCGGAAAGGATAAACCTGAAGTCTACCACAAAAAGCATCCTGTCTAACGAGTGATTTGTTTCTTTTGGTTATGAACACAACGGCTGTTTCACAAACTTAAGACACGCAACGAGAGAGGAGAGAGAGAGACAACGGTTACAAAGGTTTCAAAATTCATAGGCTGTGTTTCAATCAACTCCCCAATCAAACTCCCCACATGAGAGAGTGAGACCGGTTGTCACGGTTTATCTCAGGGTGAATGTGTGAATTTTCCCTTTCCTATTTTCTGCCACATGTTTCCTTAGTAACGAAGTTACACCTTCCTCAGTTTCGCCTTGGGTACACTAACCTTTGCCCCCTGACATTTGTAACTTTCAAAGACAACCATTAAGCACTCCTTTTAATCAGATACATCGCCGAGCACTGAGGTCGCTCTCTCAGTCCCGTTTCTTTATCTCTCTCGTTTTCTCCTTTGAACCTTGCAGCGGCTGTTTCCCCTTTTTCTCTTGTATGTCTCAGGTTGGTGAAACAAACGCGCCTTTTAAGCAAACAGCATGATTGGCACACATAGGCTAGCAGGTAGCGTGACAGTAGTCAGCAGCCTTTCCCCATTTCCAAGTGCCGTTCTCAACGGTGTTATCAATGAGCGTGCAGAATCACCAGGTTCCGGGCCCCCCAACAGGCAGCTGTGTCTGAGGAACACAGACGCAATACAACGGCGAAATATAAAAAGGGGATGCGGTTGTATTTGAGGTTCAACGTGTGGCTGATTCCCTTTCTGCCAGGTGTTAGTTAGTTACAAAGTTACAGCTACCCTTAGTTACAACTTTGCTACACATAGCTTTGCACCATTTTTACCTTTCAATGACAATCTTACGGCATTTGATGTGATAATAGTTGCACAGAGGCTTGTGCATTCTAATCAGACGGGACACAGAAGGAGCGAGACAGTGAGAGAGAGACTCTCGGTGTGTGTGTGTGTGTGTGTGTGTGTGACTGAGCAGGTGTGCAGGTGTTGTGGGCCTTACTGCAGCGGCTCCAAAAGATCCATGATAGTATGGGAAGTAAAAATATCCATGGACGGACGCTGCGTTGGCCAGGAACGCCGTCAGGTTCAGAATGGTGGCTACAAAGTTGTACAACATCACCTGTTGGAGATAATTAAACAAATTAAACAAACAAAACCAAATCCACACACCCCCAGACACGAGACATCAGACACGAGCCATGAGACATGAGACATGAGACACAAGACATCAGACATCAGACATGAGACACGAGACAGGAGCCATGAGACACGAGACATGAGATACAAGACATCGGACATGAGACAAGAGACATGAGACACGAGACATGAGACACAAGACATCAGACATGAGACATGAGACACAAGACACGAACCTTGAGACACAAGACATGAGACACGAGACATGAGACACAAGACATCAGACATGAGAGATGAGACACGAGACATGAGACACAAGGCACGAACCTTGAGACACAAGACATGAGACACGAGACATGAGACACAAGACATCAGACACAAGACATCAGACATGAGACATGAGACACAAGACACGAACCTTGAGACACAAGACATGAGACACGAGACATGAGACACAAGACATCAGACATGAGACATGAGACACGAGACATGAGACACAAGGCACGAACCTTGAGACACAAGACATGAGACACGAGACATGAGACGCAAGACATGAGCCGCGAGACGCAAGACATGTGGGGGGGCCTCCCTACCGTCAGGGGCCAGGGTATAGAGACGAGTCTGCGTTGGACCCCGAAAAGGATCAGGCAGAAGAGTGTGCCGGTGAGAAGCCACAGGGTGACAGCTACAAACATCACCCAGCCGTAAGCTGGCAGCGCCACGACGTACACACTGGCTATCAGTGTCCACTGGAGCAGGCCCGAAACCTGGTGTGATGAGGGGGAGACAGAGGGGTGTGGGCAGAGGCTTCGAAGCACAGTGATCAGAAGATAATAATACAAGGTCTCCTCCATCACACACACAGACACCCAAGCACGCGCACGCACACATGCACACAAGATTGAGGTCTGGCATGGCTGTCGCTATCATTTTTCTGTGGACGGATATAAATGGATGGTCTATTATTTATTTCGAGATTATGTTTCAGTGTATTGTGCCCCTCATAGGAACAGAAGTGCGCGCGCACACACACACACACACACACACACACACAGACACAGACACACAGAAAGCAGGCAGGTGCACAAGCTGACCTATATAAGACTAAATTCTCTGGCTGGTTTCTACAAGTTGCATACCAATTTCATTTCAATTCCAAATTCAAGTTAATCAGATTTGTGAACTCATTTTCTGTATCTCGTTATGGTTCGTTTATTTTCTTGGTGGATACTCGATATCTGAGCCAGGCATAGGATACTTTTGGTTAGGCCTACATCTACAGAAACTTGTTTCCTTCATCTAGCGCCATGTATCCTACATCTAGCTCCATGTGACCTACTTCTACATCCATGTATCCGACATCTAGATCCATCGATTTCAGTGTCCTACATCGAGCTCCACGCGTCCTACATCTCATTGTCTGTAGCCTACATCTTCCTGTCTCTTATATCTAGGTCACTGTATCCTACATATAGCTCCCCGTATACTACATCTAGCTCTCTGTATACTACATATAGCTCCCCGTATACTACATATAGCTCCCCGTATACTACATATAGCTCTCTGTATACTACATATAGCTAGCTCCCTGTATACTACATATAGCTCCCCGTATACTACATATAGCTCTCTGTATACTACATATAGCTAGCTCCCTGTATACTACATATAGCTCCCCGTATACTACATATAGCTCCCCGTATACTACATATAGCTCCCCGTATACTACATATAGCTCCCCGTATACTACATCTAGCTCTCTGTATACTACATCTAGCTCTCTGTATACTACATATAGCTCCCCGTATACTACATATAGCTCTCTGTATACTACATATAGCTCCCCGTATACTACATATAGCTCCCCGTATACTACATATAGCTCCCCGTATACTACATATAGCTCCCTGTATACTACATATAGCTCCCTGTATACTACATATAGCTCCCTGTATACTACATATAGCTCCCCGTATACTACATCTAGCTCTCTGTATACTACATATAGCTCCCTGTATACTACATATAGCTCCCCGTATACTACATCTAGCTCTCTGTATACTACATATAGCTAGCTCCCCGTATACTACATCTAGCTCTCTGTATACTACATATAGCTCCCTGTATACTACATCTAGCTCTCTGTATACTACATATAGCTAGCTCCCTGTATACTACATCTAGCTCTCTGTATACTACATATAGCTCCCCGTATACTACATCTAGCTCTCTGTATACTACATATAGCTAGCTCCCTGTATACTACATCTAGCTCTCTGTATACTACATATAGCTCCCTGTATACTACATCTAGCTCTCTGTATACTGCGCCCTCTGTGTCAGGGCCTTCCTGGAGACGGCGACAAGCTGTTCTCCACTTTATGGCATTAGAGGCTACTCGGAATACCTGAGAGGGGTGTGAGGGAAGGTGGAGCGGGCCTCCAGGGGGCAAAGATCTATCTGTCGCTAAGCCACTCACGTGACAGAGCAGGCGACTCGTGCAATAGCTGCCTTGGCAAAAGGGATGTGGTGGCTTCAGAAGAGAACAAAAGCTTAATCCATAGCAAATCAAGGTGATCAAATCAATCCTCTGATTTATATTTGCATTGAAGATGGTGTTTGAACTTCAAATTCTGGCTTCGATAAGGTATTAGGGACATACTGTATAGCTAAAGCCTAAGGCCCACCGTGGAAGGTTTAAGGACATAAAATATAACCCTATAATCCTACATATGGCCCTATGTTTCGCCTCAGTCTGTTGAGGCCCGCAGGAAGCAGAACAAACAAACTATTGACAAAATTTGCGCACCATGCAGCGCTGTAAGGAGCAGAGGTTAAGGTGCAGGTTAGTCACGTATACATGATCAAATGTTGTCTCAATAAGCCACTCACTATTTCAACCATCATGAGAATGGCAGGAATGCTTCTGACAAAGGACATGTCCATCCGTGAGGATACGTCAGCAGCCAGCCCTCGGAGACTGTTTCCCCCCTGTTGGCCACCGGACTGGGGCGAACTGGTCTCTGTGGTCACCTTAGATGGGAACTCTGCCATGTCTGCAAGTGTGTATCTTTGCACAAATAATTCCAACAAAAGGAGATAGCCGTCGTTGTAGATGGGAAACACTCCTCAGATGAATGAAACTCAACGCCTCTGTAAAGAAATACCTCCTAAAAAAAAGAATCCTCGCTTTCCCTCACCATGCAGTTGAACAAGTGTAACAAAAAAAAAAAAATCTGCGTGACCGTCTTTCCCTGTGTATGAATGTGGAGAATATTGGAAATAAGTGAAAAGCTTAGTCTGCGTAAAATGTCCTCTTCCCAGGGAGACGAGCGCAATTTATTGGAGTTCACAGAGAAACCCCCGGCGGCGAGGTGCCCAGGTCAGTAGCTGCACCTTTCAGTGTCAGCAGGTGCCTCGTCGTGCAGCTTTTTCATCTCGTGTGTGTTTGTAGGCGTCCTCCACCAGTCCCGTTCTCTCTGCTCTCCCCGCCCCTGGTCCGATCCCCGGGGCTGGTGGCAGATCTGAGTAACACATTAACATCGATGGTAGGGGTGGGGGTGGGGGGGGGGGGGGGTGTTGGTCGCGGCGACAAACACAGTGTTCATAAATTGAGCGCAACGTGTTGCTTAGTGACAGTGTCTGCTGCTGATGGAGCGGACACGGATACACGCGTGTTCCGCACTTGACACTCACGAAAACAGTATACAGAAGCAAATCCAAACAATGCAAAACTGAACAAGGGTTAATAACAACAGTTGGCTCCAATTAAAAATAAGGATTGTTTTGGGAAATTATGTAAAGCTTACATTTTATTTTTTACATCGGGAAGGTGATTTGACATAATGCATTTTGCTGACATTGGGCCTCCTGAGGAAGATATTATGTTAGACGATATCTAACAGTCTATTTTCCATTTTCCTAATGACATAAAACTGAATTACAAAAAAGTATATGTCAGAAGTGGGATTCGAACCCACGCCTCCAGGGGAGACTGCGACCTGAACGCAGCGCCTTAGACCGCTCGGCCATCCTGACTTATAGTAATTTTACGAATCTGCTTTCATATTGATCGCTTCACTAATAGGAGCCGTTCACCTTTTGATGTATTAGGATTCAGGAGACTATCAAATAGCGTTTAGTTTCACTGATCTATTCCGTAAGCAAAATGTCCAGTCCTGTGCATTTCAAATACGAAAAAATAATCGCTGACAACTCAAAATTTTATCTCGGGAACTGAACGGCTGAACGGCTATTGCGTTCGCTAGCTGCTTATTTTATCATACAAATGTTCGGTCATAACTAAGCTTCTTGGTTTTATACATCCATACATCGTTGTATCATGTATGAATGTGACTTATCCACTGATAAAAGATGTGGTTCATTATTAGTTAAAAAAATAAAATAAAATAAAATAAAATGAAAAGATCTGACACTGCCCCCTAGCGTATGTTCAAGGTTGCGACCATGGATTAGATTCAAGATTCAATAATCAAGTCCTTTATTGTCAAATATGCAGCATCACTTACAGTCATACTGTTCAAAGAAATGTATCGGACGAGATCCGTTCCAACATGGAAGGAAATCAAAGAAAGCAGTTTAATAAAATAAAATAACATACAATAAGCAGCTACAGTAAAACAGTGAAACAGTAAAATAAGGGACATCACAGATTTAGTAAGATCAGCAATGGAGAATGAAAAATGAAGAATAAAAATAAAGCAACATCAGAGAAATATAAAGTGCATGAAAGCATGTAAGTATACACAAACTGGAGGGTTGTACATGAGCTTTGGTGAAAGCACGAGTGCACAAGGTGCATGTGCATTCAAGTATTGTACAGTATTGTCCAGTATTTTAAAGTATTTAGAGTATTTAAAGTATAAGTGTTGAGTTATGCGGTCTGAATGTTCCCGTTGAATGATGGCGTCATGATGACCATCATGACGCCATCATAGACTGGTCATCATAGACTGGTTGGCACATATGTTTGGCACTGGCTGACGGCAGAAACTAATGTGTAAGTTATTGCAAACATGGGACATATCCTTTCTGATGTGAACTAAAACAAACACGTTCAACTTTTCTCTAGTCTAATTAGGTATTCACAGGGTATCCAATATTGCATTCTATAGGGCATCAGAATGCGTCTTTGGATTATTTGTTGCCTTTTTGAGAGCACTCAAGACAGTTGTAGCAATGTAAAATAAACGTACATATACTGTATTCTAGGCTTGACGTAAAATCGCCTGCTTGCATTTTGAAAGTATAAGGAGCAAAAGAAGGTAATGGTAGTGAACAATGTAGGTAGTAAGCAGGCCTCCGCATTAGATTACATGCTCATGAGTTGACTACTTACTAATAACTACTCTGATGGTAAAAGAAGACATTTTCTTTTGAATTGTGTTTGTGTTTCATCACACATGATACACTGGAAAACATCAGCACTTGCATCACTGAAGTATGATAAATGATTACATGGAAAGGGAAGTCGGCTTTATTTTACCCTTCAAACACAAAAGCTACTTTGAGTGCTTTTGGCATGAACCCCATTCAAGTCATCTAAAGAAAATTCATTACAAGCTGATGAAACAACAAATGTTTCCTGCGCTAGTAGAAAGGCATTGAGGACCGATTTAACAGTACTGTCATGATCTGTGTCTGTTCTGTCGTTGTGATTGGTTTGCTTTCTGTTTCCCCTGTCATGGTCTGTGTCTGTGTCTTGTTTTCATTGGTTTACTCTGTGTTTTCCCCTGTGTCCTGATTCCCTCCTGGTTGATTGCCCCATTGTGTTCACCTGTGTCTTGTTCCCTCACCTGTCTTGGGTTGGTAATTAGTCTGTGTATTTAAGTCCTGTCCTCTGTTCAGTGTTTGTCCGAGTCTTGTCGTTGTACGTCGTGTTTGGTGTCGTCGTTCACGTGAGTTGTTGTCTGATCCTATATCTGTGCTTTGGTTACCATTAAAATAGTTATAAGTACTCCTGCCTGCCTCGCCTCTCTGCACTTGGGTCCAACCCCACCACAATCCGTGACAATTACAGCATTGAGGCAGCCCTCAGGAAGGCAGACTGAAGAAGGCAGACTGAGTTCAGAATACTTGAACTTCAAGGCCTGAGGCAGACCTGGAAGTTCAAGTATTCTGAACTCCATATGTAGCAAACTGCACACAAGTACAGTGAACTTAGAATTGGTGTTATGTAGTAAGACAGAAAGTTGAACATTGATTGATCGTTGATGTTAAGGGTGCAGCGCGTATAGTTGGATATGGACTTGGGCTTGGAATCTGTAAATGTCAATGTAAATGTAAGCGCGACAATGGCTCTGCTGGCGACACCCATACCCACTCTGACAATCCTACGTGGTTTTGTTTGTTTGTTTGTTACTCGGAACTGTTATGTGGATGAAAGAGACTGAACCGACAGCAGCCGAGTCCTGACTGAAAGGGGCGTGCAGTAGATCTACTCACTTGGCAAAGTTTATGTTTTTTATTGGACTGTGTTTGTGTTTGCAAATTCTGACCACAGTGTGATACATCTCATTCCAACCTATCGGACTAAATTAAAAAGCAGTAAGCCTCAGAATAAATCAATACGATTATGGACTCAAGATAGTAAAGATGCGCTGGGT
Organism: Urophycis tenuis; assembly: GCA_036785325.1. NCBI lineage: Eukaryota > Metazoa > Chordata > Actinopteri > Gadiformes > Phycidae > Urophycis > Urophycis tenuis. The sequence goes on from JAXIVH010000013.1 coordinate 10,812,456, forward strand.
GCCTGTTTTGACTGTACCGTTTGGGAGATGCTAAGGGAAAGCACTCTGGATTCAGCATGCACTGTAACAACAGACTATATAAACTTCTGCATGGAATCCATAATACCAACGAAAAACTCTCAAAGTGTACCCTAACAATCAAATAATGAATGAAATAAAATTGGCTTTCAAACAAAAGGATACTCAGGGACTGAGGGGGAAAGATAAGGAACTTATAGGGTAAATACGGAACTTAACTTAGAGGGTAGATACGGAAAGCAAAGGACACACATAAAAAAAACATCTGGAGGAACTATTGTAGGCTAATAACTCTAGGAAAATGTGGAGTGTCATGAAAAACATGGCAGGGATGCCAAGTAAACAACACAAGCCCTTCATAACAACTGATGAGCTGGCAGCTGTGGAGTTGAACTCTTTCTTCACCAGGTTCGAAGTCTCTTGGACTGAAGAAAGTTGCACAGACATCCTCAAGTCAGTCACCTAATGACAGAGTACAGATATCAGTAGAGCAGGTGGCCCAGGTGTTTCGACACCTTAATGCACGGAAGTCTACGGGTCCTGATAACATCACAGCCTCTGCCCTGAAGACGTACAGTGAAGAGCTTGCCCCTGTGTGGCAGCCCATATATAGTGTGGGTGTCATTGGACACCCACACTGTCCCCACTGCCTGGAAAACCTCACATGTGATCCCGCTTCCAAAGAAAACATGCCCAAAGGAGTGCAATGATTGCCGACCCGTGGCTCTGTCCTCCATATGGATGAAGTCACTGGAAAGAATCATCTGCCCCTTGCTCTCCAGGTCAGTGCAGGGCAAACTGGACCAATATCAATTTGCCTATAAGTGCGGCCCCAACGCCGAAGATGCCGTCGCTACCCTTACACACCTTGTCTTAAAACACCTGGACTTACCAAATCACAAACCATACGCTAGGGTGTTGATTATTGACTACTCATCTGCTTTCAATACCATTAAACCGGATTTACTTCTCTCCAAAATGCAACAGTTGGACATTAAAGAGGAACTATGCAACTTTCATGAGCTTTTTTGACCTTAACATTGCAGGTGAAGAGTCGCTGTGATGGTTCTCTAAAACTTTATGGGTCGATTGGTGCATCCTTCGACCCCCCCCCTGGTGCTTGTGGGCTGAAAAAGTGAAAGTGCAAGTCTATGGCGGCGGTCCGCCACCAAAAGTCTTGCGGTAGTCTTGAGTCTCGTGAAGTAAAGAGCTGTTTTACAGCACTACACAGCCACAAACACGAAACCGGCTAGATATAAACACAAGTAGCGAGGGGATTGTTATCTTCATCATGGATCAGCTGACTAATAAGAGACACAGGGGCCCACCGTCGGAGGATCAGAAGAAGCGAAAAAGGGTGACGACAAACAGAGAGACCAGACATGAGTAAACATTGGGCGAGCTTGAACGGAACGGGGGCCCCCCAAGGATGTGTGCTGAGCCCCCTCCTATTCACCCTGCTGACCCACGACTGCACACCAACATCCAGCTCCAACATCATCAAGTTTGCGGATGACACGACTGTGGTGGGTCTCATCAACAACGGCGATGAGACGATCTACAGGAGTGAGGTGAACAGGCTGGCTACGTGGTGCAAGGACAACAATCTCCGTCTGAATGTGGAGAAGACGATGGAGATTGTTGTGGACTTCAGGAGAATGCACACACAGCATGCTCCACTGATCATCAACGATGCTACAGTGGAGAGGGTGAGCAGCACCAAGTTCCTGGGTGTGCACATCTCCGAAGACCTGTCATGGAACCACAACACCGCATCACTGGCCAAAAAAGCCAACCAACGCCTGTACTTCCTCCGCAAACTAAAAAGAGCTGGGGCCTCATCCACCATTATGCAAACCTTCTACAGAGGCACCATCGAGAGCCTCCTGACCAGCTGCATCACTGTGTGGTACGGTGCCTGCACTGTGTCCTGCCGCAAGACACTGCAGCGCATAGTGAGAGCAGCTGAGAGGATCATCGGTGTCTCTCTCCCCCCCCATATTGGACATTTACAACACCCGCCTCACCGGCAAAGCCATCAGGATTGCTGGTGACCCCCACCCACCCATCCCACAGTATCTTCAGTTTTCTGCCGTCGGGGAGGAGACTGCGGAGTCTGCGGGCCAGAACCAGCAGGCTCAAGGACAGCTTGGCTGTCAGCACCAGACAGCACCAGGCTGTCCGGAGGCTCAACTCCCTCCCTGTTCTGCCCCTGCCCCCCCCCCCCCCCCCCCCCCCTCCCCTCCTCTGCCCCCCTGCCACAGACTCTTAAACCTGCACCCACCTCGGACCATTGCCCTCCCGCCACCACTCACAAACTCTCATCCTGAATGACACTTTAAAATTGTCCTTTGACTGTTTCAAATATATTTTGCACTATTTTTTTGCACTATTCCATTTTCCATTTATCAATGCACTACCTCACTTTTTCATACTTTTCTGTGTTTCTGTGTTTTTGTCTGTACGGTGTCCGTTTGTCTGTCCATTGTTTATTTTGCACCAGGTCTGAGAGGACTGCAATTTCATCTGTGCTATATGCCTGCCATGTAGCACATTTGACAATAAAGATACTTGAATCTTGAATCTTGAATGGCGTGAGCTGAGAGAACAAAATGAAGACTGTGAATCGGATGCTGACTTGGCTGTGTTGCTGTTGAAATTGTAAGTACCCTTGGGTACTTACAATTAAGTACCCTTGGGTACTTTCAGCCACCACCCACATCTGAACTTGTGCAGATAGTGTCACGAGGAACCCTTAATCAATCAATCACGCCATATAAAAAAAACATGGATCTTAGATGGTGGTTGGGTGGTGCGCACATCCAAAGGTAATCCACAGGTGCTAGACAATTATTATTATTAGATATGAGACAAAAGGTGGGTCTGGACAGTTTTTTTGGCTCCGGAAGTAAATGTAAGTACTTTACAAGGCAACGTTCAGGCATATAAAGATTAGATTAGATTAAATTAGATTCAACTTTATTGTCATTGTGCAGAGTACAAGTACTGGGACAACGAAATGCAGTTGGCGTTCTAACCAGAAGTGCAAATGTGCAATAAAGGTGCGGGTTGAAATGCAGGAATGCAGAATAAGGTGCGAAATTGAAAAACATGAAAAGTGGCAGTAGTTATTAAAGTGACGGTAATTAACGGTAGTTAATAAAGTGACAGTAAACAGTGCAGATGGAGGTAGTGATTGTCGAGGTATTAAACGGTTACCAACAGTAGCAGAAACATGTAAAAAAAAAGTGTAAACAATGTACAAGTAGTGCGAGTAATAGTCATATAATATAAGAAAGTGTACAGGTGGTGCAATAGTGCTCTAGTGCAATACAACAGAACGAGTACAACAGATGGATGTGGATTGTATGGATATGGGGGTGGGGGGTGCAATGGCAGTTAAGAATAAATAATAAAATAAATAACATTATTATTAATTATATGTAGTATGTCCAGGGGGGGGGGTGAGGGGCGGGGGACACACGCTTGGCAGAACATATTTAAAACTACATACAACGATATGTTTTTACAATGTTGATTTACAATGTTCTACACGTCCAGGCGGCGCTCCTTGAACTCCGTGTAGTCTGGCTATCAGTGTCCCGGTCCCTTGAGAATGTTAATGTAAATGTAAATGTGATACAAGATATGAGATAACAGCCGCTAACATGGTGTGCTCAATCAATGAAGATAATGTTAGCCTTGACCAGGAACGGGAATCATATTTGGCAATTTTACCGCACAGGTTGAAGGTACTTTAGAAACAGGAATATTGGAGGACACAGGCATCTGACCAGCACCAGTCCAATACACTACAGAGACAGGGCCCTTGGAACACATCAATCGCTATCTTGTTTTTGGCAAAACTAGAGGGTCAGTGACACAAAACTTAATAAACAATACAGACCGTAATAGTTCTTACGTCCAACTTGTCTATTTACAGCCCTTTTTAATCTTTTGTTATTTCCTGACTGTTTTATGCCCTCCCTTTTTCCGTCAACCATTAGGGTTGACTGAAAGGAAAATAGATCAATATAATTGCGAGAATAAAAGTGCCTTGCCTTTCAGCAGGGGGCTAGCGTTGCGGGTGTGATTCCAGCTCACTTTCCTAACACCAGGGTGAGACCGGAACAGGGTCATCGACAGTCAGTTTCCCCGAAAAAGCTAAACTCCAAACATTTCTCAGCCAAGTGCTACCGGGCTCAAAGCCAAGCGTGTATTCTCAGCAACGCAGCAAATATATGATCTCTGAAAATGCAGAAAATATCTGCTGTGTTTGTTTTATTTAAAATAAAAAAAATAAAAAAAATAAATGTGTGCTGTTCTATCTCATTCTTCAAATAAATGTGGACACTCCCAACCTGCAAGAAAGGCAATGGTTTGCTCAATCTTGATATGTCATCATTGGTATTTGTCCAACTGACCTCTGTGTTAGAATCTTCTCTGGAAATGAATTTAGCAAGACTAATTTGCCGGAAATATTCTTTGGTCATTCACAGCCTCGCTTTTAAATAAGTCACTTTGTATAAAACTGTCTGCTAAATCACTGACTTTATGATAGGACCGTGCCCGTGGGAATATGGACAGGCAGACACACAAACCCTTACATGCATGTCCTCTTATACATGCATGCCATTACTGTGATCCTGCGAGCAGTGAGGAAGCGAGTGAGGAAGCGAGCAATATGAGTAATACTGCTAAGATTTCAGAGGGCAGCAATATGTTTGGTAAGTCCTTTCCCTCCTTTATCCCTTCTGGTTTATAGAGTGATGTGTGATGTCAGAGGTCAGAGGGTGTGTGTGTATGTGGGGGGGGGGGGGGGGGGGGGGGCTGTTTGGCTCTGTATAAATACAGGGTCATGATGTGAACTAGGTCAGAGCCCGGTGCTGTAAACGAAGACCACTTCATAGAGCAACCCTTGAGAAGATGATGGCAAACGCAACCCGTGAGTCGCTTTCTAATGTTTGGTTTTAGTTCCACGTTCTCTCGCCTGTCCCTGCCTTTTGAATAATTTGTTCTCTCTCTCTCTCTCTCTCTCTCTCTCTCTCTCTCTCTCTCTCTCTCTCTCTCTCTCTCTCTCTCTCTCTCTCTCTCTCTCTCTCTCTCTCTCTCTCTCTCTCCCTAAAACATACATCTGTCTTCCCTCTTGTCTGCCTTATCCACTTTTCTCTGTGAAACTTTTCTCTGTAAAACGTCCCGCTCACTGTGTGTCTGTGTGTCCCCTGGGCGCTCCCAGACCCCATAGAGGTTTTAAGATGCCTCTTGTGATTACAGTAGGAATAAGAAATGTGCTGTGTCTAAATCTGCACGAGAGTGTGATATGATGACCGATCCTAATTTCACAAACACATAGACCTACTACAGCAGTTCTGAGGCACTGGGCATCCTCATAGAGAATACAGAGAATACATTTCTTTACCGTAATGTCAATGAATGTTGTATATATTGTTTACAATATTGTGATGTCAATTAATGCTGTAAATATCGTTTCTATAATGTAAATGAATGTTGGATATATTGTTAC
>JAXIVH010000013.1:10822997-10847997 GCA_036785325.1 Urophycis tenuis
GCACTGTTAAAAGATTTCCATTTTTCTTACCTGTGTCAGTCGCGTTGATTGTCACCACTCAAAAAATTTACGACCATAGTGAGAACTCCTTATATCACCATCAAGATCCAACATTGTTAAAGTAGCTCAAATGGTTAAAATATTTATAGTTCGGTGTGGACTCAAGGGGTGACACCGCTTGACGGGGGGGAAAAACACTGCATGTTGTTTATTGTTGTTGTTGTTTATTGTTATTGACTATAGTCAGGTTCTTTGCACTCATCTATCCCCTGTACTGCTGGTCATTGTGAATTTCTCCTAAGGGGGATCAATAAAGGATTATCTTATCTTATCTTATCTTATGACGCGACAGCCGTACAGAAACCAGCCCCACGCTGGTCACTGATCGCCGGTCAGCCCTCACCCGCCTCACCTCGCCCAAACCAGAACCCTCCCAGGGTGTCCGTCCTGTCCGAGCACAGACAGCGGAAGTTGCCGTCGGCTCAGGTCCGGGCGGTGCTGCTCTTGACCGGACGCTCTGGTCCTCTGCTCCACAGGTTCAGCCCAGGAGAGGAAGGTGTACAACAAGGCCGGGCGGCGCATCACCGGCGCAGCGGGAGAAGAGGCTGGCGCCGACGCAGGTTTGAGACCTTCTGACCCACTGATTCACCGCAGAGCCGAGGCGTGCGGGAGGAGAAACCTGCAAACCGCAAACCGACTTCCTTAGTCGCGCTCTCTGAGAAGGCAGGCGATGAGAAGGCGGTTCTTGAGGAGGGGAATACAAATCCACCAGCATGTGCTTTGATAACCTGGGCCGCTTTTGAAAGGATCTTACATCTCTGTTTGTAAGAAGCCCCGTTGCTTAATCCGCCCGGACTCCCCAGTTCATCGTATCCATCCTTGATTGCGTCTTGAGAGCTCCCCCCACACACAGCGACATATCGTCTGAGCCAGGCCCGGTTTTAATTAGCGTACGATCTGTTAAAGCACGCTTGTGGATGCGTTCATTGTTCTTCATTACGCGTGATTAAAGACACGGCGAGTAAACATCTTCCTCTTCACAGTCGACGGCCCGCGCCCCCGACAGCCTCAGCCTGCAGCCGTGCGGCTGGACATCAAGTACGCCAAGCCCGTGTTCGGGACGGACTTTGACGTCATCTTCGAGGCAAGTGGCGCCGTGATCCGCCGCCGGTACAACGGCCAGGGGTCCCGATGGCCGACGTGACTCTGTGTGGTTTTTCTCTCAGCTGGAGAACACGGGGGACGCGGAGGTCAGCTGCAAGCTGAACATGACGTCGAAGGCCGTCTCCTACCACTCGGTGCACCTGGGGGACTGCCAGAGCAGCGCGGTCAACGTCGTCCTCCCCGCCCACAAAGGTAGGCGGCCGGACTGGGCTGGGCTGAACGCGAGCCCCCGCCCCCCCCCCCCCACCCCTTCGACCCGGTCTCAGTCCGGAGACAAAAACGGGCGCTGTTTAGTTTAGACGTCGCCAGATACGTCTCCCCTGCAAAGCCAAGTCTAGGAGGTTTTTTTGTGGTGCTTTTCCCCCCCCCCATTAGCCGCCTCTATCTTGAGTGGTTTGCAGTGGTGGGGACGGTTGTAGCGACAAAAATAATTTTCTGTTTGATTCTTGAGGAATTGTGTATTTTGGTAATGTAGTAAACAGTTCAGGGGAGCTGCGGCGTATGGTTTGTGTGGACTCTATGCTTTTGACATTGTGCTCCACCCTAACGGCGGCGTGTCCATTCTGTCCACGCACAGTCCACAGGGAAGTGGTGCGCCTGCTCTACTCCCAGTACGCCTTGTGCGTGAAGGAACACAACATCATCCGGGTGATCGGAGTGGCCGAAGTGTCCGGCCAGGACAAGTCCATCCTGAAGGTGGTCAACATGCAGCTGAGCAAGCCTGAAGTCAGCTTCAAGGTGGGCGCCCCCCCCCCCGAGCAAGACGCCAAACCCAGGCCTCCTGCTTTGTGGCGCACATCTGGAATCCAAAGTGCTGAATGACCTGCTCCATCTGAACCTCTCCTCTCTCTCCAGATTCCTGACTGGGTGATTCTGAACCAGAGGGCCACCGCCTTCATCTCCTTCACCAATCCGCTGCCCGTACACCTGACCAGAGGGGTGTTCACGGTGGAAGGTGCCGGCCTGCTTCCCACCAGGGAGATCCGGATTTCGTAAGTGTCTGGCCAAAACAATCTATAAATCAGTCATGACGCGCAACAAATAACACGTCAGTGTTTACCATACATAGACCAATGTGTGGCGCGGCGCTACAAATTCAACATCGAGCGCCACTAATTGATTCCGTGGCGATTTTTTTTTTTTCCATTGCGATTTGGAAATATAAATATCGTTCCGTTCATTCATCTCCGCATAGCACTCTTTCTCCCTGTCATTCCCGTTCACACACACGCACAGAGAGAGCGAGAGTGAGCGAGAGAGAGAGACAGAGAGGGCGAGAGTGAGCGAGAGAGAGACGCACACTTGCCAGTGGGGTTACGCTTATAAAAGACCCGCACTCGCCCGACGTTTTCAACCAACCCAACTGCAACTCGGACCACAAGTACTAATATTAAAATAATGTACCCGACCTGCTTCCCGACCCACTTATTCTAAAAGGTATCTTGATTAGCTTAATCATAGCCTCATTGGCTTACGTAAAACTGACGTCCCTGAGTCAAATGCATTTAAAACATGCATTGCACATTTAAACCTTTGTTCACCAGGTCAACGAATAGCCTAGGCTTAACAGGCTACATGTTCAAAATTAAACAGTGACCTAAATCAGACAGATAGTAAGCCCACTTGGTCTAAAAAAGAAAAAAAAAGAAACGCAAAAGTTGTCTCTAAGTTGGCACCTGGAAAGCTCGTGCTGCATCTTTGCGAAAGTCATTCAGCCAATGATGGCTTTGTCTTTTATATGATATAGGCTAGCCTACTCTATACATTACAAAAGTGTATTTGGCATCTATACTTTAACCGACCCAACCCGAATATCAATAAAGTATTTTTTGGTGACTCGCAACCGTTTAATGATCATCCAGCGCATCACTGATACATGCACAGTGCACACACTCATTGATAGGACATGCAAGCTTTGCACAAGATAGGCTAATGCTGTTCCATTTATTTTAGTTAGTTGCCTCGTTGTACCTTTAGTAGTTATTTATATCTAATTATAATATTTTATCTATTGTATTATTATATTTATATTGTTACATTATACTAGTTATTTTGTTTGACCAAAAACGTTAAATACAAGAACAGGTTGATATTGGTTGAGGTAGGTCTTGAGTTCAGTTTGAAATTAAAACCTCCAGCTTTAGTTGTTTTTTGCAATTCATTGAACTGACCGAACTCATTGAACTGACCGAACTTTAAAAACTAAAGCATGTCAATTTTGGTGAGTAATTCTCAACATGAAACTTAAAAGACAGGACTTCCTCTAACAAAGTCTAGGTACTTGTATGAGCAAACTACTCTGCTGGCCTGCCCTGTAATGTATGGAGTTGGGGTGTGGAATGAAACCAGGCAGGGTTCTGGTAAAATGTTTTTAGCTGTCTTCTCCTCAAGAACTTACTCTAAAGAATTGAGCTGAAGAATTTCAAATGCTTCCTGTAGCTTTAAATAAAAAATGTGAGTGATAGCCATGTTACTCTGTCCTGTTTTCTCACTTTCATTCCAAACCAAAGTCAGTCTCCCTTCCCTGCAGAACTATGAATTTCAGAAAGTTGTGGCTGATCGTCTGTTGCTGTGACCAGGGGGAGGGGGCGTCACCATTTGAACAGGAGGAGGGGGCGTCGCCCTCTGACCCCCTCCTGTTTAGACAGCGACGCCCCCTCCCCCTGGTCAGAGCCCCTGGTCTCCGTATGGCCCAGCACCACACATTGCTACCTAGTCTGTGGGAAACACTGCACATATCACATACACTCATATGTAAGAGTTCTCCCTGAGACTCCTGGCCTGACTTTAGTGTTGAGCTGTCACTAACCATGGTAGCGCAGTGTATGTGTGTAGATAAAATGAATAGACTGCAGTGAAAAAGACAATATTTTATACATAATAAATAAGAAATAACAATATCTCTAGGCATATTAGTCTATTTAGTCATGTGCGTGTGTCCTTCCTCTTCAATCTTCCATATACTCCTATCACTGCCTACAATCTCTCTTATCCTCGTCTGTTTGTCTCCCTCTGTCCTCAGCCCTCACTCTTTAATCATCATGAGACAATATAAATGCTACTTCATAATATCAATCTCTCTCTCTCTCTCCCTCCCTCCCTCCCTCCCTCCCTCCCTCTCTCAGTGGTAGCATCGCTCCAGGCCAGCTTGTGTCTGTGGAGCTGACCTTCACGCCCATGCGCCCGGGGGTGAGAGAGCTCCTGGTGGACTTTGACGCCGACACGCTGCAGGACGTGAAGGGAGTCGCCACGGTCGTTGTGCGCAAGGCGTCACCCTTGTTTCTTCCCATGATGCCCAACATATTCGGGTAGAACGGAGAGAACGTGGAGCCCCACAAGCTGTGACCAGACCTATGGCCGCGAGCAAAGCAACTGCACTCGCTCTTATGCTACTGCCACTCTCAACACTCATTTCAACAAAGACAACAATAATCAAGCAGTGGTTTCACTTCCCTTATTTACCATATCCCGATGTATCCCAATACACTATAACCACCATGTTTGTGTCACACAGATTTACTGAATGAATAAATGAATTGCTATTAGAATTGCTATTATTGCTAACATTGCCTTAATCCTGTGCAGTGTGTCAGGACTACCAGCAAGCACGTCTTTTGCACTTCTGTCGAACACTGTTTTTTTAATCAATTTTTGACATGTTTTTGTATTGATTATTGCTATATGGTAATAAAGAGCTTTTATGCAAACTTTCATGAGCTGAATGTGTTGGCTAAAAACGGAGGTGAATGACTGGTGATAATAACTCTCCCATAACACTGGATGCTGCTGGGTACAAAGGAGTGCTATTATGGTTTGTCAATGACATCCAGTCAGGAGATTGGATACTTACGTTGGACACGCGAACGCAACCTTGAACGCGTTCTAAAGCTCCGGGGAGAAAGAGCCTCGCTCTGTCCCTGCCCCACCCCCCTCTCGAATTACGCAATGCAATGTTTTGGAAGGAGGCGCGGTCACACATGGAAGGTCATGACCTTTGGTCGAATCCCCACTCACTCATCTCTCTCTCATGGTTCCCCTAGAAATGAACTCTGAGGCACCAAGGGAGGAAACCTCCTCCCTTCTACTCATGCATTTGTTGTGAATGATGAAATCCTCCCTGCAGGGAAGATGTGCGATAAGGCATTCAGGGTATTAGGTTATTGTACATGGTACCAATAACCCCAGACCACGGTCAACCATAATTGATAGAGGGAGTAAGAAATGTGGCAGGGAGGTGAAGTGACCTCCTTGAACTTGAACTCGTACGGTCGTTCAAACTGGAAATGGAAATGTAGTCGTTGGCCTTGCCCCTGAGATCAGACAACTGGTCTGTTAGCTCGTTTCACAGGTTTGGCACGAAAACCAAGCTGGTCGCATGCTTCAAATGACAAAGACGTCCCATTTTTTGGTCACATGATGGGGCTTGCGGCTATGCGATTGGACGCCGAGGTGTGTTTACCTGTAGAGCAGGAGATGTAGCGTAGTGTAGTGCACATGTGTGGCGTTGAAGGCTTGTTTCGTACACTCACAGTGTGAAGGATCTCTCCCACCATGTTAGGCTCTGTGGTTGTGCTCTTCATCTGCCTCTTGTTCTTCTTCGTTCGGACCAGAAGGCCTAAAGGTTTCCCTCCTGGGCCTCAGCCCCTCCCCATATTTGGGAACATGCTCCAGCTGTGCCTGGATAATCCTATGGGAGATCTGGAGAGGGTGAGATCCATGCTAATGTTATAGTTCAGCACGGTTTCTAGTGTTTTAATACATTAGCTATATCCATATACATGTATATATATATATAATATAGAGGTATATTTATATAATACACATATCCTCAAATTAAACATAATTAGACAGAGTTTACTGAGACATCTTATCTTATTATGTTTAACATGCTGCTCATTGTATAGCCTATATATAACATACATGACGTACATACATGAAACATGACAACTATGACAGCTATGAGCTATGTCATCAGGCGTGATCTCCGGTTTGCAGTAATCACAGTTCGCAGGGTGGCTGAAGGACATTCCAAACCGACACGAGTTCAGGCCTAGGTTGTTGTGCAACATTTTTTTCTGACCCAAACAATTGAGCCGCCTCTAAAAGATGGCAAAGACTCTTGATAAACTGGCGTGACGAGTCGCAAAAGTCAGTTGCGTTAGGATATATGGGGATTTCTGTTGGAAGCGTAACTCCTGTGACTTGTCCTGCCTGCCTCGCTTCTGTTCCAGCTGAGGCTGCGCTATGGCAACGTATTCAGCCTGTTTTTTGGAAGCCGGCCTGCGGTCATTCTCAACGGGACAAAGACCATCAGGGAGGCCCTGGTCACCAAGGCGACAGACTTTGCCGGGCGCCCGGATGAGCTGCTTCTCAGTCACCTCACGCAGCGCAAAGGTGTGAGGCTGGTGACGCGGTCGCGCTGTAGACACATGTGTCCACACACTCCCTATGCCTTCATACCAGACAAATAACACAGCCGGGTCCTCCATGTCTGCTATGGACATGCACAATTTGATATTCTCTCTCTACAGAGAGTACGCTACTTAAATATTGCAGTAGGTAACATTTAACATCTGAGTGTAATGTGTTATAAATGGCATAGCCATCCACCAGTTATTAGTGAGTGTGTAAGAATCTCTATTGCTGAATCTCAATTTGGTGGACCCAGCCTTCATAAAGGACTGATATATCTTAATGTAAACAGCCCTAACCCTTGACCCTCTGATCATGGAAGAACCATCAACAAACGAATGAATGGATGAATCACCACTACCCGTGTCGCTGTGCACTGAAGCTGGGTTGTCGCCGGTGTGATCACCAGGTGTCATCATGGCAGACCACGGCCCCAGCTGGAGGGACCACCGACGCTTTGCACTGATGACGCTGAGGAACTTCGGCCTGGGCAAGCAGTCGATGGAGGACAGGATCCTGAGCGAGGTGGAGCACGTCATCGCCGAGCTGGAGAAGAGCAATGGTACATGTGACGTGTGACACCCGAGTGGGGTTCAACTCAGGGTTCGATTCAGGCGCCGAGGCAACCGTGGTTGACGAGCAGACGGGGACGGGAATCAACTGGAAGCTCACAGTACAATATTAAAGATTTTGATTTGAGATTTTGTATTTTTTTGGTGGTTTCATGTATGGGATTAGCGTTGATGGGAACATAGAACATGCAAATTAACTACTGGCAAATACACCACATGTGGCCTCTGTAGGGTGGCACCTTTTGATTCGATTGACATTTCATCCATCCCTAAGGTCAGATGTCTCTGTTCATGTCTTATCTCGTCCACCCAGGGAAGCCAATGAGCCCACAGCTGCTGTTCCACCACGCGTCCTGCGACGTGATCTGCTCCATCATGTACGGGTCACGCTACGAGTACGACAACCACTTCTTCCAAGCCATGATCAAGATGATGACCGAGTGCTCCAAGATAGCCAACGGTGCCTGGGGAATGGTGGGTTTCATGTTGGAGAAAACTATCTAAAAACCACCTCAGACATCTGTGCAACGTACATTTTGTTGCCGTTAAAATAGCCAAACTCAGTACAATACAATACATGTACAACACATATACAGCACAAATACATCACATTCCAAGAGCGCATGATAATAGCTCAGTACACGACATTGCAAACGAAATCGTCGCTGTGTGTCCTATTCGCATCTGCAGATCTACGACAACATCCCTCTGCTGAGAGGCCTCCCTCTGCCCTTCAAGAAGGTCATGGACGACCACCACTACGTCAAACTCCACGTGAAGGGCATCGTGGCGGAGCACCGAACATCACGCGTTCCCAAACAGCCCAGGGACGTCATAGACAGTTACCTCGACCAGATGGATAAGATGGTAGGACGGTGACCATGCAATGTCTCACTCACTCACTCACACGCTCTCTCTCTCTCTCACGTCTAACCCACAGCACCTTCTCCTGTGTCTACCTCTCCTCACCTGTTACCTTCTCCTCCTTCTCCCGGTTCCCCACCCAAGGAGGAGGGCAGCAGCATATTCGACGAGGAGCAGTTGCTGGCGACGCTGCTGGACCTCCTGTTTGCCGGCACCGACACCACCTCCAACACCATCTGCTTTGCCGTGTTCTACCTGACCACCCACCCGGACGTGCAGGGTACCGCGTTGTGGCGCAGCCACCCGAACCCGCGCCGGATGGCCCGCGTGCGGCCTCCGTCGGTCGGACCGGGAAGGGGCCATTCATCTCTGTCTGTCGCTGTGTCCCTTCCTCAGAGCGCTGCCACCGGGAGATAGACCACGTCTTGGACGGGAAGGAAAGGGCCAGCTTTGAAGACAAAGATAGGATGCCCTTTGTGCAGGTAAGGTGAGACGGGGATGTGTGGGAATCAGTGCAGTAAATTCCCTCCACTCCCTGAACCGACCCTACATAGTACATTGTAAAATACCGTAATGTCCCAGTGATCCCTTTCTTTGACTCCTATCAGGCAGTGATTCAAGAGTCACAGCGCTTCAGCAGCACTCTGCCTCTCAGCGTCTACCACGCCACCACCAGGGACACGGAGCTCCTGGGCTACCAGATACCCAAGGCATGACCCGCTGCTGCAGCGCACACACACACACACACACACACACACACACATACACTCACACACACACGCAAGCACATACATACACACACACACCCACACACACACGCACGCAAGCACATACACACACGCACGTACACACATACGCACACACACACACGGACACACACACACACACACATACACGCACACGCACACACATACACACACATACACACACACACACACACACACACACACACACACACACACACACACACACACATACACTCACACACGCACGCAAGCACATACACACACACACACACACACACACGCACGCAAGCACACACACACATACACACACACGCACACGCACACACACATACACACACACACACACACACACACACACACACACACACACACATACACACAGGCAAGCACATACACACACACACACACGCACACGCACACACACATATACATACACACACACACACACACACATACACACACACAAGCACATACACACACACACACACACACACGCAAGCACACACACATACACGCTCACACGCACACACACATTCCACCGTTATGCTGATCGTTTTAGTGAACGCTCACAGGGAACGTTGGTGATCCAGAATCTGTCTTCGGTCCTGTACGAGGAGCAACAATGGAAATTCCCCCACGAGTTCAACCCTGACAACTTCTTCAACGATCAGGGAGAGCTGCAGAAACTGGAGGCTTTCATGCCCTTCTCTGTCGGTAAGAAATCATTCTTCCACTCTCGCGCTGAGTCTTTTGGGTTAGATATCAGGAAGACTTGGTGACAACAGAATGGTCTGAAGCAGTGGCTTGATTGTAGTACATAACTCCAGTCGGCAGTGGGCATCAATGGATATCACATCAGAAATGGAGCAGATGGTCACCATGGGACCCTAGTAGGACCTGTCAACCGCTGAAGGACAAAATCAAAAACTGGACCTACTGTATATGTGATTGTGTTGACTGATGCGTCCAGGTAAACAGTTGTATCTCTGCCACATCACTGACTGAATGTTTTCACATCAGGACCCCGCATGTGTCTGGGGGAGGGGCTGGCTCGGATGGAGCTCTTCCTGGTCCTGGTCACGCTGCTGAGAAGGTTCCAGTTCATCTGGCCAGAAGACGCAGGGCCGCCAGACTTCACACCACTGTTTGGTGTCACCCAAGCCCCTCGACCCTTCAGGATGATGTTCAGACCACGGGGGACCCAGGGGCACTGACTCCTGACCCCGTGGTCTGTAGGTCTTTTTTATTTTTTTTTAGTTTGGATGAATTCAACAGAACTAGTGAGGTTTCCTGTACATAGAGTATGTGAACATATGTCTTGCTTTTGAGTGAATGTATCTGAAAATGGGACAAATTTTGTATCACCCACAAACCTCCAGACAGACAATATGAAACAATTTAAAAGCATGTTACTGAATAGTATATCTGCAGCAATAGTATGGCAGTATTATTGATGGTTAAGTATGGTAACATGGTAACCCTAGGCTTCATTTCTGCACATTAAATGTATTTGTAGATAATTGGCGGTCCGAATGGTGTGTGTGTGTGTGTGTGTGATGTTCTCATTGCCTTTTTGAATCCAATTGCTTGTGGCTTTAATCATTTTTTTCATGCCTAGAAATTAAAATTTGAATTTTTAATTACATACAGAATTTGTACAATTATTAATTGTATCGACATATCCACAATGTAAGTGATTTCAACATAATCTATTTCTCATTACAACATTGTTCTCACTTCGCATTGCTTCAAATACATTCATGTCTCTGAATTGAATCAATTTAATTAATCATTTAATTGATTTAAATGAAAAGCAGACCACAGTGCTATGTATACGTGTGTGTGTGTGTGTGTGTGTGTGTGTAGCTCTGTCTAACGTCTGGTCTATAAAGTTAACCTCTTGGTGGAATTCGAGCTGAAAAGTGGATCCCAGCAGCAGGCGACTGGCTGAGTGGATATTTGGTGCCGTGGACCCCGTGTCCTGGGATCATGTTCCACCCAGAAAGGCCCGCGTGTCCTCCTGCTTGGCGCCCTCAACTGCACTTCCCTCAAACCCTTCGCCCAGAGTCCACGCTTTGATCAGGGGACCACAATCCTCCAGCGTCTCCTCAAGATCACTTGAGCCGGGGGGGGGGATAATTCCACGACAAACCAAAGCCCGCTCACGTTTTGAGGCCCACGGCCGTCAGTCAGCTGGCAGAGAGAGAGACGGGTTGCAGCAGGGTAAGAACATGGCGACGGTGTGAAATATCTCACAACCCCTCCGTTGACGGCCTGCTTCAGTGGGTCACTTTGGTGCAAGGCTCCCTCGGCTTGTTGGGTGACAACGTGCGTTCCACAGTCAAATGCGCGAGATTCTTTTTGAACAGTCCCAACTCGATGAGTTCATGCTGCATTGTATATATCTATATGTAGAATGTTTTCATTGCTTTGCATTATCTATGAGATATATGTTAAGATAGAAATGCAATACACTCATGCTATATGCCATATAATGATACCCATTTGCTTCCAGTGTTCGAGTGTGAATTTGAGTCACATCAAAAAATATAGATATTCATTTTAATTAATTATCACATTTATTTTTTTATAGCACACTGTAAACATTGTACAACTAACATGGGCTCCACTACACAGGCTGGGCAGTGTCAGAAGAGAAATCCAATTCTTACCCTTGTATTATTTTTTTTTATTTTTTATGAGGACAGTCAAAGAACATTCTTGGTGGACTAATCAGTTGGTTCAAACAGCACGGTTGTGGACTGCAAACCTGCAGAGAGATCCTGCTACCCGATGCCATGGAGATGTGGGCTTTGACTTGACCAATGGAACTCAAATGCATGGCTGGAATGCAGACGAACAGACTTGGCAGTGTCATAGGAGGTGACACCCGTTTGACTAACGACACCAGGGGGGGAAAACCGCCAGTGAACGGTGGGATGAGGGCCATCCCCAGCATACTAAACAGGATGGTGTTCAACACCGCCTGGACTCTGCCAGCTTCCTTCACAGAGCGTGTGGCCTCTCTGGTCTTCCCTCCACAGTCTCCCGCTTCAGATGCTGAGGGCTGTCGGGGGCCGACACTTGGGCTGTTTTGTACCCTACTCCTAATGCACGTGTGTAATGTGTTACTTTATCTCTACATTTCTAAATTCAGTGTGAGCTTCCACCTTTGGCGCAAGCTTCCAAAGAATAGAGCCACTGTGTCCTCCAACAACTGTGTGGAGGGCCTGTCGTGGATGACACGGCTCTTCAACATCGCGTGGAGGTCGGGAACAGTGCCGAGGGAGTGGCAGACGGGGGTGGTGGTCCCCCTGTTCAAAAAGGGGGACCAGAGAGTGTGTGCCAATTACAGGGGTATCACACTTCTCAGCCTCCCTGGTAAAGTCTACTCCAAGGTGCTGGAAAGGAGGGTTCGGCCGATAGTGGAACCTCAGATTGAGGAGGAACAATGCGGATTCCGTTCTGGTCGTGGAACAACGGACCAGCTCTTCACTCTTGCAAGAATCCTGGAGGGGGCCTGGGAGTATGCCCATCTGGTCTACATGTGTTTTGTAGATCTGGAGAAGGCGTATGACCGGGTTCCCCGGGAGATATTGTGGGAGGTGCTACGGGAGTATGGAGTGAGGCGGGCACTTCTCAGGGCCATCCAATCTCTGTACACCCAAAGCGAGAGCTGTGTCCGGGTTCTCGGCAGTAAGTCGGACTCGTTTCCGGTGGGGGTTGGCCTCCGCCAGGGCTGCGCTTTGTCACCAATCTTGTTTGTGGTTTTCATGGACAGGATATCGAGGCGTAGTCGGGGGGAGGAGAGGTTGCAGGTCGGTGGGCTAGGGATCTCATCGCTGCTTTTTGCAGATGATGTGGTCTTGATGGCATCATCGGCCTGTAACCTTCAGCACTCACTGGATCGGTTCGCAGCCGAGTGTGAAGCGGTTGGAATGAGGATCAGTACCTCTAAATCTGAGGCCATGGCTCTCAGCAGGAAACCGATGGATTGCCTACTCCGGGTAGGGAATGAGTCCTTACCCCAAGTGAAGGAGTTCAAGTACCTCGGGGTCTTGTTCACGAGTGAGGGGAGGATGGAGCAGGAGATGGGCCGGAGAATCGGAGCAGCGGGGGCGGTTTTGCATTCGCTCTACCGCACCGTTGTGACGAAGAGGGAGCTGAGCCAGAAGGCGAAGCTCTCGATCTTCCGGTCTATCTTTGTTCCTACTCTCACCTATGGTCATGAAGGTTGGGTCATGACCGAAAGAACGAGATCGCGGGTACAAGCGGCCGAAATGGGTTTTCTCAGGAGGGTGGCGGGCGTCTCCCTTAGAGATAGGGTGAGGAGCTCAGTCATCCGGGAGAGACTCGGAGTAGAGCCGCTGCTCCTTTGCGTGGAAAGGAGCCAGTTGAGGTGGTTCGGGCATCTGATAAGGATGCCCCCCGGGCGCCTCCCTATGGAGGTGTTCCGGGCACAACCAGCTGGGAGGAGACCACGGGGAAGACCCAGGACGAGGTGGAGAGATTATATCTCCACACTGGCCTGGGAACGCCTCGGGATCCCCCAGTCAGAGCTGGCTGATGTGGCCCGGGAAAGGGAAGTGTGGGGTTCCTTGCTCGAGCTGTTGCCCCTGCGACCCGACCCCGGATAAGCGGTAGAAGATGAATGAATGAATGAATGAATGAATGAATGAATGTCCTCCAACATGGACGCTGACACACTCCACGTGGCCCATGGTTCGAATTACGGGGGGGAGCTAAGGGGAGCTCAGCGTGACCCCCTTCAGGGGTCACGCTGAGCTCTTTACCTACTCTTTACTACTACCTACTCTTTACCTCTTTACCTAGCAAAAAGAAGAAAAAAAAAGCCGACCTTTTGGTAAGTGGCGCCGTAGTGAACCCGTGGTTAACCCGTGGTGAACCCGTGCTCACTGTGGATGTGTGTGTGTGTGTGTGTGTGTGTGTGTGTGTGTGTGTGTGTGTGTGTGTGTGTGTGTGTGTGTGGTGTGTGTGTGTGTGTGTGTGTGATTGTGTGTGTGTGCTTGTGTGTGTGTGGTGTGTGCAGGCCGACCTGAGCTACAACGTGCAGGAGGACCCCGCCGCGTTCTACGGCGTCACCAGCCAGTACGAGAGCTCCGAGAACATGACCATCACCTGCTCCACCAAGGTGTGCTCCTTCGGCAAGCAGGTGGTGGAGAAGGTGGAGGTGAGATGAGTCTTTACATCCGGGGGTGTGGAGTGGTGTGATGAGGGGGGGGGAGGGGGGAGGCTTCACAATGGGGGACTGTGGACTTTGTGGAATTTGCTTGTTCAGAATTCACCTGTACCCTGCATAACATCCATCCTCTTAAAAAAATACAATAAATAATAATACATAATAATAATTATAATAATTAATAATATAATAATAATAAACCCTACCCTCATGCTCTTATTTGTTGTACGTCTTGGCACTTTAATCACTTGTAACTTGGCACTTAGTCAGAGATGTTGTACACTAGCAATGGTTAACCTAGCAATTGAAATGCTTGAAACGTGTTCTGGTGACTCTCTTACTGTATTAGCGGCAATGAAATGTTTCACCTTCTTCTGATGAATGTACTCTTTGTAAGTCGCTTTGGATAAACGCGCCTGCTAAATGCCCTGAATGTAAATGTAAATGCTTGAAAATTGTGATGAAATAAAAATTATACCCTGCATACTAACTGCATTACTAACCCTTCTAGGTAGTACTGGGGGGTATAATTTAGTTTAACTACATATAATGGCATGTTTGCACCCATTATCGTTATTTTCTATTCACTGCCCACCCAATTTTTCCTACCAACTGATTTTTTTGTGGTTTTGTCGCATTCTCCCTTCCCCCAGACGGAGTACGCCAGATTTGAAAACGGCCGTTTCGTGTACAGGATCAGCCGGTCTCCCATGTGTGAATACATGATTAACTTTATACACAAACTCAAACACCTGCCCGAGAAATACATGATGAACAGCGTGCTGGAGAACTTCACCATCCTGCTGGTGAGAACAACCACTCTGTGTGTGTGTGTGTGTGTGTGTTTGTGTGTGTGTCCGTGTGTGTGTGTGTGTGTGTGTGTGTGTATATGTATGTGTGTGCGTGTGCATGTGCGTGTGGGTTTTTGTGTGTGTGTGCATGCATGCCTGTGCGTGCGTGTGGGTTTTTGTGTGTGCATGCGTGTACGTGCGTGTGTACAACACAGCCTATACAGTGTTCAATGTGTGCTTTTAAGTCCTGTGTGTGTGTGTGTGTGTGTGTGTGTGTGTGCGTGCGTGCGTGTGTATGAGACCCGTTCAATCGAGCCCTGACGGCGTTTGTGTGTCCGCCGCCGCGGTCCTGCAGGTGGACAACAAGAGGGACACGCAGGAGACCCTGCTGTGCATGGCGTGCGTCTTTGAGGTGTCCAACAACGAGACCTCATTACGAGCCACATTAATAAGGCTTTGTCTAGATTTAAGAAGCTATAACATCGATGAAAGCACTTGCATGCTTTTTAAAAATAAAAATAAAAATTGAAAGTTGAATGTTGGCCAACACAAACGCAGTTCAACACCTTTTTAAACAGCAACAAAACACTGCTGAAACGTCGCCTTTGTGATGCGCTGCCCGTCCATACGGACAAATTCTGCACTGGCATTACTTCGCAGGGGAAATCAGCCCTGTTTGCAACGTGAAGTATTCCTCTGTGCGGCGGGCTGAATGTGTAATGGCAGGCAGGTGTCAGAACTAACACCGAGCATATACTGATGTCATCCAGGAGCAAGGAAGGAACCACAGCGAACACTGGAGCTCTGGCTCAGGGACACGATTGTGAGTGCGTTTCTGCCGCAGGGTACAGTCTGTGGGCATGGAGTCATGTGAATACTGTACCGTCGGCAACACCGGGCATCGGTCAAATGCAAAGTGTCATATACTGTGAATCGAGGAGCAGAGGGCCTCTTTATGTATTGCTTGGCTGGAACCGCGCCGTTCCATCGACCCGTTTGAGGGGTAGCTCACTGCTCCGGTGTAGTCGGGCTGCCTGCCTGCCATTACATTTCCTCTCCGCATTAAAAGAAAAATAAATAAAAAAACCCAGCTGAATAGCTGACACTGCAACACAACGCGATGAGCAGCACTATACCTGAATCACAACAACTGTAAGTTGTGCATACATTCTGTTTAATCACCGGCGGTCTCGCCAGAGGGCCGACCGCGTGTTCCTTCTCAAAGTGTTCTCAAACGGCCACACAAGACGCAGGCTGACGTGCAGAACGAGGTGAGGCACGTGGGCTGGTCTGGTCTGGTTCCCCGTGGACGGCGCTGTAGTGTGTGGTGTGCTTCTGAGTCAGTTGATCATTATCGTCTCTCGTCGTCAATACCGTCTCGTCTCGTCTTGAGTACTTTGTTGGATGTCCATGCATCCATTATCGAAACCGCTTATCCTCTACGAGGGTCGCGGGGGGGCTGGAGCCAATCCCAGCTGCAACGGGCGAGAGGCGGGGTACACCCTGGACAGGTCGCCAGCCTATCACAGGGCTAACATATATTCAAAAAACAAAAAAAACAAAAAAACACCCATTGCCCGTCATACAAATTCTATCTCTTAACTCCAATATGGCCTTGAAAATGTCTGCTCCTGTACCTTTGCAGGATATGTTTTGATAAATGACTTTGTACAGCGGTGGCGATGTTTTGTACAGATGTTGTGTATATCTTTGATAATATAATGTTTATCCACTTTTGAGAAGAAAAAGAATACATTTAGCGTTGGTCTCTTGGTATTGCACAGGGTCTGATCTTGGGTTGGTTTGTATGTTTTTTGTTTTTTTCTTCTTCATGGCTAAAAGTATGATGTTAGATATTTTATAGCTTTGTAGAAACTTTGTACGCATATGCTATTCAATTTAAATAAACAGTCAGCTGTACACTTGGCTCTTATATTATTGACACAGCACTTAACCACACAGCAAACTGATATCCATACATTGATTTAAGAGTAAATTCAAATCTTGATTAAGAAAACTGCTCACTGAGTAGAATGCCCCCTCTCTACCAAGGCAGCACGGTTGATGTTATTTAATAACATTCTTTAAAAAATATCACAAAATGACAAGGGTCAAACAATTTTGTAGGCCTACCATTTTATTTTATGAATCATTCTAATCTGGTGTGACAGTTTGGGGTTGTGCGGAGACAAGCGCGAGACCAGGCAACGTAAAAGGAACAGAGTTTATTGAGTGTCGGACGAGACCGGCACGGGCGCACACAGTGAGATGTGTGCGTCAATAGTAACAAAGGCTAAGTCCATGAACAAGGTGCACTACATTCAAGACCTGACATTACACGTACAACTCACAAAGGGGAGACAGGAGACACGAGGTTAAGTAGGGAAACCAAACAAGACACAGGTGAGACACATTGGGAATTAGACACAGGTGGCTGTTAATGGCCACCGGGGATTCTGGGGGTTGTAGTGCCGGAACCGGTGCTCAATAGACAGGCGACGCCGATCGAGGTAGAGGGGGAGGAGTTGGTGTGACATCTGGACCCAATCTCTACAAAGTGAAGGGAAATCCATCACATGGAATCTTTACATTTTGACACAATAGTCCCTCAGTCAAACCTATAAAATACTACGTATTTATCGATATGACTATTTATGACTTAAATACCTCATCTGCTGTGGATAAGAAAAGAAAAACAAATGTTGTCACTTTAATATTAGCATCTGGGGAATCTTTACGTTTGGCCGACACCGAATACCCTGTCGCCACCTAGTGGACCAAACAGGAAGCCTGCGCACCATCCACCCATATATCCTCGATTTCGCTCTCATGATTCTGAAGTCTTTTAACATCATGCTGTATGTGATGTGGGCCCCAAACTAGTGACGTAATCATTAAAAGTAACTAATTTGCGAGGATTCTGGGACCAATATTTGATAAAAGGCTCCATTGTAGTCCATCCAGTACATTTCAGCAATGTTGGAACATTGATCCGTAGAGGATCAATTTGAACCCATATTGTCACAAATATCCACAGTGATTGCCAAGGAAACGAAAACATTGCCGAAAAACACACTTTTGAAGTTGATGAGTAACATCAACTAGCCAGCAAATGTGAACGTTGAACTGAAAACGTCACCGGATCACATTGACTGAGTGACTGTGGGCGTCTCTGACAAATAAAAATATATTATTAAAAATATATTATTTAGCAGTTGTTGGTCAAGGGTTGTATTTACTTGTACATTTTACGTCTGTAGTAGTAGCCTAATATTATTTTATAATAATAATAATAATAATAATAATAATAATAATAATAATTTTATAACTACAATGATTATGTGTGTTCCAACTAAATAGGCTGAGTAGCCAATTACTATAAAAAGGTTTATCCAATGTAAAATATTCGTAGCAAATTAGTTTTTTTAATGTTATATTTGTATACTTTCTTATAATATCTATATATACATATGTATCTTGTTTTATGGTAACGTATGCTGTGATGATGACACAGTGATAAATTGTAATGCTTCTATTAACATTGTCACTTGACGGCATCTCTGTTAGTTCCAATTTCACTCAATCGCAAATGACACATTTTTACATTTTCTTGTTCAGTGCAGAGCAGTTCAGTCATTGTCAACACTTTTCCCTTGATCATTAGATCCAGTCAGTTTTTTTTTGCTTCTAAACTTATCGTGCAAAACTTCAACGTGTTGAACTAACTCCGTGACGAAGCTTATCCGTCATCATTTTTGGCCCTCATCTCCGTAACTTCTCCGCTTGCGGATGTAGTCCAGCGGCCCCTGCCCCAGCAGGACGGACGGGTGCCGGTAGGAGCCCCCGATACGGTCCCACAGGGTCAAGTATTGACCGTAGTTGAAGTAAAAATAGAGGTGGTGGTCAACGTGGTGGGCCGCGTCGTTGATGACCTCGATCAGAGGCCAAGGGATCCGGAAGTCCCCGTCGTGTATGGAGATGGTCCAGATGTTGACGAACACGAACAGGAACAGGTACACCACCTGGTGGTGGGCCATGAGACAATTCAATCAGAAATATATAATTAAACATACAGTATACACACACACACACACACGCACACACGCACACACGCACACACGCGCGCGCGCGCACACACACACACGCACACGCACACGCACACGCACACGCACACGCACACACACACACACACACACACACACACACACACACACACACACTAATCGATTTGGCGCTGCCTCAGGCGGCAGCCTGTAGCTGCAGCTCCCCTCGTGTTTTCGTATCTTTTGTTTATTTGTTGTTTTTCAGTTTTTGCATTTGTTTTTTACATTTTAGTTTATTTGGTTTTAGTTTATATTTATATCTTTAATGCATATATATTCTGGGTATTTTCAACGCTGCTGTTACATTGCAATTTCCCAGCTTGGGATTAAAAAAGTATTTTTCTATTTCTATTCTATTCTATTCTATTCTATTCTATTCTACACACACTGTCTACTGACTAACTAGAGAATAGTTGGGACAGTATAGGATTTACATCCAGAACAGTGCTGCCAGGATCCTGATGAGGGTGCGCAAATATGATCACATCACCCCCACCCTGAAATCCCTCCACGGGCTCCCCGTCCCTTTCAGAATTGAATACAAGGTCTCCTACTCACCCACCAATGGTCACGCCCCCCTTTACCTACAGGAACTCCTCACCCCCCAAACCTCATCACGCAGCCTCCGTTCTGCAACAACACACACTCTCCAAACCCCCAGAACCAAACTCCACAGCATGGGTGACCGGGCTTTTTCCTCTGCAGCCCCGAGACTGTGGAACGCCCTCCCTGACCATCTGAGGGCCCCACAGTCTACAGATGTTTTTAAACAAAACCTTAAAACGCATCTTTAAAAAAAAGCTTTTTTCTCATTCTTATTTTATTTTACATTTTTGCCACTTTTACTCTGTAGTACTTTGAGATTGTCAAAATATAAGGTGCATTACAAATAAAATGTATTATTATTAATTTATTACAGTTTAGGATTAAGACAGGCAGCCATTAGAAAATCATCGTTTCTCTCTTTGCAGTCATAATTACTCAAGATGAAGATCGAGATAACGGTGAGCTGTACCCTAGGTCAGCAGTGAAGGCTCACCTTATGCAGGGGGAAGAGGAAGGGGTACACGTGGTACGGCAGGCTCTGGAGGAAGCCGCGTCCACCGGGTGGAACGCGTGACTTGCGAACGGCGTTGGGATCTTGAAAACGTGATGCTGCTTGTGCAAATACTGACGGGGTAAGAGCATACCCGTGGCTATGGGCGGGCCATAGGGGGCCGGGCCCGGCCATAGCGGCAGGTGTGCCCCCCCCCACTGGGGGCACGTATCTCAAACATTTTTTTAATCTTAATTATTTTATTTTATATTTTTTGTTAAAAATACCAATGTTGCTTTCTTATCACTAAAATATTAAAAATATAATGAAAGAATGGTGTGGTTATGTTTGATTGATGGGAAATTTACACTGCAACGGCCAATAAGTATGTGACGTAGCCTACCTCAATAACGCCGCGCAACAGTTACCGCGCATCTCAAGTTTCAAATGAATGAATGAATCTGCGAATCTAGTTTTCGCTGCCTTTCTATTTCGTTGCTATTATGGATACACGAAAGTGGTTTAAAAATCCAACGGTCACCTCTACACATCAACCAACGCCTCCTGATGTTGCCAACGGAGAAGGACAACAGTCTGAGCCAGAGCCCGTTGCTAGCAGCTCCACAGAGCCCGACCCCGGCAGCAGCCACAGAGCGGAGGCTACCAGCAGCAGGTCAAGTACACCCTCGACTGGGGCAGTATTGGGGCCACAGCTGCCTGTTGCATCTGTGAGTGACCTCGGCACAGACAACCCCAAACAGGTTGTCTTGAAAAAATACCCTGTCAAAATGTTTGGCTAAAAAAAACGATCATTTTCCTCCAGCTGGTATTTAAACAGGGACTGGCTTGAGTACTCCGTAGAAAAGGACGCAGCATTTTGTTATGCCTGCAGAAAATTCAGATCATCATCAGACGCGACCTCATTAAATCCCTTCTTCATAAAGGGATTTAATGACTGGAAACATGCCATTGAAATAGGCAAGGGCTTAGATGAGTGTTAGTGGAGATAATGCTGGTTTTGCCAGTGTGCAAGATGACAATACCTCCATGGGGCTGTTCTTGTCTCTTTTCGAGTACTCCATGCGCAAAGACGCAGAACTGACGAGGATTACAAAAACAATCCCACAAAATGCACGCTATACCAGCCCACAGATACAAAACGAAATAATCGAAATGATGAGCAAATTTGTGACAGAGGAAATAGTGAGACAAGTCGGAGATGGCTGGTATTCAATTAAAGTGGATGGCACACAGGATCCTTTAGGCCAAGTAAATATCTCCATAGTGGTGCGTTTTGTTGACGAAAACTGTGGTGTGTGTGAGCGCCTCTTGGTGATGGCTATATTTCATGAAGACGCGTGAACCGCTCCCAAAACGGCGTACCTCCATGAGGTGCGGGTGCTTCAGGAGCCGATGGTCGAAGACGCAGTAGAAGCTGAGGGAGGCGAAGCCCAGGTACAGCAGCTCTGCCCCCAGGTTGGTCAGCACCAGCAGGCTGAGGAGCTGACGGAGGGCGCCGTCCGCGGGCCACGACGCCGGGGACACGTAGGGGCTGAGGACGTAGCGGTCTGCGGCCTCCAGCACGTAGTCCATAGAGACGGCCTGTAGGGGGGGCGGGGGGAACGGCGCCGACGAGGCTGAGGTTAGAGACACCGCCGCCGTGGCCTCCGCAGATTTAGCTTGTCAGGAGTTCTGGAAAATGAATTTTGAAACGGGACATTTCAACATATAATGTGCCCCAAGTGCAGGGTTCGAATTAGACAGTGTGCCTTTGGGGGAGCCCTATTTTTTTTTTTACAGTGCGCACCAGCATGACTTTCCAATTCACAATGTATGCGCATTAAAGGAAAATGCCACCGTTTGTCCATACTGAACTACATTCTTCCCTGATCTTAGATGAGTTGATACATACCTCTCTCGCTTTCGTGCGTGCACTCGATCGCTCTTGCGCTACTCAGCGCTACTTCGATAGCATTTAGCATGTACCCTATGAACTCATCTTAAGGTCAGGGAAGAACGTAGTTCAGTATGGACAAACGGTGGTGTTTTCCTTTAAGACGATTTCCAGTTTCCAAGCTCCCCCTGAATGTCTCAAGGTCCGGCTTTCAGGGGAGCTCGCGACCCCTTCAGGGGTCACGCTGAGCTCCCCTTAGCTCCCCCCCGTAATTCGAACCATGGGCCACGTGGAGTGTGTCAGCGTCCATGTTGGAGGACACAGTGGCTCTATTCTTTGGAAGCTTGCGCCAAAGGTGGAAGCTCACACTGAATTTAGAAATGTAGAGATAAAGTAACACATTACACACGTGCATTAGGAGTAGGGTACAAAACAGCCCAAGTGTCGGCCCTCGACAGCCCTCAGCATCTGAAGCGGGAGACTGTGGAGGGAAGACCAGAGAGGCCACACGCTCTGTGAAGGAAGCTGGCAGAGTCCAGGCGGTGTTGAACACCATCCTGTGTAGTATGCTGGGGATGGCCCTCATCCCACCGTTCACTGGCGGTTTTCCCCCCCTGGTGTCGTTAGTCAAACGGGTGTCACCTCCTATGACACTGCCAAGTCTGTTCGCCTGCATTCCAGCCATGCATTTGAGTTCCATTGGCCAAGTCAAACACCACATCTCCATTGCATCGGGTAGCAGGATCTCTCTGCAGGTTTGCAGTCCACAACCGTGCTGTTTGAACCAACTGATTAGTCCACCAAGAATGTTCTTTGACTGTCCTCATAAAAAAATTATAATAATAATACAAGGGTAAGAATTGGATTTCTCTTCTGACACTGCCCAGCCTGTGTAGTGGAGCCCATGTTAGTTGTACAATGTTTACAGTGTGCTATAAAAAAATAAATGTGATGATTAATTAAAATGAATATCTATATTTTTTGATGTGACTCAAATTCACACCCGAACACTGGAAGCAAATGGGTATCATTATATAGCATATAGCATGAGTGTATTGCATTTCTATCTTAACATATATCTCATAGATAATGCAAAGCAATGAAAACATTCTACATATAGATATATACAATGCAGCATGAACTCATCGAGTTGGGACTGTTCAAAAAGAATCTCGCACATTTGACTGTGGAACGCACGTTGTCACCCAACAAGCCGAGGGAGCCTTGCACCAAAGTAACCCACTGAAGCAGGCCGTCAACGGAGGGGTTGTGAGATATTTCACACCGTCGCCATGTTCTTACCCTGCTGCAACCCGTCTCTGTCTCTGCCAGCTGACTGACGGCCGTGGGCCTCAAAACGTGAGCGGGCTTTGGTTTGTCGTGGAATTATCCCCCCCCCCTTGCTCAAGTGATCTTGAGGAGACGCTGGAGGATTGTGGTCCCCTGATCAAAGCGTGGACTCTGGGCGAAGGGTTTGAGGGAAGTGCAGTTGAGGGCGCCAAGCAGGAGGACACGCGGGTCTTTCTGGGTGGAACATGATCCCAGGACACGGGATCCACGGCACCAAATATCCACTCAGCCAGTCGCCTGCTGCTGGGATCCACTTTTCAGCCCGAATTGCACCAAGATAAGTTAGCTGTACCTTACCCTTTCCTTTTGAAATGTGAAAATTAGACAAACAATGGTCACAAATGAAAAACATTAATTTGTTTATTTGATAGCTTTTTAGCTAGCCACAGTAGTTAAGTAGATATAATATCAACCTAGTTCCAATTATGTCTTTATTTCCCCTTCTCTACTCTAAGCTATTTTCATAAATAATCTGTAAGATCGTTTGTACCTTTATATGTGACTTGAGGCCACTATCTAACGTCATCAACCCAACAAGCCATACTGCCTGGCTGTAACTGTCATTGAGGGTGCATTATCGCGGAGGTTTGTTTACATACCAGTAACAGGTCAGTAATTGCGTCGCCAGGCCATCTTATGGCGGCCGTCGGATTCGTCTATAAATACAGGGTCATGATGTGAACTAGGTTAGAGCCCGGTGCTGTAAACGAAGACCACTTCATAGAGCAACCCTTTAGAAGATGATGGCAAATGCAACCCGTGAGTCGCTTTCTAATGTTTGGTTTTAGTTCCACGTTCTCTTGCCTGTCCGTGCCTTTTGAATAATTTGTTCTCTCTCTCTCTCTCTCTCTCTCTCTCTCTCTCTCTCTCTCTCTCTCTCTCTCTCTCCTTAAAACATATATCTGGTTTATATATCAGGTTTTCTGTCAATCACTCTAATCGCACGTTACGTGGCTGCTGATTGATCCAAACGAGGAGTGACCCACGTGGCCCCATAGCCTATGGCCCGTGGGCTCACCTATCAGAATGTCTGCAGTTAGTTTGGGGTGTCGGGTGCCCGGTGTCCCTTTTTGATTGAGTGACAGTAGGCTAAGCGGAAACTGTCGGGGAGGACGTTTGAGAGTGGTGCCCAAAAAAGCAAAAAATATATAAAGGAGTTGCGCGAAAAGGAGCTACTAAAGAGTATCCCTAAGCTCACAGAATGTTTTAAACCAGCTGCTGCTGCTGACGATGGACCAGCAGCGGAGGAAGCCCGCTATGTCACACAAGGGGAGGAGCGGAGGAGGCTCACTAAACTCAGTAACGGAGAGTGTGTGCCCAGAGAATGGCTCTGTTATTCACCATCGGCGGGTCGTGTGTTTTGTTTTGCATGCAAAATATTTGGCGAGAACAAGGAAACGTCAGCATTTGTTAGTGGGGGTTATTTTGACTGGAAATATGCTAATGATCGTATAGCAGAACATGAAAGCTGTGACATTCACAGAAAAGCCATGATCACTCTTACATCAATCGCTTACATTTTCATATCGTTTGAAATCATACTTTCACACATTTTGGTTTCATTATCACCATAAGTTGCTGTGTGTGGTTGTTAAATAAAGTGTCTTGTGTTTATGTTCAAGTGGGCTCAGTGATATGTTAATAACAACGTTATGGTGTTTTCTGGCTCAAAGAGGGAAAACTCACTGTTGTATGTCTCGAAAGAAAGTAATGCATTTTGTGATGTAGATTACCTCGATATTACACTTTTTTTTAATGAAAATTTTAAAATGAGACTCTATAAATTGAGGGGATAGGGGGCCTACAAAACCTCTCAGCCCCGGGGCGGCCCTGCCAACAGGAGTGAAGTTTGATTTGTGCAGGCAGCG
>JAXIVH010000013.1:10852997-10887997 GCA_036785325.1 Urophycis tenuis
CATCAAACTCTACACACGTGGGGGTGAACATCAGCACCAAAAGTCCTTACAGTGATGACAGGGAAGACATCACCCTGCAGTACAAGTACCCAGAAGGTGGGCTTCCTTTTCCCGCAAATGCTCGGACATCAAGAGTTAGCGTGTGGATGTGTTTAGCAACAGGGCATTAGAACCCTATTAGAACCCTATTAGCACCCTAAAGACTCAATCTTTAATGGTACCCTGTGAAGGGAACAGGGCACTGTTAAAAGATTTCCATTTTTCTTACCTGTGTCAGTCGCGTTGATTGTCACCACTCAAAAAATTTACGACCATAGTGAGAACTCCTTATATCACCATCAAGATCCAACATTGTTAAAGTAGCTCAAATGGTTAAAATATTTATAGTTCGGTGTGGACTCAAGGGGTGACACCGCTTGACGGGGGGGAAAAACACTGCATGTTGTTTATTGTTGTTGTTGTTTATTGTTATTGACTATAGTCAGGTTCTTTGCACTCATCTATCCCCTGTACTGCTGGTCATTGTGAATTTCTCCTAAGGGGGATCAATAAAGGATTATCTTATCTTATCTTATCTTATGACGCGACAGCCGTACAGAAACCAGCCCCACGCTGGTCACTGATCGCCGGTCAGCCCTCACCCGCCTCACCTCGCCCAAACCAGAACCCTCCCAGGGTGTCCGTCCTGTCCGAGCACAGACAGCGGAAGTTGCCGTCGGCTCAGGTCCGGGCGGTGCTGCTCTTGACCGGACGCTCTGGTCCTCTGCTCCACAGGTTCAGCCCAGGAGAGGAAGGTGTACAACAAGGCCGGGCGGCGCATCACCGGCGCAGCGGGAGAAGAGGCTGGCGCCGACGCAGGTTTGAGACCTTCTGACCCACTGATTCACCGCAGAGCCGAGGCGTGCGGGAGGAGAAACCTGCAAACCGCAAACCGACTTCCTTAGTCGCGCTCTCTGAGAAGGCAGGCGATGAGAAGGCGGTTCTTGAGGAGGGGAATACAAATCCACCAGCATGTGCTTTGATAACCTGGGCCGCTTTTGAAAGGATCTTACATCTCTGTTTGTAAGAAGCCCCGTTGCTTAATCCGCCCGGACTCCCCAGTTCATCGTATCCATCCTTGATTGCGTCTTGAGAGCTCCCCCCACACACAGCGACATATCGTCTGAGCCAGGCCCGGTTTTAATTAGCGTACGATCTGTTAAAGCACGCTTGTGGATGCGTTCATTGTTCTTCATTACGCGTGATTAAAGACACGGCGAGTAAACATCTTCCTCTTCACAGTCGACGGCCCGCGCCCCCGACAGCCTCAGCCTGCAGCCGTGCGGCTGGACATCAAGTACGCCAAGCCCGTGTTCGGGACGGACTTTGACGTCATCTTCGAGGCAAGTGGCGCCGTGATCCGCCGCCGGTACAACGGCCAGGGGTCCCGATGGCCGACGTGACTCTGTGTGGTTTTTCTCTCAGCTGGAGAACACGGGGGACGCGGAGGTCAGCTGCAAGCTGAACATGACGTCGAAGGCCGTCTCCTACCACTCGGTGCACCTGGGGGACTGCCAGAGCAGCGCGGTCAACGTCGTCCTCCCCGCCCACAAAGGTAGGCGGCCGGACTGGGCTGGGCTGAACGCGAGCCCCCGCCCCCCCCCCCCCACCCCTTCGACCCGGTCTCAGTCCGGAGACAAAAACGGGCGCTGTTTAGTTTAGACGTCGCCAGATACGTCTCCCCTGCAAAGCCAAGTCTAGGAGGTTTTTTTGTGGTGCTTTTCCCCCCCCCCATTAGCCGCCTCTATCTTGAGTGGTTTGCAGTGGTGGGGACGGTTGTAGCGACAAAAATAATTTTCTGTTTGATTCTTGAGGAATTGTGTATTTTGGTAATGTAGTAAACAGTTCAGGGGAGCTGCGGCGTATGGTTTGTGTGGACTCTATGCTTTTGATATTGTGCTCCACCCTAACGGCGGCGTGTCCATTCTGTCCACGCACAGTCCACAGGGAAGTGGTGCGCCTGCTCTACTCCCAGTACGCCTTGTGCGTGAAGGAACACAACATCATCCGGGTGATCGGAGTGGCCGAAGTGTCCGGCCAGGACAAGTCCATCCTGAAGGTGGTCAACATGCAGCTGAGCAAGCCTGAAGTCAGCGTCAAGGTGGGCGCCCCCCCCCCGAGCAAGACGCCAAACCCAGGCCTCCTGCTTTGTGGCGCACATCTGGAATCCAAAGTGCCGAATGACCTGCTCCCTCTGAACCTCTCCTCTTTCTCCAGATTCCTGGCTGGGTGATTCTGAACCAGAAGGCCACCGCCTTCATCTCCTTCACCAATCCGCTGCCCGTACACCTGACCAGAGGGGTGTTCACGGTGGAAGGCGCCGGCCTGCTTCCCACCAGGGAGATCCGGATTTCGTAAGTGTCTGGCCAAAACAATCTATAAATCAGTCATGACGCGCAACAAATAACACGTCAGTGTTTCCCATACATAGACCAATGTGTGGCGCGGCGCTACAAATTCAACATCGAGCGCCACTAATTGATTCCGTGGCGATTTTTTTTTTTTCCAATGCGATTTGGAAATATAAATATCGTTCCGTTCATTCATCTCCGCATAGCACTCTTTCTCCCTGTCATTCCCGTTCACACACACGCACAGAGAGAGCGAGAGTGAGCGAGAGAGAGAGACAGAGAGGGCGAGTGAGCGAGAGGGAGACGCACACTTGCCAGTGGGGTTACGCTTATAAAAGACCCGCACTCGCCTGACGTTTTCAACCAACCCAACTGCAACTCGGACCACAAGTACTAATATTAAAATAATGTACCCGACCTGCTTCCCGACCCACTTATTCTAAAAGGTATCTTGATTAGCTTAATCATAGCCTCATTGGCTTACGTAAAACTGACGTCCCTGAGTCAAATGCATTTAAAACATGCATTGCCCATTTAAACCTTTGTTCACCAGGTCAACGAATAGCCTAGGCATAACAGGCTACATGTTCAAAATTAAACAGTGACCTAAATCAGACAGATAGTAAGCCCACTTGGTCTAAAAAATAAAAAAAAAGAAACGCAAAAGTTGTCTCTAAGTTGGCACCTGGAAAGCTCGTGCTGCATCTTTGCGAAAGTCATTCAGCCAATGATGGCTTTGTCTTTTATATGATATAGGCTAGCCTACTCTATACATTACAAAAGTGTATTCGGCATCTATATTTTAACCGACCCAACCCGAATATCAATAAAGTATTTTTTGGTGACTCGCAACCGTTTAATGATCATCCAGCGCATCACTGATACATGCACAGTGCACACACTCATTGATAGGACATGCAAGCTTTGCACAAGATAGGCTAATGCTGTTCCATTTATTTTAGTTAGTTGCCTCGTTGTACCTTTAGTAGTTATTTATATCTAATTATAATATTTTATCTATTGTATTATTATATTTATATTGTTACATTATACTAGTTATTTTGTTTGACCAAAAACGTTAAATACAAGAACAGGTTGATATTGGTTGAGGTAGGTCTTGAGTTCAGTTTGAAATTAAAACCTCCAGCTTTAGTTGTTTTTTGCAATTCATTCCTTCAATGTCACAGAATCTACAGTTCAGGTAAAAACCGAACTTTAAAAACTAAAGCGTGTCAATTTTGGTGAGTAATTCTCAACATGAAACTTAAAAGACAGGACTTCCTCTAACAAAGTCTAGGTACTTGTATGAGCAAACTACTCTGCTGGCCTGCCCTGTAATGTATGGAGTTGGGGTGTGGAATGAAACCAGGCAGGGTTCTGGTAAAATGTTTTTAGCTGTCTTCTCAAGAACTTACTCTAAAGAATTAAGATTGAGCTGAAGAATTTCAAATGCTTCCTGTAGCTTTAAATAAAAAATGTGAGTGATAGCCATGTTACTCTGTCCTGTTTTCTCACTTTCATTCCAAACCAAAGTCAGTCTCCCTTCCCTGCAGAACTATGAATTTCAGAAAGTTGTGGCTGATCGTCTGTTGCTGTGACCAGGGGGAGGGGGCGTCGCCATTTGAACAGGAGGAGGGAGCGTCGCCCTCTGACCCCCTCCTGTTTAGACAGCGACGCCCCCTCCCCCTGGTCAGAGCCCCTGGTCTCCGTATGGCCCAGCACCACACATTGCTACCTAGTCTGTGGGAAACACTGCACGTATCACATACGCTCATATGTAAGAGTTCTCCCTGAGACTCCTGGCCTGACTTTAGTGTTGAGCTGTCACTAACCATGGTAGCACAGTGTATGTGTGTAGATAAAATGAATAGACTGCAGTGAAAAAGACAATATTTTATACATAATAAATAAGAAATAACAATATCTCTAGGCATATTAGTCTATTTAGTCATGTGCGTGTGTCCTTCCTCTTCAATCTTCCATATACTCCTATCACTACCTACAATCTCTCTTATCCTCGTCTGTTTGTCTCCCTCTGTCCTCAGCCCTCACTCTTTAATCATCATGAGACAATATAAATGCTACTTCATAATATCAATCTCTCTCTCTCTCTCCCTCCCTCCCTCCCTCCCTCCCTCTCTCAGTGGTAGCATCGCTCCAGGCCAGCTTGTGTCTGTGGAGCTGACCTTCACGCCCATGCGCCCGGGGGTGAGAGAGCTCCTGGTGGACTTTGACTCCGACACGCTGCAGGACGTGAAGGGAGTCGCCACGGTCGTTGTGCGCAAGGCGTCACCCTTGTTTCTTCCCATGATGCCCAACATATTCGGGTAGACCGGAGAGACTGTGGAGCCCCACAAGCTGTGACCAGACCTATGGCCGCGAGCAAAGCAACTGCACTCGCTCTTATGCTACTGCCACTCTCAACACTCATTTCAACAAAGACAACAATAATCAAGCAGTGGTTTCACTTCCCTTATTTACCATATCCCGATGTATCCCAATACACTATAACCACCATGTTTGTGTCACACAGATTTACTGAATGAGTAAATGAATTGCTATTAGAATTGCTATTATTGCTAACATTGCCTTAATCCTGTGCAGTGTGTCAGGACTACCAGCAAGCACGTCTTTTGCACTTCTGTCGAACACTGTTTTTTTAATCAATTTTTGACATGTTTTTGTATCGATTATTGCTATATGGTAATAAAGAGCTTTTATGCAAACTTTCATGAGCTGAATGTGTTGGCTAAAAACGGAGGTGAATGACTGGTGATAATAACTCTCCCATAACACTGGATGCTGCTGGGTACAAAGGAGTGCTATTATGGTTTGTCAATGACATCCAGTCAGGAGATTGGATACTTACGTTGGACACGCGAACGCAACCTTGAACGCGTTCCAAAGCTCCGGGGAGAAAGAGCCTCGCTCTGTCCCTGCCCCACCCCCCTCTCGAATTACGCAATGCAATGTTTTGGAAGGAGGCGCGGTCACACATGGAAGGTCATGACCTTTGGTCGAATCCCCACTCACTCATCTCTCTCTCATGGTTCCCCTAGAAATGAACTCTGAGGCACCAAGGGAGGAAACCTCCTCCCTTCTACTCATGCATTTGTTGTGAATGATGAAATCCTCCCTGCAGGGAAGATGTGCGATAAGGCATTCAGGGTATTAGGTTATTGTACATGGTACCAATAACCCCAGACCACGGTCAACCATAATTGATAGAGGGAGTAAGGAATGTGACAGGGAGGTGAAGTGACCTCCTTGAACTTGAACTCGTACGGTCGTTCAAACTGGAAATGGAAATGTAGTCGTTGGCCTTGCCCCTGAGATCAGACAACTGGTCTGTTAGCTCGTTTCACAGGTTTGGCACGAAAACCAAGCTGGTCGCATGCTTCAAATGACAAAGACGTCCCATTTTTTGGTCACATGATGGGGCTTGCGGCTATGCGATTGGACGCCGAGGTGTGTTTACCTGTAGAGCAGGAGATGTAGCGTAGTGTAGTGCACATGTGTGGCGTTGAAGGCTTGTTTCGTACACTCACAGTGTGAAGGATCTCTCCCACCATGTTAGGCTCTGTGGTTGTGCTCTTCATCTGCCTCTTGTTCTTCTTCGTTCGGACCAGAAGGCCTAAAGGTTTCCCTCCTGGGCCTCAGCCCCTCCCCATATTTGGGAACATGCTCCAGCTGTGCCTGGATAATCCTATGGGAGATCTGGAGAGGGTGAGATCCATGCTAATGTTATAGTTCAGCACGGTTTCTAGTGTTTTAATACATTAGCTATATCCATATACATGTATATATATATATAATATAGAGGTATATTTATATAATACACATATCCTCAAATTAAACATAATTAGACAGAGTTTACTGAGACATCTTATCTTATTATGTTTAACATGCTGCTCATTGTATAGCCTATATATAACATACATGACGTACATACATGAAACATGACAACTATGACAGCTATGAGCTATGTCATCAGGCGTGATCTCCGGTTTGCAGTAATCACAGTTCGCAGGGTGGCTGAAGGACATTCCAAACCGACACGAGTTCAGGCCTAGGTTGTTGTGCAACATTTTTTTCTGACCCAAACAATTGAGCCGCCTCTAAAAGATGGCAAAGACTCTTGATAAACTGGCGTGACGAGTCGCAAAAGTCAGTTGCGTTAGGATATATGGGGATTTCTGTTGGAAGCGTAACTCCTGTGACTTGTCCTGCCTGCCTCGCTTCTGTTCCAGCTGAGGCTGCGCTATGGCAACGTATTCAGCCTGTTTTTTGGAAGCCGGCCTGCGGTCATTCTCAACGGGACAAAGACCATCAGGGAGGCCCTGGTCACCAAGGCGACAGACTTTGCCGGGCGCCCGGATGAGCTGCTTCTCAGTCACCTCACGCAGCGCAAAGGTGTGAGGCTGGTGACGCGGTCGCGCTATAGACACATGTGTCCACACACTCCCTATGCCTTCATACCAGACAAATAACACAGCCGGGTCCTCCATGTCTGCTATGGACATGCACAATTTGATATTCTCTCTCTACAGAGAGTACGCTACTTAAATATTGCAGTAGGTAACATTTAACATCTGAGTGTAATGTGTTATAAATGGCATAGCCATCCACCAGTTATTAGTGAGTGTGTAAGAATCTCTATTGCTGAATCTCAATTTGGTGGACCCAGCCTTCATAAAGGACTGATATATCTTAATGTAAACAGCCCTAACCCTTGACCCTCTGATCATGGAAGAACCATCAACAAACGAATGAATGGATGAATCACCACTACCCGTGTCGCTGTGCACTGAAGCTGGGTTGTCGCCGGTGTGATCACCAGGTGTCATCATGGCAGACCACGGCCCCAGCTGGAGGGACCACCGACGCTTTGCACTGATGACGCTGAGGAACTTCGGCCTGGGCAAGCAGTCGATGGAGGACAGGATCCTGAGCGAGGTGGAGCACGTCATCGCCGAGCTGGAGAAGAGCAATGGTACATGTGACGTGTGACACCCGAGTGGGGTTCAACTCAGGGTTCGATTCAGGCGCCAAGGCAACCGTGGTTGACGAGCAGACGGGGACGGGAATCAACTGGAAGCTCACAGTACAATATTAAAGATTTTGATTTGAGATTTTGTATTTTTTTGGTGGTTTCATGTATGGGATTAGCGTTGATGGGAACATAGAACATGCAAATTAACTACTGGCAAATACACCACATGTGGCCTCTGTAGGGTGGCACCTTTTGATTCGATTGACATTTCATCCATCCCTAAGGTCAGATGTCTCTGTTCATGTCTTATCTCGTCCACCCAGGGAAG
Source organism: Urophycis tenuis (assembly GCA_036785325.1). NCBI lineage: Eukaryota > Metazoa > Chordata > Actinopteri > Gadiformes > Phycidae > Urophycis > Urophycis tenuis. Next base: position 10,860,709 of record JAXIVH010000013.1, read on the forward strand.
CCAATGAGCCCACAGCTGCTGTTCCACCACGCGTCCTGCGACGTGATCTGCTCCATCATGTACGGGTCACGCTACGAGTACGACAACCACTTCTTCCAAGCCATGATCAAGATGATGACCGAGTGCTCCAAGATAGCCAACGGTGCCTGGGGAATGGTGGGTTTCATGTTGGAGAAAACTATCTAAAAACCACCTCAGACATCTGTGCAACGTACATTTTGTTGCCGTTAAAATAGCCAAACTCAGTACAATACAATACATGTACAACACATATACAGCACAAATACATCACATTCCAAGAGCGCATGATAATAGCTCAGTACACGACATTGCAAACGTAATCGTCGCTGTGTGTCCTATTCGCATCTGCAGATCTACGACAACATCCCTCTGCTGAGAGGCCTCCCTCTGCCCTTCAAGAAGGTCATGGACGACCACCACTACGTCAAACTCCACGTGAAGGGCATCGTGGCGGAGCACCGAACATCACGCGTTCCCAAACAGCCCAGGGACGTCATAGACAGTTACCTCGACCAGATGGATAAGATGGTAGGACGGTGACCATGCAATGTCTCACTCACTCACTCACACGCTCTCTCTCTCTCTCACGTCTAACCCACAGCACCTTCTCCTGTGTCTACCTCTCCTCACCTGTTACCTTCTCCTCCTTCTCCCGGTTCCCCACCCAAGGAGGAGGGCAGCAGCATATTCGACGAGGAGCAGTTGCTGGCGACGCTGCTGGACCTCCTGTTTGCCGGCACCGACACCACCTCCAACACCATCTGCTTTGCCGTGTTCTACCTGACCACCCACCCGGACGTGCAGGGTACCGCGTTGTGGCGCAGCCACCCGAACCCGCGCCGGATGGCCCGCGTGCGGCCTCCGTCGGTCGGACCGGGAAGGGGCCATTCATCTCTGTCTGTCGCTGTGTCCCTTCCTCAGAGCGCTGCCACCGGGAGATAGACCACGTCTTGGACGGGAAGGAAAGGGCCAGCTTTGAAGACAAAGATAGGATGCCCTTTGTGCAGGTAAGGTGAGACGGGGATGTGTGGGAATCAGTGCAGTAAATTCCCTCCACTCCCTGAACCGACCCTACATAGTACATTGTAAAATACCGTAATGTCCCAGTGATCCCTTTCTTTGACTCCGATCAGGCAGTGATTCAAGAGTCACAGCGCTTCAGCAGCACTCTGCCTCTCAGCGTCTACCACGCCACCACCAGGGACACGGAGCTCCTGGGCTACCAGATACCCAAGGCATGACCCGCTGCTGCAGCGCACACACACACACACACACACACACACACACACACACATACACTCACACACGCACGCAAGCACATACACACACACACACACACACACACACACACACACACGCACACACACACATACACACACACGCACACGCACACACACATACACACACACACACATACACACACACACACACACACACACACACACACACATATACACACAGGCAAGCACATACACACACACACACACACACACACACACACACACACACATACACTCACACACGCACGCAAGCACATACACACACACACACACACACACACGCACGCAAGCACACACACACATACACACACACGCACACGCACACACACATACACACACACACACACACACACACACACACACACACATACACACAGGCAAGCACATACACACACACACACACGCACACGCACACACACATATACATACACACACACACACACACACACACACACACACACACACATACACACACACAAGCACATACACACACACACACACACACACGCAAGCACACACACATACACGCTCACACGCACACACACATTCCACCGTTATGCTGATCGTTTTAGTGAACGCTCACAGGGAACGTTGGTGATCCAGAATCTGTCTTCGGTCCTGTACGAGGAGCAACAATGGAAATTCCCCCACGAGTTCAACCCTGACAACTTCTTCAACGATCAGGGAGAGCTGCAGAAACTGGAGGCTTTCATGCCCTTCTCTGTCGGTAAGAATTCATTCTTCCACTCTCGCGCTGAGTCTTTTGGGTTAGATATCAGGAAGACTTGGTGACAACAGAATGGTCTGAAGCAGTTGCTTGATTGTAGTACATAACTCCAGTCGGCAGTGGGCATCAATGGATATCACATCAGAAATGGAGCAGATGGTCACCATGGGACCCTAGTAGGACCCGTCAACCGCTGAAGGACAAAATCAAAAACTGGACCTACTGTATATGTGATTGTGTTGACTGATGCGTCCAGGTAAACAGTTGTATCTCTGCCACATCACTGACTGAATGTTTTCACATCAGGACCCCGCATGTGTCTGGGGGAGGGGCTGGCTCGGATGGAGCTCTTCCTGGTCCTGGTCACGCTGCTGAGAAGGTTCCAGTTCATCTGGCCAGAAGACGCAGGGCCGCCAGACTTCACACCACTGTTTGGTGTCACCCAAGCCCCTCGACCCTTCAGGATGATGTTCAGACCACGGGGGACCCAGGGGCACTGACTCCTGACCCCGTGGTCTGTAGGTCTTTTTTATTTTTTTTTAGTTTGGATGAATTCAACAGAACTAGTGAGGTTTCCTGTACATAGAGTATGTGAACATATGTCTTGCTTTTGAGTGAATGTATCTGAAAATGGGACAAATTTTGTATCACCCACAAACCTCCAGACAGACAATATGAAACAATTTAAAAGCATGTTACTGAATAGTATATCTGCAGCAATAGTATGGCAGTATTATTGATGGTTAAGTATGGTAACATGGTAACCCTAGGCTTCATTTCTGCACATTAAATGTATTTGTAGATAATTGGCGGTCCGAATGGTGTGTGTGTGTGTGTGTGTGTGTGTGTGTGATGTTCTCATTGCCTTTTTGAATCCAATTGCTTGTGGCTTTAATCATTTTTTTCATGCCTAGAAATTAAAATTTGAATTTTTAATTACATACAGAATTTGTACAATTATTAATTGTATCGACATATCCACAATGTAAGTGATTTCAACATAATCTATTTCTCATTACAACATTGTTCTCACTTCGCATTGCTTCAAATACATTCATGTCTCTGAATTGAATCAATTTAATTAATCATTTAATTGATTTAAATGAAAAGCAGACCACAGTGCTATGTATACGTGTGTGTGTGTGTGTGTGTGTGTGTGTGTGTAGCTCTGTCTAACGTCTGGTCTATAAAGTTAACCTCTTGGTGCAATTCGAGCTGAAAAGTGGATCCCAGCAGCAGGCGACTGGCTGAGTGGATATTTGGTGCCGTGGACCCCGTGTCCTGGGATCATGTTCCACCCAGAAAGGCCCACGTGTTCTCCTGCTTGGCGCCCTCAACTGCACTTCCCTCAAACCCTTCGCCCAGAGTCCACGCTTTGATCAGGGGACCACAATCCTCCAGCGTCTCCTCAAGATCACTTGAGCCGGGGGGGGGATAATTCCACGACAAACCAAAGCCCGCTCACGTTTTGAGGCCCACGGCCGTCAGTCAGCTGGCAGAGAGAGAGACGGGTTGCAGCAGGGTAAGAACATGGCGACGGTGTGAAATATCTCACAACCCCTCCGTTGACGGCCTGCTTCAGTGGGTCACTTTGGTGCAAGGCTCCCTCGGCTTGTTGGGTGACAACGTGCGTTTCACAGTCAAATGTGCGAGATTCTTTTTGAACAGTCCCAACTCGATGAGTTCATGCTGCATTGTATATATCTATATGTAGATATATAGAATGTTTTCATTGCTTTGCATTATCTATGAGATATATGTTAAGATAGAAATGCAATACACTCATGCTATGTGCTATATAATGATACCCATTTGCTTCCAGTGTTCGAGTGTGAATTTGAGTCACATCAAAAAATATAGATATTCATTTTAATTAATCATCACATTTATTTTTTTATAGCACACTGTAAACATTGTACAACTAACATGGGCTCCACTACACAGGCTGGACAGTGTCAGAAGAGAAATCCAATTCTTACCCTTGTTTTTTTTTTTTATGAGGACAGTCAGAGAAAATTCTTGGTGGACTAATCAGTTGGTTCAAACAGCACGGTTGTGGACTGCAAACCTGCAGAGAGATCCTGCTACCCGATGCCATGGAGATGTGGTGTTTGACTTGGCCAATGGAACTCAAATGCATGGCTGGAATGCAGGCGAACAGACTTGGCAGTGTCATAGGAGGTGACACCCGTTTGACTAAGGACACCAGGGGGGGAAAACCGCCAGTGAACGGTGGGATGAGGGCCAGGCGCGTAGAATACGGTGGGGACGGTGGGGACGCGTACCTACCAGTTTTCGTAATGAGTCATTTTGTACCCACCACTTTTTATGAAAGAATCCCCCATGTGGGACTCGCACCGGTGTCTTTCACCACTACGTCAGTAAATGCAGTCTGAGTTACGTCAAGCTCGACGAAGAGAGAAGAACTCTACTCTTACACGACGCTTTAGTATGACAGGGTCACAAGCGGACTTTTCACTCCGTCACGAATGTGTGAGTGGTAGTGGTATGACAAGATGCCATAGTGCGTTGAGTAATGGTGCTCCCTGACTCATCCCAAAAAAAACAGTCAACAAAGTGAACGTAATGAAACAGTGAAATGCAACCTAACATGTCCTGAACATTCGCCTCCAAACCCTATCTAATAGCAATAACATGTAATGATACAGAATGCCAGAATGTCGCAATGCATTCTGGGAAACACTCCCCCAACACGTTACAATATCCACGATTTCCTCAGGCAAGTACAACAAGTTGAATTGATAATACAAGAAAACACAAAAGCATTAACCTAATTTACACAAAATAGAAAAAACATTTAATTTGATTTGTGTCCGATGACGAGAGAGAGACGGAGAGAGAGCTAGCACTTTGGTAGAGAGGCATAGAGTAACAATAACAGAGAGCGAGCGCCGGTCTCGATAGAGCCGTTAATCAGAGAAATGAAACGTTATTTCCCGATTGTTTCACAGCGGTTACATTCAGCAGGTAGACACGGCCATGAACTGCATCTATCTGAATCACATTATCCAATGAAAAGTATTAGAGCTCTGTGCGTGAGCATAGTCAAGACATCGCGTGTGTGTGTGTGCGTGTGCGTGTGTGTGTGTGCGCGCGTGTGTGTGTGTGTGTCATCATCACATTTTTGTATACATTTTTATTAATTAACATGACCTGCGCGAAAGGGGGAAAAAAATGAATGCGCGTCATTGTACCCAGCACTTCTGAAAATGCACTTCCGAATGCGTCTCTGTCCCCAGCACATTTCAAACCAAACCTACGCCCATGGATGAGGGCCATCCCCAGCATACTACACAGGATGGTGTTCAACACCGCCTGGACTCTGCCAGCTTCCTTCACAGAGCGTGTGGCCTCTCTGGTCTTCCCTCCACAGTCTCCCGCTTCAGATGCTGAGGGCTGTCGGGGGCCGACACTTGGGCTGTTTTGTACCCTACTCCTAATGCACGTTTGTAATGTGTTACTTTATCTCTACATTTCTAAATTCAGTGTGAGCTTCCACCTTTGGCGCAAGCTTCCAAAGAATAGAGCCACTGTGTCCTCCAACACCAGCGGGTTCGGGGGTTGCCACCGCGACAGGCACCGACGACCTTACGACCACAGCTCCGGTCGGCCGCTTCAACAATGGAGGCACGGAACAAGGTCCACTCGGACTCTATGTCCCCCGCCTCCCCCGGGACATGGTTGAAGCTCTCCCGGAGGTGGGAGTTGAAGCTCGTTCTGACAGGAGATTCAGCCAGACGTTTCCAGCAGACCCTCACAGTACGTTTGGGTCTGCCAGGTCTGACCGGCATCTTCCCCCGCCATCGGAGCCAACTTGCCACCTGGTGGTGATCAGTTCACAGCTCCGCCCCTCTCTTCACCCGAGTGTCCAAGACATGCGGCCGCAAGTCCGATGATACAACTACAAAGTCGATCATCGAACTGCGGCCTAGGGTGTCCTGGTGCCAAGTGTACATGTGGACACCCTTATGCTTGAACATGGTGTTCGTTATGGACACCACTCGGGTTCAGGGCTGTTCCTCCCAATCACGCCCCTCCAGGTCTCACTGTCATTGCCCACATGGCCGTTGAAGTCCCCCAGCAGAACAAGGGAGTCCCCAGAGGGAGCGCTTTCCAACACCCCCTCCAAGGACTCCAGAAAGGGTGGGTATTCTGAACTGCCGTTCGGTGCATAAGCACAAACAACAGTCAGGACCCGTCCCCCCACCCAAAGGCGGAGGGAGGCTACCCTCTCGTCCACCGGGGTGAAACCCAACGTACAGGCACCGAGCCGGGGGGAAATAAGCATTCCCACCCCTGCTTGGCGCCTTTCCCCAGGGGCAACTTCAGAGTGGAAAAGAGTCCAACCCCTCTCAAGGACGCTGGTTCCAGAGCCCAAACTGTGTGTCGAGCTGAGCCCGACTATATCCAGCCGGTACCTCTCAGCCTCACACACCAGCTCAGGCTCCTTCCCCGCCAGAGAGGTGACGTTCTAGCTTCTGCAGCCGAGGGTCGGACCGTCCAGGTCCCCGCCTCCTGCTGCCGCCCAGCTCACATTGCACCCGACCCCTTTGGCCCCTCCCACGGGTGGTGAACCCATGGGAAGGGGGTCCCGCGTCGTCCCTTCGGGCTGTGCCCGACCGAGCCCCGCGGGCGTAGACCCGGCCACCAGGCGCTCGCCAACGGGCCCCTCCCCCAGGCCTGGCTCCAGGGGGGGGCCCCGGTGACCCATGTCCGGGCAAGGGAAACCCAGTTCCAAAGTTCTTTTTCTTCATTGAGGTCCTTGAGCCACTCTTCCTCTGGACCCTCGCCTAGGACCTGCTTGCCTAGGGTGACCCTACCAGGGCATGAAGCCCCCGACAATATAGACCCCCGGGGTCATTGGGACACGAAAACCCCTCCACCCCTCCACCGCGGCTCAAGGAGGGGGTACTTACCCAGCGGTAAGGGATGCCGTCAAGCTGAAGAAGGAGTCCTACCAGACCTTTTTGGCCCGTGGGACTCCTGAGGCAGCTGATGGGTACCGGCGGGCCAAGCGGAGCGTGGCTTTGGCGATTGCGGAGGCAAAAACTCGGGTGTGGGAGGAGTTCGGTGAGGCCATGGAAAACGACTTCCGAACGGCTTTGAGGAGGTTCTGGACCACCATCCGGCGTCTCAGAAGGGGGAAGCAGTGCTCTGTCAACACCGTGTACGGGGGGGACGGGGCGCTGCTGACCTCGACTCGGGACGTTGTGAATCGGGGGGGGAATACTTCGAAGACCTCCTCAATCCCACCAACACGCCTTCCACTGAGGAAGCATGGTCTGGGGACCTGGGGGGGGACTCTCCTATCTCCGGGGCTGAGATCGCCGAGGTGGTTAAAAAGCTCCTCGGTGGCAAGGCCCCGGGGGTGGACGAGATCCGCCCCGAGTTCCTAAAGGCCCTGGATGCTGTGGGGCTGTCTTGGTTGACACGTCTCTGCAGCATCGCGTGGACATCAGGGGCAGTGCCTCTGGATTGGCAGACCGGGGTGGTGGTTCCCCTCTTCAAAAAGGGGGACCGGAGGGTGTGCTCCAACTACAGGGGGATCACAATCCTCAGCCTCCCCGGTAAGGTCTATTCGGGGGTCCTGGAGAGGAGGGTCCGTAGGATAGTCGAACCTCGGATCCAGGAGGAGCAATGTGGTTTTCGTCCCGGCCGTGGAACTGTGGACCAGCTCTATACCCTTAGTGCGGTCCTCGAGGGTGCATGGGAGTTCGCCCAACCAGTCTACATGTGCTTTGTGGACTTGGAGAAGGTGTTCGACCGTGTCCCTCGGGGAGCCCTGTGGGGGGTGCTCCGGTAGTATGGGGTACCGGGCCCGCTGATCCGGGCCGACGGGTCCCTGTACTCCCGGTGCCAGAGCTTGGTCCGCATTGCCGGCAGTAAGTCGAGCCTGTTTCCGGTGAGGGTTGGCCTCCGCCAGGGCTGCCCTTTGTCACCGATTCTGTTCACAACTTTTATAGACAGGATTTCTAGGCGGAGCCAGGGTGTTGAGGGGTTACGGTTCGGTGGCCTCAGGATTGCGTCACTGCTTTTTGCGGATGATCTGGTCCTGTTGGCTTCATCGGGCCGTGACCTTCAGCTCTCACTGGAGCGGTTCGCAGCCGAGTGTGAAGCAGCTGGGATGAGGATCAGCACCTCCAAATCCAAGGCCATGGTTCCTCAGCCGGAAAAGGGTGGAGTGCACTCTCCGGGTCGGGGAGGAGATCCTGCCTCAAGTGGAGAAGTTCAGTATCGCGGGGTCTTGTTCACGCGTGAGGGGAGGATGGAACGGGAGATTGACCGACGGATCGGTGCGGTGTCGGCAGTGATGCGGGCTCTACACCGGTCCGTCGTGGTGAAGAAGGAGCTGAGCCGAAAGGCGAAGCTCTCGATTTACCGGTCAATCTACGTTCCTACCCTCACCTATGGTCACGAGCTGTGGGTAGTGTCCGAAAGAACGAGATCGCGAATACAAGCGGCCGAAATGAGTTTCCTCCGCAGGGTGTCCGGGCTCTCCCTTAGAGATAGGGTGAGAAGCTCGGTCATCCGGGAGGGGCTCAGAGTAGAACCGCTGCTCCTCCGCGTCGAGAGGAGCAAGTTGCGGTGGCTCGGGCTTCTAGTGAGGATGCCTCCTGGACGCCTCCCTGGAAAGCCTGAAAGCCGGAACTTGACACATTCAGGGGGAGCTTGGAAACTGGAAATCGTCTTAAAGGAAAACACCACCGTTTGTCCATACTGAACTACGTTCTTCCCTGACCTTAAGATGAGTTCATAGGGTACATGCTACATGCTATCGAAGTAGCGCTGCACGCAAGAGCGATCGAGTGCACGCACAAAAGCGAGAGAGGTATTTATCAACTCATCTAAGATCAGGGAAGAATGTAGTTCAGTATGGACAAACGGTGGCATTTTCCTTTAATGCGCATGCGTTGTGAATTGGAAAGTCATGCTGGTGCGCACTGTAAAAAAAAAAAAAGGGCTCCCCCGAAGGCACACTGTCTATTTCAAACCCTGCACTTGGGGCACATTATATGTTGAAATTTCCCGTTTCAAAATTCATTTTCCAGAACTCCTGACAAGCTAAATCTGCGGAGGCCGCGGCGGCGGTGTCTCTAACCTCAGCCTCGTCGGCGCCGTTCCCCCCGCCCCCCCTACAGGCCGTCTCTATGGACTACGTGCTGGAGGCCGCAGACCGCTACGTCCTCAGCCCCTACGTGTACCCGGCGTCGTGGCCCGCGGACGGCGCCCTCCGTCAGCTCCTCAGCCTGCTGGTGCTGACCAACCTGGGGGCAGAGCTGCTGTACCTGGGCTTCGCCTCCCTCAGCTTCTACTGCGTCTTCGACCATCGGCTCCTGAAGCACCCGCACTTCATGGAGGTACGCCGTTTTGGGAGCGGTTCACGCGTCTTCATGAAATATACAAACAACGATAAACCGGCGTGTCATTTACAACCACATCACATTCTGCTTTTGGGGGAACGCTAACCTTTCATTTAACGATCAAAACCTCGGCGCTGTTCTGTACACCCTCTGCGCTGCCGAACGGCTGTCGGTATCAACGTGAGCTTGGTACCACACCACCCGTGTTCTGCTTAAACCCGCTGTTCTTATGGACCCCACAGAACCAGCTGCAGAAGGAAATCAGGCTCGGGGTGACGGCCATCCTCTGGATGAGCTTACCCACCGTCGCCTTGTTCTTCGCTGAAATCAGAGGGTACAGCAAACTCTATGACAACGTCAGTGACTCCCCTTCAGGTGAGAGGCGACCTGCCCGGGCCGCTACGTGACAACGGGTGAATTCCGTTTGATCTAAACTACAGATTATGTTTGTAAAACATGAACGGCACGCAAAAACTGAACATGTCAGTTTTAGAGGTTTAGAGGTTTTAGAGGTTAGAGTTTAGAGGTGTAGCTACCTCTAGTGGCCTGGGTTGTAGCTACAGTTTTATCGAGATGGACTCGGAGATGAGCACGTTTAATTATTGAGAAACTCTCTGTGGCAGATCATTTTTAATGGACTAAATAGCTGCAGTACAAACATTACAGCGCAGGTTTAAGTTACAGGTGAACGCGATTGCTGAACTTCTTTATGTTCTAAACGATTTTACAAAAAGTATGCACAACCATCCTTTTGATGATCGACTAGATCAGAAGATTTGCATTTTAAGCCATAGCTGACGAATTAAAATCAGATTTGCGCCCAAAGGGATTTCTGTGAGTAACTAAGCCATCTGACTGGTCCTTTCCGTTATTGGGGGGTTCTGTCCTAGGCTGGCCTGGGGTCGTCCTAGGCATCGTTGGGTTCCTGTTCTTCACAGACATGGTGATCTATTGGATGCACCGGGTCTTGCATCATAAAAGCGTTTATAAGGTGAGCTGGTGGTGAAAACATGGAGATGGAATGCTTCAGCTATTTCAAGTTATTGGGTTGTAAATTGTCATTTTGAAACTGTATTAGGGACAGCTTCATAGATAGGTGAATTGTAAATGATAAATTAAACACAAAGGGATTCATATGAAGTCATTTCTGCTGCAGACAAAACGTGTATTGTATGTTAAAACACGTCTTATGTCCTGTGATTTGTTGTGTTAATATAACTGCATGGCACTACATAATATAAGACACACTTCTGGAAGCTCGACTCTTAACAACTCGATTCCACCAAAAAAGGTTATAAATAAACGTTTTGTGCTTTTTTTTTTAATCGACTCAAGATCCTATGAAAAAACAAACTAACTAATCCCAGTCTCTCACCGCGTCAGTATTTGCACAAGCAGCATCACGTTTTCAAGATCCCAACGCCGTTCGCAAGTCACGCGTTCCACCCGGTGGACGGCTTCCTCCAGAGCCTGCCGTACCACGTGTACCCCTTCCTCTTCCCCCTGCATAAGGTGAGCATTCACTCCTGACCTAGGGTACAGCTCACCGTTATCTCGATCTTCATCTTGAGTAATTATGACTGCAAAGAGAGAAACGATGATTTTCTAATGGCTGCCTGTCTAAATCCTAAACTGTAATAAATAATAATAATACATTTTATTTGTAATGCACTTCATATTTTGACAATCTCAAAGTACTACAGAGTAAAAGTGGTAAAAAATTTAAAATAAAATAAGAATTAGAAAAAAGCTTTTTTTAAAAGATGCGTTTTAAGGTTTTGTTTAAAAACATCTGTAGACTCTGTGGCCCTCAGATGGTCAGAGAGAGGGCGTTCCACAGTCTCGGGGCTACAGAGGAAAAAGCCCGGTCACCCATGCTGTGGAGTTTGGTTCAGGGGGTTTGGAGAGTGTGTGTTGTTGCAGAACGGAGGGTGTGTGAGGAGGTTTGGGGGGTTAGGAGTTCCTGTAGGTAAAGGGGGGGCCTGACCATAGATGCACTGGTGGGTGATTTGGGAGACTCAATTCTGAAAGGGACGGGGAGCCCGTGGAGGGATTTCAGGGTGGGGGTGATGTGATCATATTTGCGCACCCTCATCAGGATCCTGGCAGCACTGTTCTGGACATAAATCCTATACTGTCCCAACTATTCTCCAGTTAGTCAGTAGACTGTGTGTGTGTGTCTGTGTGTGTGTGTGTGTGTGTGCGTGTGCATGTGCGTGTGCGTGTGCGTGTGCGTGTGTGTGTGTGTGTGTGTGTGTGTGTGTGTGTGTATACTGTATGTTTAATATATATATTTCTGATTGAATTGTCTCATGGCCCACCACCAGGTGGTGTACCTGTTCCTGTTCGTGTTCGTCAACATATGGACCATCTCCATACACGACGGGGACTTCCGGATCCCCTGGCCTCTGATCGAGGTCATCAACGGCGCGGCCCACCACGTTGACCACCACCTCTATTTTTACTTCAACTACGGTCAATACTTCACCCTGTGGGACCGTATCGGGGGCTCCTACCGGCACCCGTCCGTCCTGCTGGGGCAGGGGCCACTGGACTACATCCGCAAGCGGAGAAGTTACGGAGATGAGGGCCAAAAATGATGACTGATAAGCTTCATCACGGAGTTAGTTCACAAGTTTTGCACGATAAGTTTAGAAGCAAAAAAACTGACCGGAGCTAATGACCAAGGGAAAAGTGTTGACAATGTGTCCTAGACTGAACTGCTCTGCACTGAACAAGAAAATGTAAAAATGTGTCATTTGCGATTGAGTGAAATTGGAAACAGAGATGCCGTCAAGTGACAATGTTAATAGAATAAGCATTACAAATTATCACTGTGTCATCATCACAGCATACGTTACCATAAAAAAAGATACATACGTATATATAGATATTATAAGAGAGTATACAAATGTAACATTAAAAAAAACTAATTTGCTACGAATATTTTACATTGGATAAACCTTTTTATAGTAATTGGCTACTCAGCCTATTTAGTTGGAACACACATAATCATTGTAGTTATAACATTATTATTATTATTATTATTATTATTATTATTATTATTATTATTATTATTATTATAAAATAATATTAGGCTACTACTACAGACGTAAAATGTACAAGTAAATACAAGCCTTGACCAACAACTGCTAAATAATATATTTTAAAAGGTGCGTTATTTGTAATACACGCCCACAAACTACTCAGTCAATGTGATCCGGTGACGTTTTCAGTTCAACGTTCACATTTGCTGGCTAGTTGATGTAACTCATCAACTTCAAAAGTGTGTTTTTCGGCAATGTTTTCGTTTCCTTGGCAATCACAGTGGATATTTGGGACAATATCGGTTCAAATGAGAAGTTTCCTCTACGGATCAATGTATAACTATTCCAACATTGCTGAAATGTACTGGATGGACTACAATGGAGCCTTTTTATCAAATATTGGTCCCAGAATCCTTGCAAATTAGTTACTTTCAATGATTACGTCACTAGTTTGGGGCCCACATCACATACAGCATGATGTTAAAAGACTTCAGAATCATGAGAGCGAAATCGAGGATATATGGGTGGATGGTGCGCAGGCTTCCTGTTTGGTCCACTAGGTGGCGACAGTGTATTCGGTGTCGGCCAAACGTAAAGATTTCCCAGATGCTAATATTAAAGTGACAACATTTGTTTTTCTTTTCTTATCCACAGCACATGAGGTATTTAAGTCATAAATAGTCATACCGATAAATACGTAGTATTTTATAGGTTTGACTGAGGGACTATTGTGTCAAAATGTAAAGATTCCATGTGATCGATTTCCCTTCACTTTGTACAGATTGGGTCCAGATTAGAATGATTCATAAAATAAAATGGTAGGCCTACAAAATTGATTGACCCTTGTCATTTTGTGGTATTTTTTAAAGAATGTTATTAAATAACATCAACCGTGGTGCCTTGGTAGAGAGGGGGCATTCTACTCAGTGATCGGTTTTCTTAATAAAGATATGAATTCACTCTTAAATCAATGTATGGATATCAGTTTGTTATGTGGTTAAGTGCTGTGTCAATAATATAAGAGCCAAGTGTACAGCTGACTGTTTATTTAAATTGAATAGCATATGCGTACAAAGTTTCTACAAAGCTATAAAATATCTAACATCATACTTTTAGCCATGAAGAAGAAAAAACAAAAAAACATACAAACCAACCCAAGATCAGACCCTGTGCAATACCAAGAGACCAACGCTAAATGTATTCTTTTTCTTCTCAAAAGTGAATAAACATTATAATATCAAAGATATACACAACATCTGTACCAAACATCGCCACCGCTGTACAAAGTCATTTATCAAAACATATCCTGCAAAGGTACTGGAGCAGACATTTTCAAGGCCATATTGGAGTTAAGAGATAGAATTTGTATGACGGGCAATAGGTGTTTTTTTTTTGTTTTGTTTTTTGAAAAGTTACATCCAACAAAGTACTCAAGACGAGACGAGACGGTATTGACGACGAGAGACGATAATGATCAACTGACTCAGAAGCACACCACACACTACAGCGCCGTCCACGGGGAACCAGACCAGACCAGCCCACGTGCCTCACCTCGTTCTGCACGTCAGCCTGCGTCTTGTGTGGCCGTTTGAGAACACTTTGAGAAGGAACACGCGGTCGGCCCTCTGGCGAGACCGCCGGTGATTAAACAGAATGTATGCACAACTTACAGTTGTTGTGATTCAGGTATAGTGCTGCTCATCGCGTTGTGTTGCAGTGTCAGCTATTCAGCTGGGGTTTTTTTATTTATTTTTCTTTTAATGCGGAGAGGAAATGTAATGGCAGGCAGGCAGCCCGACTACACCGGAGCAGTGAGCTACCCCTCAAACGGGTCGATGGGACGGCGCGGTTCCAGCCAAGCAATACATAAAGAGGCCCTCTGCTCCTCGATTCACAGTATATGACACTTTGCATTTGACCGATGCGCGGTGTTGCCGACGGTACAGTATTCACATGACTCCATGCCCACAGACTGTATACCCTGCGGCAGAAACGCACTCACAATCGTGTCCCTGAGCCAGAGCTCCAGTGTTCGCTGTGGTTCCTTCCTTGCTCCTGGATGACATCAGTATATGCTCGGTGTTAGTTCTGACACCTGCCTGCCATTACACATTCAGCCCGCAGCACAGAGGAATACTTCACGTTGCAAACAGGGCTGATTTCCCCTGCAAAGTAATGCCAGTGCAGAATTTGTCCGTATGGACGGGCAGCGCATCACAAAGGCGACGTTTCAGCAGTGTTTTGTTGCTGTTTAAAAAGGTGTTGAACTGTGTTTGTGTTGGCCAACATTCAACTGTGAATTGGATTTTTTTTTTTTTTTTTTTCACAAAAGCATGCAAGTGCTTTCCTCGATGTTATAGCTTCTTAAATCTAGACAAAGCCTTATTAATGTGGCTCGGCGGTTCTAATTAATAAAAGGTGCCATGCACTCTTTGCGTTCTTTTCAATTACTGGGGATTAGCCATGGTGGGTAACTCCAGGAGGTCTTGTTATTGCATTGAGATGGTCCAAGTATGTTACATATTTCATTATACGGTTGGCAAGAGCCTCCAATTAGTATACACGTACACAGAGATATCGCGTTAAGGCTGGAGTTACATATTTAACCCTACGACGACCCCACGGTGGGAATATACCAAAAACCATCACAATGGGGACAAGCTGGACAGGGTGGGGGGGGGGGGGGAATCATCATCACCAGCACTCCGGGAAATGTTTCCGCGCTAACAAAGCCCGCTCAGACATCGGCCGTCCTCTGAATACTCTCGAGCGTTCTAAAGGGATTATTTTTAGTTGAAGGGCAAACCTCGCGAGTCGGGTATGAAATCCATCCTGAAAAGGTTGAGGACTGCCGCGACACCCTGAATAGCTGCTCCTGACAGAAGGCACTTGGTGGTGCGCGGCGAGACTGCCAATCAAAGCTCCCTCCAGTGTGCATAACCTCGGCCTGTGAGTTTAGTGTCTTAATAAAAGGCAAGGCGTCGTCCCATGCAGCCGCGGTCATGTAAATGACAAACCGCGCCGTTAGAACATTTGTGTGTTCATACACAGATATGATCTAAACGCGCGCGTGAGCGTACGGCTGTCGGCATGGAGACATGGGTACAATAGGGTGGGATATAAGAGGCCGATGTTGCCATGACGAGGACACAATCCATGCGATGCCAGCCTTTTGTCCCTCCGCCACAACATGTGGAGATTTTTCTAACGTTTTGCTTTCTTTCTTTGGTGCCGTGTTATGTAAAACTGAGCGAGGAAATTTGTTTCAGCTCACTACATCTGGCCTGTGTCATTATTGCAGGTGTAGGAAATAATTTGTTGGATTTTGCCAACCGGTTCATGATGACGAGGATGTGTTTTTCTTGCCATGTATCACAGTGATTTTTCATGGGAGTGATCATAGGACATAACATTGAATTGGGGTTGATATTTAAGTATTTAGTTGACTAGCTTTCGGTCGAGTGACAAAGGAGAACAGGACGCAGCTATTAAGAGTCTTATAGATTTGTTACAAAATTAGACGCCATCCCTGGGTTTCACACACACACACACACATTTATATATATTTGTATATATATTCTTGTCAAAGTTTGCTTGTTAGAATGTTTTTGTAACCAAAAGGTACAAAAGAAGGTTGTGTTTTTTTAATTCTTTGGGATAATCCTTTTTGTGCAAGAATGTGCCTCACACCTTTAAAGTATTCACATCACTATCCATTACACAAACAATGATGTCATCACCACAGCTCTGTTAATAAAGTTATTCTCTACCACAGCTCTTCATTAATGATACACAGGGTCTGATCTTCAATCTTGTTTCAGTGTCCGCACAGGTAACACACACATAGACACGCGCGCGCACGCGCACACGCATACACACACACACACACACACACACACACACACAACCATCCATTTTGAGTGGGTGAGGGGTGTTGAGGGGGGGGGGGGGGGGGGGCCTCAGGCGCGGTTGACTTTAAACTCTCCGGGTTTGCTGTTGGTTTTTACCTACGCAGCGGTGCCGTCCCCCTGAGCTGAGACGCTGCAGCGGACGGGCTTACGTCTGACGGAGGCGAGGCCGGCCCGCTGGGATCAACGCTAACCGCGTACGGCTAGCGGCTGGCGTCTTCACAAAAACCTGAAACATCACATTCCCTGATGCGCAAAAAAAAAAAAAAAAAAAAGGCCAACAAAGTAATATCAGCGCAAAACCATAAAGCATCCAGAGTATGTATGGCTGCGTTGTCACCGCCACGTCCCGCGCACCGCAGTCGCCTGCGTCGAGCCACCGGAGACGTTCTTAAAAACTGGCGCCGTGGCAGCGTGGGTTCGGTTTGACCCGGTGGTGTCTCTCGCGGCCGTGTCTCTCTCGGGGGCGCCGGCCGACCCGCATGCTAAGAGTTCTGTCGTCACGTCAACGCGTCAAAAAGGTGGCCTGTCGGGTCTCTCTGGGGGGGTGGGGGGGAGGGGGAGGGGGGGGGGGGGGTTGGAGTGGCTGCAGGTGTGACATCACAGGGGGGGGGGGGGGGGGGGGGGGCCAAGTGGTTCCATGAGACACTCGGAGCTCACAGAGAACCACGGTAGTGGTTTGGAACGATGGAGGAGGGGAAAAAAAAAAAAACACGCGCCATCATCACATGACTCTCCAGTTGGCCGCGAGCGCCCGGCCGCGTCCCGGCGGGGGGGCGTCGGGTGGACGCCGGCGGCGGTGCCGCCGCCTCTATTCCTTGATGAGACGGTAGATGTGGTGCTGGGCGCCGTGCTCGTTGTTGGACACCTCAAAGACGCATGCCATGCACAGCAGGGTCTCCTGCGTGTCCCTGTTGCTGACCACCTGCAGGACCGCGGCGGCGGACAAACAAACGCCGTCAGGGCTCGATTGAACGGGTCTCATACACACGCACGCACGCACACACACACACACACACGCACACACACAGGACTTGCACACATTGAACACTGTATAGGCTGTGTTGTACACACGCACGCACACACATGCACACACAAAAACACACACGCACACACACACACACACACGCACGCACAGGCATGCACGCACACACACACACACACACAGGCATGCACACACGCACGCACGCACGCACGCACGCACACACACACGCACAAACACACACACACACACACACACACACACACACACACACACACACACACACAACAAACACACACACACACACACACACACACAGAGTGGTTGTTCTCACCAGCAGGATGGTGAAGTTCTCCAGCACGCTGTTCATCATGTATTTCTCGGGCAGGTGTTTGAGTTTGTGTATAAAGTTAATCATGTATTCACACATGGGAGACCGGCTGATCCTGTACACGAAACGGCCGTTTTCAAATCTGGCGTACTCCGTCTGGGGGAAGGGAGAACGTGACAAAAAACACAAAAAAATCAGTTGGTAGGAAAAATTGGGTGGGCAGTGAATAGAAAATAACGATAATGGATGCAAACATGCCATTATACGTAGTTAAACTAAATTATACCCCCCAGTACTACCTAGAAGGGTTAGTAATGCAGTTAGTATGCAGGGTATAATTTTTATTTCATCACAATTTTCAAGCATTTACATTTACATTCAGGGCATTTAGCAGGCGCTTTTATCCAAAGCCACTTACAAAGAGTACATTCGTCAGAAGAAGGTGAAACATTTCATTGCCGCTAATACAGTAAGAGAGTCACCAGAACACGTTTCAAGCATTTCAATTGCTAGGTTAACCATTGCTAGTGTACAACATCTCTGACTAAGTGCCAAGTTACAAGTGATTAAAGTGCCAAGACCATAAACTGTATATAAATAATGGACAAACCCTCCGTGACGTCGGCCAAGACGTACAACAAATAAGAGCATGAGGGTAGGGTTTATTATTATTATATTATTAATTATCCATCCATCCATTATCGAAACCGCTTATCCTCTACGAGGGTCGCGGGGGGGCTGGAGCCAATCCCAGCTGCAACGGGCGAGAGGCGGGGTACACCCTGGACAGGTCGCCAGCCTATCACAGGGCTAACATATATAGACGAACAACCATTCACACTCACATACACACCTATGGTCAATTTAGAGACACCAATTAACCTAATCCCCATTATTAATTATTATAATTATTATTATGTATTATTATTTATTGTATTTTTTTAAGAGGATGGATGTTATGCAGGGTTCACATGAATTCTGAACAAGCAAATTCCACAAAGTCCACAGTCCTCCATTGTGAAGCCTCCCCCCTCCCCCCCACCTCATCACACCACTCCACACCCCCGGATGTAAAGACTCATCTCACCTCCACCTTCTCCACCACCTGCTTGCCGAAGGAGCACACCCTTGGTGGAGCAGGTGATGGTCATGTTCTCGGAGCTCTCGTACTGGCTGGTGACGCCGTAGAACGCGGCGGGGTCCTCCTGCACGTTGTAGCTCAGGTCGGCCTGCACACACCACACACACACACACACACACACACACAATCACACACACGCCACACACACACACGCACACATCCACGGTGAGCACGGGTTCACCATGGGTTAACCACGGGTTCACTACGGCGCCACTTACCACAAGGTCGGCTTTTTTTTCTTTCTTCTTTTTAAAAAAAAATGCGTGCACCACAGGGGGGCTACATTCTGGCGAGCCTTTCCTAAACCACGTCCGATAAATTCACCACCAAGTGGACCAGTGTATTCTCCTCCCCTTTTGTTGCTTAAAAAACACACCTTTTTTTTTTTTTTACACATGTAATACATTTCGGTGATTTCCTTAATCAGGCCACATCTGGTCGATCGACCCAATTATTTTTGTGCGCGTGTTAAATCAAACCCGGTCGGGCTGCAATACACTCAAAACACAAATATGCGTTCTCCTTGATGTAAAATCTTTTACAATCTTTTTGTGGTGTGTTGTGTGTGTGTTGTGTTGTGAAGTGTGAAGCGAGCGTCTCATTTTGCAGACACTCAGGGGGGGGGGGGGGGGGGGGAAACCCACCAACGAGCTGCCCGGCTCCGCTGGCCGGATTAGGGCGGCGGATCAAGTGGGGAGCATTCTTGCATTGTGTTTTGTCGTCGGAGGCTGGAAAACATTCAATGGCTGCCGAGCAAGAACACGGTGCACCCTGATTACAGGCTGGGGAAAAGTGGAGACGCGTTTGTGCATTGTGTAATGAGTTCTCGGAGGAGAACAGACAGGCCTAAGGACACGTGCGTGCACGCGCGACACACACACACACACACACACACACACACACACACACACACACAGACGCACACGCACACACACACACAGACGCACACGCACACACTCACAGTGACTGCATGCAGGAGCCTGTACAGCCTGTACAAAACCCGGGCACGTTTATTTTTGATGACAACATTCAAGTAGTAAAAAAGGAACCCGGGGTCTCCGTTAAAGCCGCCTCGGCCTGCTTTAAAGGCGTAAGACGGGGCGGCACACGACAATTACCAGAGAGCAGCTCAGATATGACCATTTTACACATTTTTAGAGACAAGGGGAGAGCTAATGAGTGACATAGAGGATGTACCGGCATGGATCACATGGTCAACGTCTGTACGGACAAACAGAGAGAGGGAGGGAGGGAGAGAGAGAGAGAGAGAGAGAGAGAGAGAGAGAGAGAGAGAGAGAGAGAGAGAGAGAGAGAGAGAGAGAGAGAGAGAGAAGAGAAGAGAGAGAAGAGAGAGAGGAGAGAGGATGGAGGAGAGAGAGAGAGAGAGAAAGAGAGAGAAAGACAGAGAGAGAGAGAGAGAGAGAGAGAGAGGAGTGGGAACAACATAAAGAGAGTTTCCACCCTCTCCCTCTCTCTCTCTCTCACCTGAGTCGGGAGGAGAGCAGGTGTTCAAACAAAGCCTGTGCTGCTGCTGTCGTCAACCCACCACCCTCTAACACACACACACTTACCCCCCCCCCCACCCCCCCCCACACACACACACACACACAAGGGAGGAGCTAACTACACCATCCCCTCCATCAACTATAAGCCTTCAAAACAACACACAAACAAGACCCCCTCCCCCCACAAGACACACCCTGCAATGAAGCAGGGGAACCAGGGTACAGTGTGTGTGTGTGTGTGTTGTGTGTGTGTATGTGTGTGTGTGTGTGCGTGTGCGCGTCTGTGCTCACCCAGAACTCTGATGAGGTAGAAGGCTTCCTGCGGACCCTTGGCGAAGAGCTCCTCAGACCGCCCTTCTTCTCGGGGAACTTGTCGTAGATCTGCCTGATGTCCACGTACTCCAGCATGGGGTCACTGTATCGGAGGCTGGTCTGGCCGATGTGCACAAACAGGTGCTTGTTGTACGGCTGCAGCAGCAGGAACACACATCGCGTTAGTATGACAAACAACAACAACAATAACAACAACAAAAACAATGTCAACATTTCCTTTTTAAAATCTCCAATAAGGCGGGAGACCCCAATATATAATGCATACTACATTACACAAATTGGTAAGAATTGATAAATATATGCAACATACTCAACGTGGAATTTAATTCACTGCAGTACAGAGGAGATGGGAGGTTTGTGCCTCAGACGTAAGCATCTTTTGTTTATGAGTGAGGTTAAGTGTGTGTGTGTGTGTTGTGTGTGGTGTGTGTGTGTGTGTGTGTGTGGTGTGTGTGTGTGTGTGTGTGTGTGTGTGTGTGTGTTGTGTGTGTGTGTGTGGTTGTGTGGGTGTGTTTGTGTGTGTGTGTGTGTTGGGTTGTGTGTGTGTGGTGTGTATTTGGGTTGTGTGTGGTTACGGCTTGTGTGTATGTGTATGTGTGTGTGTATGTATGGGTTTTGTGTGTGTGTGTGTGTATGTGTGTGTGAGTGTCTGTGAACATGCGTGTAAGTGCGCGTGCCACTCACAGCCTCCTGCTCTCTCTGCGTCTCCAGGAAGGAGGATATCTCCACCAGCCTCAGCTTGGTGGTGCCGATGGAGCGGCCCTGCCACGCCGGCTCCCGGTGGGTCTGGGCTGCCCCGTGGGCTCGTAGCCTGGAGAGAGGAGAGAGAGAGGAGAGAGAGAGAGAGAGCAGACCTCGCGTCACGCACGGCACCGCCTCACACAAAACCAGTCACGCAACTCACACACCTCGGGCCCCTTCGGGACATGTTAACACACGCCGCGCGTAACCCCCCCCTTAAATCGCGAGGTTTCGAACTCCACCAACGTCCCCGCTCAAACTTTCAGTCGCCATGTCTGTAATTGTCGCCATCGGCGGGCGTTTCCCGTGCGCCCGAGAGAGAGAGAGAGAGAGACGAGAAACGCGATCGTTTGAGTGGCTGGGGAATGTCGGCCGCGTGTGTTTGTCCCCTTCATCTTCACCAACTGTCGTTTACTGTTGGAAAACCTGAATTCGCCTCCTGGGTTTCCACCCCCCCCCCCCCCCCAGGACACGTTCCTCTACAAGGTGATAACAATAATCACATTAGTCATAGCTCTGTGTCTGGTAATAAGCTACGCGGCAAGTTATCTGGCGGAGAACAACAAGTTCTCCGTTCCCCCGCTGTACAGTTTGAGTAACCTGTTTCTTTTGCTGCTGCCAACCTCCCCATGGGGACAATAGAGTGTCTTCTAATGCAATCTAATGGAGCCTAATGTAATGTTATTTAATCACATCTTCCGTTGTTGCAGCCGTACAGTAAGAACCGCCACTGTCTCCCGGAGAACACGCAGAAACGCTTCGCTGCGTCGCTTGGCTTCGCTTTTTTCCCCCCACTTCTTCGCTCATTTGCCAAACACAATGACAAAAACAATGTTCCAAGAAATGATTTTACTTCCAGCTCTAATCAATGCGACTTCCTCTACACAGAAAATAAATGGCAAATCAGCATGTCGGCGCTGGCCGGCCCTGACCGACCCAGCGATATCGACGTGATTCAGCCCCCTGTTCGTAATAACGCCGGCTGCAGACTGGCACGCAGCTGGACTGCGTCTTGTCACTTTAGCCTGATCCAAACAAGCATCTCGCCTGCTGAACCCTCGCTTGCTCTCAATCTCCCGGTGTGCTTAAAACACAAGCCAGAAGGGAAAAACGCTTGGAAAGCCATCACACGGCTGAATTAACAATGTGGATGCGGACGCAGCCCTCGTGTCACTAAACGCTAACTCTTTATAGTTACCATCAAGCTCAAGTGCGGGTTGAATCCCCTTGTTTTCACCACAATTCCACGTCCATTTTGTAACTCTGTAACTCGTAATTTGTAGTTCTGACACATGAAGGAACATCAAAGTTCCGGCCGAATCCAACAGGGGTATGCAGATGGAATACAAATACAGAACGTCCCCCCGCACTGAATGTCACCCATCACAAACATTCATTCAACCGCGTGACCTCCGAGCGGCAAAAAAAAAAGAAAAAAAAAAACACCAACAACAACAACAACAACAACAACAAAACGAAGAAGAAGAAGAAGAAGAAGAAGAAGAAGAAGTCGCGGTGCCCGAGACTCCCCCGGGGTGGCTGCGGATCCCCGGGGTGCCCCTCGCATTCAGCCGTTGCAATGCGGCCCCCTGCTGTGAGCTGAAGTGGAAATGAGAGGGAGCCGGGCCTGGCTGCACGGCGAGGTAAATAAAAGGGCATTGTGGCGCGGCGGCGTGTGTGCATGCGTGTGTGTGTGTGTGCGTGTGTATTAGTGTGTGTGTGTGTGCGTGTCTGCTTGCATGCATGTGTGCGTGTGTGTGTGCATGCATGTGTGCGTGTGTGCGTGTGGTTGTGTGTGCGTGTGTATTAGTGTGTGTGCGTGTGTGTGTGTGTGTGCGTGTGTGTGTGTGTGTGTGTGTGCGTGTGTCGCGTGTGCGCGTGTGCGCGTGTGTGCGTGTGTGCGTGTGTGTGTGTGTGTGTGTGTGCCTCTCCTACCTGAGATGGTGGTGGTGCCTGCGGCCGTCTGCACCGGGTAGGCCTGCTGAGAGTACGGCTTAATGCTGACGGAGATAAAGAGAGAGGTCCAGACATGAAGAGAGCGAGAGAGAGAGAGAGAGGGGTATAGAGGGACAGCGTGAGAGAGAACCAGAGAGGGAGAGAGAGGGAGGGAGAGAGAGGACGAGAGAGAGAGAGAGAAGAAAAGAGCGAGAGAGACAGAGAGGGAGAGAGGAAGAGAAGGCGAGAGACAGAGTGAGGGAGAGAGAGAGAGATGATGTACATTGTTACTGGGCCCCATGATGACCTAAATGGGTACAACAACACTATCTGATGGTGTTTGAAAGCCCTCTTTCTGACAGCGGTGACAGCGGAGGTCAAAGCCTCTCCCCAGTATATCATGCTAAAGAATAACATAATAGATATAGAACGAGGCATCAGCCTATTGGCTGGCCCTTCCACGGCCACTGTCACTGGAATCACGGTGGTGTCACCAGTATGAGGTTTCCATTCTGTGTTTCTTTATCTGCGCTCCCCGTCTGACAGCTAGATGTTTTGAAGCATTTCCTATGGACTTTCCGCCCTCCGCCGTAACATCACCAGCAGACTGAGCTTTGGTTGTGTCCTGGTGACCAGAGAGCAGGGGGCTTAGTGGCGTGGCTGCGAGTGACTTACTCTTCAGTGGTGGAGCTGGACTGGCCTCCAGGAATCACGCCCTGCCAAAGCTACAAAAACAAAAACACCCTTGATGTGAGTACATCATTAGATCGTACATCTTAGATATCTTAATATACCTTGTATACGCATTGAAATAGGCTAAAATCCTCACAGATTGCGTTGATCCTCGTTAACGGCATTTACATTCTAAGCAGTGAGGCGTGTGTTTCAAGTTTCAAGTTTCAAGTTTATTGTCAAGATGCTAGATAACGTTGTACATGTGTGTGTGTGTGTGTGTGTGTGTGTGTGTGTGTGCGAGCGCACGTGCGTGCATGCATGTGTGTGTGTGTGTGCGTGAGTGCACATCTCGAACCTGCGCGTTGCTAGGGAAGCTGGCCCGCACGATCCCGGGCAGCAGCTTGCTGTGTATGGCCGTGGCCGAGACGATCTGGGCCGAGGACATGGCGGAGATGCTCTGCAGAGCCTTCTCCTTGGCGCTGTGGTCCTGAGGGGGAGACGTTCCACAGCAGTCAGTCAGTCAGTCACACACACACACACACAGACACACACACGTGTTTCATTCACCTCCACCGCCATCACGACGGGCCCAGGGCCGTGAGTCAAACGGCGCCTCGGCTCAATGGAGAGAAGAACGTTTGTCTCGTTTTTATAGGTTCAGAAATGCGAGTATCTCGAATATCTGGAATATTTGGAATACTTGGACATTCGGAGGAACACGCCAGAGCGAGCGAGGTTTTGAAAGAATCCCACTGAATAAATACCGCCTTTCCTTTTTTAGGCCGAAAGCCACGCCCCCCCCCGACGCCCGTGACTCGCTCGCTAGCCACGCCCCCCCGACACCCGTGACTCGCTCGCTAGCTTAACGCGATATGTCTGCCGCGAGGAGGCCGGTCGCGCGCCATGAGTGTGGCGCAGGTAGACGGGAGGCAGGCAGACAGACAGGTGGATCATCACCGTCATTTCATTTGGGTCTGATCACATGATTGGATCGCTTATTACGGCCACGGATACCATATTTGTTATTATTTTTTGTCAGCGCATTTGATTTATTAATTCCGGTAAAGAGAATTCATACAAATATATGACAAAAAAAAAAAAGAATGCTTGTAAAATAAATGGCCCGGCGCTGGCTTTAGACAGTGAACGAACGAGTGGCAGGGGATACGATTTGTCGTCTCCTTCAGTTGCCCGGAAATCCGGTCAGGATGGCCTCACCTTTAGCTTGGAGTGAAACTCTCTGGATTTCCTTGGAGTGAAACTCTCTGGATTTCCTGCGCGCCAGCACCTGGATGTGGCTGGACACCTGGGGACGGCAGGGGGACGAGTGATGAGGAGGAGGAAACAAAGAGCCAGGA
Source organism: Urophycis tenuis (assembly GCA_036785325.1). Taxonomy (NCBI): domain Eukaryota; kingdom Metazoa; phylum Chordata; class Actinopteri; order Gadiformes; family Phycidae; genus Urophycis; species Urophycis tenuis. The sequence continues at coordinate 10,886,075 of JAXIVH010000013.1, forward strand.
GAGGGAGGGCCAAACTCTAGGCTGCTGTAACAACGTCAAAGGGCCCGCTGCCCTTCCTGCTGCTGTATAAGCAGTGGAGGGGGCTTTGGTGGTTTATTCGTGTCCCGTCTCATGTCAATCTTAATCCCCAAATCTAATTCTTTTACTGACAACAGGCTTTGTCTGGTCATTATTTTACAACCAATTAGCTAATCTAAAGATTCAGATTTAGATGAAATCCCAATCATGTTCTATCTAATCAATGACTATATTATATTATATTATATTATATTATATTATATTATATTATATTATATTATATAGACTATATAGTTAATAGTTTATGGAAAATAAATCTCAATGAGTCACCTGCTTTCGGGTCCGCGTCTTGCCTGTTCTGAGTTTGATGTATCTTGCTATGAGTTCATTACGACCTGCGGAGAGACGAGAAATACTTTACAGAACACATCAACCCACAGCAAGGTGCGTGTTTTACATGAACAGTCTCTGGTGCGGGGCTGGGGTCATGTGACTGAACCAAAACCCCCAAGTACTGGAGCTGCTATGGACACCATGACCTCTAGACATGCACATTCACATAGTAGAACTATAATTACCAGTAGTCCTGAATACATGCCTGCGTGTGTGCGCGCGCACACACACACACACACACACACACACACACACACACACACACACACACTGGTCCTGCATACACATGATTCAACAATACAGGCATTCATGTAGACGAGCTGTCCCTCTGATTAAAAGGAACCAGCAGGCCAGCTGTACACTCGCTCTCTCTCACTCACACACACACACATACACACACACACACACACGCACACACACACACACACACACACACGCACACACACACACACACACACACGCACACACACACACACACACACACACACACACACACACACGCACACACACAAAATTCACCCTATTCAATGGAGAGCACAGCACAATCAGCATGACCTGGCTAGTAGATTACCGAGAGGCAGAGAGAGAGAGAGAGAGAGAGAGAGAGAGAGAGAGAGAGAGAGAGAGAGAGAGAGAGAGAGAGAGAGAGAGAGGCAGAGAGAGAGAGGCAGAGGGGAGAGAGAGAGAGAGAGAGAGAGAGAGAGAGAGAGAGAGAAAGGGGGGGACAAAAAAAAAAAAAAAAAGGAAAGGCTGTGCAAAAGATTGAGGTCCTTTAAGCAGCGCATTACGTCGCGGCAATAACAGCGCCGCGGACGGGCGGGTGTGTATATAATTTTGGTGCGTAATTAGCCAACTGTTTAAGTGATTTTAGTCTCACATTATTTCCCCTCCCCATTAGGGCCAACATTATTTCAACTCCCCAACAGATTGTTCTCGGTGACTTGGCTGCTCTGCTCTCCTGCTCTTAATGTAGGCAGAGTATGGAAGTCAGGCCAGCTGGCCCACCGACGGTCAAGATCAGCACAAAGCCAAAACCTCCACACATCACCCAAAAGACTCGCAACAATAGCCTTAACTAACTACCAGATGGTGCTTGTGTGTGTGCGTGTGTGTGTGTGTGTGTGTGTGTGTGCGAGTGTGTGCGTGTGTGTGTGTGTGTGTGTTTGACCAATTCACTCTGACTGAGATAGGGAGCTTAGAATGATAAAAATCTATAGCTCCATTGCAGGTGTTTTCCTTCTAGCAGCCGAATGCTGCAATGGACAAACACGCACAACCTACGCACACACACCCCAATACATACATACATACATACATACATACATACATACATACATACATACACACACACACACACACACACAGATAGACATGCAGAAACACACACAGGCACCCCTATACATACACACACACACGCACACACACACACACACACACACACACACACACACACACACACACACACACACTCCTGGCGGCGTAGGGTGACATCTGACTCCAGAGGGGCCAGCT
>JAXIVH010000013.1:10892997-10908673 GCA_036785325.1 Urophycis tenuis
GAGGACACGCACTGGGCTTGGACTCACTGCTGAATCTCCACAGATTGTATTGTATGGTCTCACATTCGCCCCCATTCCCTTTAGAGGCTTTTTAAACAAACAAGGATTCATTCATCCCATGGGCCTGAATGCACCACACCGGCAACATGTGTTTCCTCTGCCGTGTGTGTGTGTGTGTGTGTCGTGTGTGTGTGTGTGTGTGTGTGTGTGTTGTGTGTGGTGTGTGTGCGTGCGTGCGTGCGTGCTGTGCGTGCGTGCGTGCGTGTGTGTGTGTGTGCGTGTGTGTGTGTGGTGTGTGTGCCTGTGTGCGTGGCCGGAAGGGGAACATGTCCCCTCCATGAAATCCCTAAAAACTAATCCAAAGGAGCATTTTGTCCATATATGGACGTTGACTTGGGGTGATTAAACCAGTGTTGTGTTTTCAATGACAAACAACTCAACATTTCCTGTCGGGAAATGTTGAGTGTTAGTGCTAGAACCAATAACGACGACTCGAGACTCCCAAAGACCCTGGTCCTGCTCCTTTTAAAAACCCATTTCTAACCGGAGGCATTCTGTTAATAAGAGTTGAGGCAGTTCTCCCCAGCAGCTAAAGACTAGAATGTGAGGCCAACAAAAAAAAACATGTCCAACAGAGAGAGGAGAGAGAGGAGAGAGAGAGAGAGAGAGAGAGAGAGAGAGGGAGAGGAGAGAGAAGAGAGAGAGAGAGGAGAGAGAGAGAGAGAGAGAGAGAGAGAGAGAGAGAGAGAGAGGAGAGAGAGAGAGGAGAGAGAGAGAGAGAGAGACAGAAGAGAGAGAGAGAGGGAGAGAGAGAGAGAGAGAGAGAGAGAGATAGAGAGACACACACACACACAACACACACACAAAGAGCGAGCGAGAGAAGAGAGAGACACAGAGAGAGAGAAGATGATCTATGGACTGCCAGGCTACTCCCTTCCACCCCAGACCACACTCGCTCCCTCTCTTCGGTTAATCTTCCCTCTCTGCTCAGATCCGGGGGCCACTCCAGCCAGGACCACCAGGCATGGCAGTGTGTCGGGGGGGGGGGGCGCAGGAGAGCAGGCGACGGGGCTCTCTGCCACACTGCTACAGCTGTGTTGGAGCCCAGCTAAACTGCAGCCCTGTTCAGTCTTGTCCACTCTGGTGTCACCTTCACACTCCACTGCCCTCCATATTCTCTCACTCGCCTTTTCTTCTGTCTCTCGTTTTGTTCTCGTATACTGAACTCTGTCTGTGCCCCCCCATTCTTCCTTCTAATTCTCACTGGCTTGTGTACCTTGCCCACCACAATTTGCAAGCATGCACGCTTCTGTGCGTGCGTGGGGGGGCGTACGTACATCTGTGTGTGTGTGTGTGTGTGTGTGTGTGCGTGTGTGCATGTGTGTGTGGCTCCTTGCCCTGATGGGTGTCATACACATGCCAGTGGGTTGTAATGAAATGTAATGATACACACATGTGCATGTGTCACCAGAGGCATATTGAATGTGTGTGTGTGTGTGTGTGTGTTGTGTGTGTGTGTGCGTGTGTGTGTGTGTGCGTGTGTGTGTGTGTGTGTGTGTGTGTGCGTGTGTGTGCGTGTTGGTCACCCAGGGATTTTGCTGGTTTGACAAGTCGACAGTATTATCGCAAGCCTTTCTGTCATTCTTTTATTTGGACCACTTCACAGCATCTGTTTCAACCCCTTCCAGAACACACACACACACACACACACACACATACACACACACACACGTCGCCCACACACACACACACACACAACACGCGGTTTTGAACAAGAGGATTGTCTGGGTAATCCTCAAAACAAACATTGTTCCACTTTACAATGTTTTTCCATGTTACAATCCATTCCCAAACAGTCCAAATGCAACCACCAACATTTCTAGACCCGTGCACTTAAAACAAGAACAACAACAACAACATCACAATAAAAGAGCGAAACAAAACAAAGCATAAACAACGAGATAAATGCAAATGAGTCCAATGTGTCTTGCTGAAATTTTTGCAATTATCAAAAAGGTCAACGCAAATACAAGCAAACAGAGTCATGTGCCTTCAGATGTTCCCTCTTAAACTAATACAAATATGGGTATTTCCTTTTCTTTTTTTTTTTACAATCCATTACAATTTTGTAGTTTGACCTTTTGTATAATCATGACAGATTAAGAAAATTGATTATAAAAAGTGCTGCATGAATAACTAACCATAAAAACCCAACTATACAATGTAATTAAGCGATAACAAAATCAGTTTAATCTATCAGGTGGTCACAATGTCGTCACCAGTTCAAAACTGGTGATGACATTCAGTTCAATCACATTTCATTCATATAGCCCTCAATCAGTTAGAGTCTCAAAGAGCTCAACAGGTCACGCTGTCGCTGTCCCAATACATTACCACTTACTACAAACTGTTGAGCCTCCCAACAATTCATTTGTATTCTAATTCTTTTGTATTGAATCTAAATTAATAGGAGCGCAAATCAGAACCTTATAGCATGTCACACATTCAACTGTCATTTCTAAGGCCAAAGCTTAACGTGACGCATCAAGATAACTAGTGCTTTGTTTGAAGTTACCGATTGGCTGGTTAGAGATACCAAGATGTGATTAGTTGAATGCCTGTGTTGTTGTATTGTATTTCCATGAAAGCCACAGTTGGGCTTTCACTCATAATCTTAGCGTGCCAGTAGTTGCGTGTATCTACTGCTTGCGAACACAGCTCTGATCAAAGCCGATTCAAATCTAGAAAGATAGTGCTTAACCCATTGCATTGCTATTCAGCAATCTTTGCTCGACCCACTTTGGTTTTGATGAAATTTTGATTTGATTGATTCTCATGGTTCTCATGCAATCGGTTCTATAGCAATGGCAAGTAGTCAAAAAAATGCATATAATCATAACAAGGGGGCAAATAAAAATGGCTGATTGCAGCTTTCAGGAAAAATTGTTAACTTGGCCATTTCTGAGGGTTTTCCTAACCCAAGTGAGGTCTACCGAATCCAAAATGTACTATTTTACAAATATCCAATGGCCTTCACCATAATGTTTTTTGTTTCTGCAACTTGATTATTTTCTCCATTGGTGATGGAAAAAGACCAAGATATGCTCTGTCCTCATTTTAACACATACAGAACATCGTAACACACACACACACACACACACACACACACACACACACACACATGCACACACACACACACACAAACACACACTTTACTGGGTGGAGCACCCTGGTGCAGAAAGTGATGCAGCGAAAATAGTTACCAGAATGTTCTTTCAATTAATGCTGAGGCAGACACATCTATTTCTTGTATTAGGGTTATAGCCGCAGTTGCATATAAATATACGAAATGTATTGCCAACTGCACAAGAATGTTTGAGAAACACATCCTGTGTGTGCCATGACAAAATATGTCTCATCTCACTCACATCTGGCAAGGAAATAAATGTTATCCAGACTCCCCTGACGGGAACACAGTGGGGGACCTCAGCCACGTTGTCATGACTAACGTAGCGTGAGTCTCCTCGCAGGCCAAGTCAAACTTTGCACCACAAACCTGCAGAGAAATCATTAAACCGCTATTTAACACAAGAATATTACTGCTTGTAGCCAAACCTGTGTGTATCGTACACTTGTGTTTGTGTGTGTGTGTGTGTGTGTGTGTGTGTGCGTGTGTGTGTGCATGGGTTTGTGTGTGTGTGTATGGGTTGTGTGTGTGTGTGTGTGTGTAGGGGTTGTGTGTGTGTGTGTGTGTGTATGGGTGTGTGTGTGTGTGTAGGGGGTTGTGTGTGGTTGTCGTGAGTCACTCTGGAAATCAATAAACATGTTGCCCTGATCTAACACTGATAGAAGAAGAGAGAAGACCCAACACTTTGTCCTAGCCCCCTGCTACACAACTGGGCTGTTTCTTGGGTATAACATGCACTACATCACTATAACGTGCACTGTATCACTATAACATGTGCTATATCACCACCTATGTCTGCCCCATTAAAGTATAGCCAGCTTTGCGTGTGAACCAACTGTTGTCCTTTCTATTCACTTTGGTATCAATGCAAGGAAGCTGTCCAGAAGTGGTTGCACGATTGACTTCCTGGTTACTTCTGCCACGGCCAGGAAACCCACACAAGCTATCAGTAGTGAGGAGAGCCCATCTGCTGGCCCCGCCCAGCTGCATGTGTTAATAAATGGGCGATACCAAACAAGTGATACCAGATCAATCAAGTACTGTGAGACTAATGCCACATTGTAGTTTCATGTAACAATTGCGCAATAATATAATATATTGAAAGTGCTTAAAAATGGGAGAAAAAAAATAAAATAAAATAAAATCAGGCTATCAGCGTTCAGCAAAAAAAAAGTAGTTTGGGCCCCTGAGAGCACACACTCTCTTTCGGCTTATAAATCCCTCCATAACATTTCTACCCCTGGGGTTCTGTCTGTCTGTCTGAAGGCAGGAAATCAGTTCCACTGGCCCGTCGACCAGGCAAAGCCAGGCAGGAAGGCTGAGAACACAGGCAGGCAAGCCAGCACAGGCTCTACGGCCCCCTGAAGCCAGCTACTCCCCTCCCCTCTCCCCTAGTAACCCCATCCCCCACCTTGTCCACTCTCACCCCCCCCCCCCCCTCCCCAACCCTGGAGGCCCCCTATTGTTCCCTTGTTCCCCCAAACAAAACCCGCCGCCCCGCCCGCGTCCTCTCTCTGCCGAGCCCAGTACCCCGTGTCAGCCCCCCCCCCCTGTACCCCCGCTATACCCCACCCATACCCCCTCCTCAGCCATACAATGGTGCTTCTAAGGACCAGGATTGTACCCCACTTTGATTCCGGCGTCTGCGCACACGAGGGGGGTGAGGGGGGGTGGGGGAGAGAGAGAGAGAGGGCTGCTATGCAAGCCTAAAATAGTTGGGCATACTTTGCCGTATTCTGCTAAATGTGCATCTTTCTTTGAGGCCTAAACTCTGGATCTGCCGGAGGGCGGTCCCCCAATCCAATTCCACCTGTTAGCAAATGTGTACAAAGAGGGTCCCCGAAAACAGTTGTGACATCGCTCGTGAGCTGTTCTGTATTCTGGCGTATTTGGACACGGTGAACAAGGGGGTAGGCTCACCGCGGCCTCGCACTCATAGCCATTTTGTTTATTTTAAATGTAGTGCACCCTTTTTGCACGTGGTACTAAGCGACGGCTTTGTCTGCTGTCACGAGTGACACTGGCTAAAAGCAGGTACTGTGCCCCCGTGGACACGTCCAGTTCACCAGAGGACAGATAGAGTCCTCGCCGGCGTGCAGACCCTCGAAGGGCCGTCCGTGTTTTTCTTAAAACACACTACATTCCCTGTCCCTCCTGCCTTTTCCTAGTGGTTTCAGCCTGTGTGTGTGTAGGGGGGGGGGGGGGGGGGGGGAAAGATCGTCAGCTGGGTACCAACACAACCGGGGTGTGTATTCGGGGAGGAGGGTGGGCGCCACGGCAACCCAAGGATCGCCTCACGACAACAACATTCGAAAACCGGAAAGAAACGCCGTCCAAAGTGTGTGTGTGTGGCGCCGCCGTGGAATCTAAGCAGCGCGCGACGTTCTCCCCCGCCCACTGTCACCTGCTGGTCGACGTGATACAAAGGTGTTTCATACAGTTACAGATTTCTGCCGCTCGCCACAGACACAAGGGAACAGATGACACTGTGCGAGAACCAGAAGGGACAGAAGCAAACATCCGTCCACGGCCTCGGCATATTGCACAGCGTGAACATGAATGCACACACACGCACGCACGCACACGCACACACACACACACACACACACACACATGCACGCACACACACACACACACACAGTGGCGCAGAGTGAAAGCACACACAAGCCATATGGTGTGTCTTGGACTACGGACGCCTGTTGCTGCCATAACAATGGGCCTGCCTGCTCTGGACAGCGAGAGGCAAACTGAACACACACACACCACACACAACACACACCAAATGGTCGTTAGTCAGCCTGCATTGGTGAGGCCTAGAACAAATGCCTTGGTTTACATTCCGGTCCCCTCCTCCTTTTTAACACACACACACACACACACACACACACACACACACACACAGGGTCTCTACAGGTGCACGGAGCACTCAAAACAGATGTCAATGAAGTGGAGGGAGACAGCGGGGGGGGAGGGGGGGGACAACTGACAAAAGCTTTGCACACTCCCAGGTCTGGACACAGTTAAAACAATTAGAACCTGGACCGCGCACACTCAATGCACAGGTGTGCAGGCCTATGCCAAGCACATAGAGCTACACACGTGTGTTTGTGTGTGTGTGTGTGTGTGTGTGTGTGTGTGTGTGTGTGTGTGTGTGTGTGTGTGTGTGTGTGTGTGCGCGGCGTGTGTTTGAGAATGGGGAACAATTATCACGAAGGCAAAAAATACATAATTCTTATTCTGCCCAACGTTTCATTATCTCTAGAATTTAAATTACTTTTTAATGATACACCATGGAAAAAAAGAAAGCTTTCCTTTCAACGGCCTTAATCAATCAAATTTGTGCTAGATTATGTTCTAGAAAATGCATGGTTGTCGCCATTTGAGGAAAAACGATGAGCAGGCCTGTCTATATGTAGCAGGCCTACATCATAGGCAATAATTCATCTTGAAAAGACCAAAGACTGACAGTTGACCAACACTGGACCTAAAACGCTCAGCACAGTATTTAAAAGGGGTTTACATCAAAAGGTTGCAAATTTTCTAACCAAAACTAACTAAATCGTTTTACCATGGCAGTATTATAAACACATTAATACTCATAAACATTATTTTTGGATTTGTCATATTTCCATTAAAATGAACCCAAGAGGAATTAACACAATAAAAATTGTTGAGTGTAAATTTCGACAAAGTTACAATGAACACATTGCCATGGAGTCTCGTGAGAGACGCGGAGCGCCCGATGTAACGTGGTGTGTAATATGTATGCGGTGTGTAATATGTAATATGGTGTGTAACATGTAATACGGTATGTAATATGGTGTGAAAAGGCAACTTTGTGGACGCGGCTTCCTGTGGCCTCGGAGGAGCGCGAGCCCTGCTGAAACCCGCCGAAGCAACAAGTCCTCCATTCACTTGGAGCTTTGTTCAGCCGCCTTTCAGCTGCGCACAGCACCATTTCAATGGGCGAGCAAACACACCACAATTGTGGATTTCAAACGCCACTGTTTTGACATACACACGCGTGGTGTGTACATCTGTCGTAACGTCGAACGCGCACGGAGAAATACTTATTGGCAATTTGCACACAAAAAAACGGGTCGGGTGTTTATGGGGGGAGAGAGAGAGGTGATGTGACGGGGGGGAGTCGACATCGCTCCCAAATCAGTCGCTTAAAAGCTCCGCGGCCAACCAGTAGCTAATAAGCGGGTGAACAATCCTCTCAATAAATATGTATACTGTTTTTTTCTGTATGTGAAGTGAAAATGTAGCCTGATAGACCTTTCCGTTTTCGTTTCGGGTCAACAATATCCGTCCGAAATAGAAATAGTGAATGGTCCGGGGGCAGTGCAGAGACTGTAGCCTACGGGCTCCTGAACTCCTCGGGAACTTACCTTCATCCAAACGTCTCCTTAATATCGCATCTCGCCCTCTTTCTCCGGGAACGAATGTCGATACGGAATCACGGGGGTCTTGGCTAACTCCTACAGGTTTTGTTTTTGCTGGATCGGGCGGTCCGGATGTGTAAAGTCGCTTCGTATATCTTCTGGGATGCGAAATATGCGCGGAATGAGAGCAGGAATGGGAACAGGAATGAAATGAACGCAAAGATTGAGTTAGCGGGGCGGGGTGATGGTGGCGTCACTGCGAGGGGTAGTGAGATGGGAGGATGGGTGGAGGAACAGGGAGGTGGGGGCCCGGGGGGCTAGGGGGGACGAGAGGAGGGGGGAGGGGGGGGGGGGGGGGGGGGGGGGGGGGGGACTGTATGGGGCTGCGTTTAACAAAAGAACAGTGGTGCCCTAAACTCAATTCAGAAGAGACAGAACAGTCGTAGAACCCGTACTGCGGACAAGAAAGACGCCATGCTAAAGAAAAAAAAAAAATCATTCAGTAATATAGCCTGTTTTGCACATCGCAAATACAGCTGCCGCATCCAACAAACGAGTACAAGAACTGGACTTTGTGAGCAAATTCACCAATATAAAAAAAAAAAAACATTCAGAGCAAAGTGCATATGCAAGTAGCTCAACATATCTACAAATATGAAGGCCTTTTATGAGGAAAATTGTAGTGTCATCAAAATCAGCACCCTGACCATGAAGACCTTTTGTGTTTGAATTCAGTGGGCCTCAGCACTCATAAAGGAGTTGTTGTTTACTACTAAGCTCTACCCTGTCTTAGGTTTCAACCCCTGAGGCATTGCAGACCTGTCATCTCCCCAGAGGGAGGGGCCATGATATAAAACAAACACAGATATGGCTGGGTCACAACCTGAACTGGCTTACTGCAACTTGACACCACAGCCAAGCCATCCAGCAGACAAGAATTCCACACCTAGTGTGTGTGTGTGGTGTGTGTGTGTGTGTGTGTGTGTGTGTGTGTGTGTGTGTGTGTGTGTGTGTGTGTGTGTGTGTGTGTGTGTGTGTGTGTGTTGAGAGAGAGAGAGAGAGGAGAGAGAGAGAGAGAGGGGGGGGGGGGGGAGAGAGAGAGACAGGAGAGATTTGGTTGCCTCAGTACTATGTGCATTAAATGGGTCAGATGACACAATTGTTTGTATTAAATGTATTTGTTCGTTGTCGTGATTTTTTTTAAATTTTTTTACACATGTACACGTACAAACACACACATTCACTCACAGCCCTCCCTAGAGGTTAGAGGGTTAGCTGGCTTGCCTCTTGTTTTTGTCTGTTCTAGGTCTGTTTTTTGTCTGTTTCTCTGTGGGGTAAAATGTCAAGTTGCCCCTTGAAACATGGACATCTCCCACTACACGGCTTTGTGTTTTAGCAGTTGAATAGAACATGGACATCTCCCACTACACGGCTTTGTGTTTTAGCAGTTGAATAGATTTCAGAAGAGCAACAAGTGGGAATGGACCACTAGTAATATTGGAATGAAAAACAGCATTCCTATATAAAAGTAACCTGAATCTACACGGAATCCTCTTTTTGTGGAGTGAAAATAGCTTATTATTTGGAGGGGTCTACATTTGGCTGAAAACCCTCTCATGAAACACACCACTATTAGTATGGGCTTTGACAGAGTGTATTTGGAAAAACCTTTTGGTTTCCTTGTGTGTGAAGTTCTGCTGTGCATAAGGGTCCCATCTATACATGACAGCATCCTGTTGTAGTGAAATGCTTGCTAAGCAGTGAAACAGATGAGCATGACACACATGGTTTAGATTAGCCTCTGAGTACACACGCGCTCAGCTCACAACACACACACACTACACACACACACACACACACATATATACACACACACACACACTGAGAATCAGAAGGAGCACCACAAAATACCGAAAAAGTATAACGCCAATTGGACCAAGTCCAAGGGAAGCAGCGTGAGTCATTTGAGTCACTTGTAAGTCACAATTAAAGCCTTGTAATAACATGAACACCAGAGATGCAACAGGAAGTTCGGGCAGTGGAGAGGCATAGGAGTTAGAAAACAAGGATGGCCAGGGTTTTTCTTAGCGGTTTTAAAGTGCATTATATTACAATAAAACGGTAACTCAATAACTATTACCTTTTCCTTCCTGTGTTGGTTTGTGGACAAAGAAGACATGTAGACATATCCAAGACATTTCATGTTGTGTATGTTATCATTTGACAATGTCACATTTTCTTATACATCCCTTTGATTGGAATTCCACTTCAATAATGACCCAATTAAAAAAGCAGTTCAGGAAAGGCTGAACCGCACAAACCTTAACCGAGTGAGTGGATGAGTGACTATACCACGGAGCGCAGACGCACTGGGTCATGGCAGCGGAGACAACAAGGAGCAGTCTGTTCCGTCACTTTACTCTCTAATAACCTTGGGACTGCGTTCTCTCCATCCTGCATTCAACCTACAACTGTGGAGCGTCCAGATCACAACGTATATCCCATTCAATTGATGGTGTCAGGTAGGTTACACCGAGCCTTTGTATCTGCGTGTGTGTTGTGCGTGTGTGTGCTAGTGTGTGTGTGTGTGTGTGTGTGTGCGTGCATGTGTGTTTACATGTGTGAGAGAGAGAGGGAGAGTGAGTGAGAGAGCTACATTGTGTTTATGAAAGTTCATGATGTTCATAATGTTATTGAAAAGATGTTTGTTATTATTTTGTATCTCATGTTGCATCTTATGTTTCATTTTGTGCTTTGGCAATGCAAATGTACCTTTTCCATTCTGCCAATAAATTTCGTTACTCTTGCATCTGTATCTGAATGAGAGCGATTAAGAGATTGAGATTGAGAGAGCGAGAGACAGAGAGAGAGAGGGGGGGGGGGGGGGTATGAAGTACTATTGGAGAGAATAAGATCAGGCCACACTTCCATATGGTATCTGTGACATTTATTTTGACAGTTTGAGAGTGTGAAGGACCCATACAGAGAGAGAGAGAGAAGAGAGAGAGAGAGAGAGATAACAGGTACATAAGACAGGGGTAGGGACGGAAGGCTCTTCTGCTTCTGCTGGGCCATAACTGATTTAATTTTCTTTTGTGCTCATATATACTTATTAACTTTCTAGCCAAATGCCACAGACCAATATCGGTCATTCGGGGGGGCTATGAAATGCCCCACAAACAGAACCAGTCCTTTGGTATAGCGCTGACATTCTCAGCATCTGGACCAGGCCTTCTGCTCTCACTCAAGGGTATTAACTTAGCTCTGTTAGGAGCCACAGCAAAATACCTTCTGTTTTGATGGTTCATACTTTCGGATAATTGCTATCTAAATGTGCCTGAGGAGAAACTGTTTATTCATGCGGAAAGTGAGAGTAATAATCATTTCCACATTTTCTCTTAGGAAAAGTATCCTCTTCTCTTTATTAGACATGTTTGTCATTAATTTAACTTGCCAATATTTCCTGAGAAACATTTGCAGAACAGTTAAACATAAAAAGTGTTATAAGGTGATACAAGAAGCAACCATCCAATTGTGAAATTATTAAGTATTAGTGAATTAGATATCCAAACAAATAACAATTGTCACCCATGCTTGATATTTAATTGGTATGATCATATTCTTTCAATTCTTCCATTTTCCATTCTTGGATGTATGATGACAATAACGTTTTTGCATGATTCATTCAGAATGATTTTAATATTTATTTTTGTAACATTAAATATTACACATAAAAATACATTGTAACTAGTAGGAAATAAATTATAATTCAATTTCTAGCATGCAGTTTCCTCGAATTCTTCGATGATTAGATATTTTGCTGCATTTGACAGGACTATTTGAACATTACATCATGAAAGCCATTCCTCATGTAGTAGCTCTATCTGAAACACATGAGTTCAATCTCGCACTGAAGTGTGTTTAAATCAAATTGCCCCAGTGTTCTCAATACAAAAACCAGAGTAAAATGAATAAAAGAAGCACAAAGCCTTTTGTCCATAACACTTATCAAAAATGTCCCATGTATAGAATTTTCCAACACAAAACCCTAAACTCAATGTACTACAGTTTATTTTAGAGAGATTGAACGAGAGACATTCAGAGATTCAGAGTGTTTTATTTGAATCGTACACACTACATTTACGACAAATCTTTAATAGATACACGATAGGAACATACAATTCTGTGGGCAGCTATATTCACTGCTACATACTAGTAGTGTTTTGTTTGCATGTATTTAGGCCCATGCCGTCCCCAAACACTTGAACTGTCCAATCAAGAGGAGTATAAAACTAAAGTAAATTTATTTCAGTTTTCTCTACAAAGCTTCAAGAAGGCGTGTGGCCATGAGCACAACTTGACCCCCCCTTTCAGTCTCTTGTAATTGCTAACGCAATGTGAGTGAGAGCAAGCTAGTGATGGTTTACCACATCCACGCTCAGCAGTGCAGCCTAGTGACCGGTGCCCCATCAAACAGGTTAGGTTGAGGCTTCTGGTTTCAGCTGACAGAGAACTGCTTCAACAGCTACTGAACTCGTTGGTAAGAACGGATGGATGTTGCATCAGGTCAGTGGTTAATGTGTTATAAAAACAAAGGGAAAAATATATTCCCAACAACAAAGCTTTGTGTCACACTTTTACAGTTCAGCTGAGCCAAGGCACCATAACATGGTGTGTGTGTGTGTGTGTGTGTGTGTGTGTGCTAATGCATCAATAAATATACATCTTATCATGAAAAAATAAGCAAGCATCTCCCATTCAAAGTTTCCAAACGAGAAGCACATCTAGAGATGGCATACAATTGAACGCATGGGAAAATGGACACAATGTTTTACATTAGTGTAAAACACACCACTGCGTTACCTAATGGGTTTATATGTCTACTACTACAGTTAACGTTAACGGTTCTGCAGAGCAGTGAGGAAATGTGCAATAATGAGCAAAAAAACCACGGTAAAGCGTAGTGTGGGCTACCGGAAAGAATATTTTGGAATTTGTAACACGACTAAATACGTAAAAAAAAAGACTCTTTCTTTGGGTGGAGGGGAATTCTGTCGAAGGAAATATGACGACATCCACCGATGGTGAGGCTAAAGCACGTGGCGCCGCGCCCGAATGGGTTCCCTCCGGCAACAGAGGCCGCTCACTCAGACGTTTCCTGTAGCGCGTGAAGAGGTTGTACAGGCACGCGCAGGGGTGGACTTGAGGTCACAGTTCACGATATCTGGGAGGGGAGGAAAGACGTGCCGCGGTTAAAATTGGTGTGCGGACGGCAAAACTCATTTGTGCCGATGGCCTAACCCCCATGCTTAAACAGAACACCTCTGCACAATAGAATATTCCCTCTTTTTTTTCTTTTCCCCAAAGCCGAGGGCTGGCCGGTCACATGGACCTCCCCTTATTTAGAGAGGCTTAATGGGGGGGGGGGGGGGGGGGGGTGGGGGGGGGGGTAGAAGCAGAGACACATGATCTGGGAACTATCGCCGCTCTGGAGCTTATATATCCAAGCCAATCTGCTTTGCTACGCGGTGAACACAACAAATCGGAATTCTGAGGACGCCGCGGCTGCGCTCGGAAATCCTCCTCTGATCCACCGATACTGGAACAGGAAAAACATTTGCTCCCCCCCCGTGGTTCTGAAAAGAATTCCTCGGTTGTTGTAATTCTCCTCAACTACCGGAGGATCAAAGCGCATCTGCGAGTCTTTGTGGCCTCGGCGGACATCGCAGCGTGATTGAGTGTGTTCTGAGCCAGCGAGCGGTCCTACCCTCTGGCCTGGGTTTGGGCCTCTCCAGCCCGCCGTCCTGCATCAGCTCGAAGGAGAAGGACACGTTGTGGACCTGAGGGACAAGAGAGTTGGTTTAAAAAAAAAAAAAAAAAAAAAAAAAAAAAACGTGTTCAGTGGCTCCTCACTCGTCGCGTCATGAAGGCACATCGCCGTCCCCTGATCTGATAGGATCTAGGTCATGTTTCGGGCCTTCAGAGAACCACTGAAACGGACTCCAAAGTCATTCATTAATGTATGGCACGCATGCAAAACATTTCCAGAAGGTCGGAATGATAAAGGTGGCCCATGTTCCTCGGTGCAACCAAATCAAAACACAATTTATCATTCTTTCACCTAAATGTCAACACACCAAAAGGCAACATTTGGCATTCTGTTATTTAACGTGCACAAACACACACCTGCAAACAAAAGGTGAGTGAATACACAATATAAACACTGGCACACATGTGTACACATGGGCTCAGGGCAGCCAGGTGGACAGGTGAGCACTGCACTGCGCCACGCGCACACACACACACACACACACAACTACACACACACACACACACACACACACACACACACACACACACACACACACACACACACACACACACACACACACACACACACACACACTCACACACACACGCACAACGCACACACCTCGACGACGGTGATAAGAGAATGTGGAAGGGGTGGTCGATAAAAACCCACAATAAACTCCAGGTCAGTTCAATCCTCAACCGCAGCTTCCTGTAGTGAGCAAACAGAGGGCGCCTTGCTCGGCACAGGGGCCCTAACCCTGCCGCAGCTGCTCCAAAACTCAAGACTTCATTAATCATTAGATTTACATCACACGCCGCTGAGAGAGGAGGGGAGAGCGAGAAGAGAGAATAGAGAAGAGAGAGGGAAAAAAATAATAATAATTGTCAAACTGATTGGTCTGTCTTCTTATTTAGCAACTCACGCCCCTTAAAGTCCCCTAGAATGCCGGTCAGTGGAAAGTCCAGTGAAGTGGATTTGCATCAAATGTTCCATAAGAGCATCAGCCTATGAAAGCGCTGTGTTGTTGTGACTGTGAAAGGGTCCCCTGTGTCATGTGACCACACAACTGTAAACGATAAGGCTGTTAGTGTCCGCCATCTGTGTGTGTGTGTGTGTGTGCACCCGCTGGGTTATACACAACGTCTGGATGCGCTGGTTGCGATCTTTGTAACCATCGAAGGAAACGATCCAAATTTGGCCTTGAATGGCCGTCCCGCCTACGGCCCAAACTCATTCAAATTTCAACCCGCGATAACTTTGATTCCACACGACCGTACATATTGTGAGATCAAGAAACCACCAAGGTCCTCACCGAACTAAGGAACATGTTTGGGCTTTTCTCTCGTCCCATTGGCTGAGAGTGGTGGCGGATATCACTCTGCATCCGGATGGATGCAAAGTCTCACACACACACACACACACACACACACACAGATACTAGGGTGTTTAGCATTTGACCATTGAAGGTGG
Organism: Urophycis tenuis; assembly: GCA_036785325.1. Lineage (NCBI taxonomy): Eukaryota > Metazoa > Chordata > Actinopteri > Gadiformes > Phycidae > Urophycis > Urophycis tenuis. Next base: position 10,907,858 of record JAXIVH010000013.1, read on the forward strand.
TGAGAACATCCAAGGTCATTCAATTACAGTATGTTGATACACCACAGGGGGGGGTGGGGGTAATACAAATAGAATAACACACCTGTGACAGACCCGCCAAGCGGCCTGATCCACCGGTGTGCATGTGCACCGCTAAAACCACCTCCGGAACCTCCTAACCCCGGCCATGCCATCGGCCCGAGGAGAAAATGAAATCAATCAGGAGGCGCGGAAAAACAGCGGCGATGTCAGCGGTGAGGGACACGGCACCACGACAACAACAGGCCTTATCGCACCACTCATCTGCGTGGGGAACATAATTGTGTGCTTCCCCCACAGGAAGTAGTCATCACACTGCGGTTTACGGGGAGGGGGGGGGGGGGGCCGGGCTCATTTTGTGTCTGTGGTCATGCGACACACAGTCTGAGAGAAGGAGACGGAATGACATTCAGCGGTGGTGCACATCCACTAACCAAGGCATCAAACACCAACGATGTTATGATCGCACACACACACACACACACACACACACCAACACACACTAAGCCCCCCCTAGCTACTCCAGTGTTCCCTGTGCAATAGGAGATTACAGATGCTTTGGGGCTGGTGCCTGTTCTTCCAGCGGAGACTATCTGTGTGTGTGTGTGTGTGTGTGTGTGTGTGTGTGTGTGTGTGTGTGTGTCTGCGTGCATGCGCGCATGTGTGTGTGTGCGTGGCTGCGCATGCTCTCGAGAGTTGAATTGTGCGCACTGTAGCAGTGATGCCCGTTCGGCTGAGCGGCTTGGCAGGGCACGTTGGCTGGCAAACCAAACACAAGGCTACGGAGGTGTCTGCACG
>JAXIVH010000013.1:10908873-10978873 GCA_036785325.1 Urophycis tenuis
CTACAAGGCAGAAGGTCGTGCTGCCTCTAAAGAAAACGTCTCTTTGTGAAGACACCCTGAATAGGAAACACATTGTGTGTGTGTGGGAGTGTGGCATACACGGACGGTGAAGTGTAGCAAGGTTCACCTCCAGTCCAAGAAGAACGTCGATTCATACCATGAAGTATTCTACTTGTTTGGCTGCCACCCCCCCCCCAGCCTAGCCCACCACGCCTCCCTGGCCGTCCGGCCCTGACGCCTCCAGACTGTCCCACCAGGCCATACTCTGGCCGGGGCTCCAGTGGAGCTCGTAACCCCTGGACAGGCTCTCCAGGTCCCGGTCCTCGTCCTTCTCCCGGAGGCGCTGCTCGTCCAGCAGGAACACCAGGGTGTTTCGCTGCTCCACCGTCCTCATGAGCTCGGCCAGGAGGTCCTCGTCCCCCTGCAGCTCCGACGCGCTCTTCGTGGTGTCTGGAGGGAGACACAGCGGTTAGGGCTGGTCCGCCAGAGACGGCTTGTATGGCCTTCCCTCTGGGAGGCAGTGATTTTGGGTCTGTCTGTCTGTCTGTCTGTCTGTGTGTGTGTGTGTGTGTTACCATCGATGGCCATCCTGCGTCGTATCTCCCGCTGCAGGCGACACTGGGTATCCAGCAGCTCCAGCTCCTCAGCACTGGGGTACAGGAAACACAAGGACAAGGTGCTGTTAAACCAGTGCTCCTCTATGTACCGAGACCGCCTCGTACCACCGCCACATCAACATCCTGTGCCCGTCATGACTTGCCGTGTTTAACGGTCTAGGTCTTCCGCCCCGGTTGAGTTTTAATTGAATGAAGAAAAAAAAATCGCCGGTCTGTTAATGAGTCACGTCGCGGGTCACTCACAAGATCATAAGCTCGGACTCGTCGCGGGCCAGACGGTTCTTCTCCAGCACCAAGTTGAACCAGGACTGGTGGAGCTGGCTCTCCTCCTCTTCATCGGCCAGGGGCTCCCCTGGGTGGGAGGGAGGGAGGGAGGGAGAGAGGGAGAGAAGGATACTTTGTCAACGCGATCTAGAGAAATCACGATGGCGCTTGTTCCCTCGCGACGTGCATTTCACCCAACCGTCGCCGACAAACCCCCCCCACAGAGCCAACGCACAGCGGGGGGGGGGGGGGAAGCCGCTCACTGGCCGGCTCACGACCGCGTGGTCGTTCACCACAAACCAGGCTGCGCAACACAGCACGGCCCGCGGGCATGACGGCCTGCCAAACGCTAGCAAAACAAACCTACTCCCTTCAACGAAACCAATCCAAAATAGTGAAAGAAAACCAATAATTGTACGAAAGTACAAACGACACGGACAGAAATGAAAAGAGCAAAGCTGGGGGTACAGAGGGAGGGAGAGAGGGAGGGAGGGAGGGAGGGAGGGGAGGGGAGGAGGGAGGGAGGGACGAAGGGAATGAGGGGACACGCTGGGGAGAGGCGGCGGCTGGCAGGGAGTCGCGCCTGAGGGACGGGGGGGGGGGGGGGAGACGGGGGAGACGAGGAGGGACATGAGACAGGAGAGGGGTTGGCAAGACGCTGTGGAGGAGGAAGTCGTGGAAGTGGGGGGGTTTGAGGGAGCAGAGTGGAATGAAGGGAGGCGTGGGAGCCAAGGGGAACAGATGTGTTTAATATGGGAACACACGCATACACGCACATGCGCACGCACACACACACATATGCACGCACACAAACGTACACACACACACATACCCACACGCACACACACAAACGTACACGCACACATGCACAAATGTACACGCACACATGGACGCACAGACACACAATGCATGCACACAAACGTACACGCACACAACACAAACATACACGCACACACGCACAAATGTACACACACACACACACAGACGCACACACACACAAACGTACGCACCTACACACGCACCTTCCAAGTTGACTTAAACCTCACATGTAAAATAGAAAAAAGTATGGATGAAAATACGGATCATTTTTTTCCCTTCTTGGTGAATGTGTGTGTGTGCGTGTGTGCGTGTGTGTGTGTGTGCTGCGCACGCATGCATACGTGCACATATGTGCACATGCATACGTGCACACTGTGAGGTTTGTGAGGCAGTCTATTTGTGTGGCTTACCGGTCTCTCCCCGGAGGCTCTTCTCTATGGCCACTCCTCTCTCCTCCACCACTCTCTGTCTCTCGCCCACACCTCCTCCAGGTGTCTCTGGATCGCCTGGGCAACGCACATCAAAGGAAAAAGCGGCGCAAGGTTACAAAAAAGAAAGACACAAAATGAACAGTAAACCACATTGAAGCAACAGGTGATTTTCAGGATTGGCACACAAAAGGAGCACGAATCAGGACTGGGGAACAATACAGTGCATCATCGCACCACACTCAAAGATCACCCATCCACGCGTCTTCCGACTTCCATTAAGCATTGAACCGTTTCAATAGCACCATCCCCGTAGCAGTAATCGTCACGCTCGTGTACTTTTCTAACACAGCAGAGCACGTCTTCACACTATTGCAGTGCCTGATGCTGATGGCTGCTGTGCGTTCATGTGTTGGATGCTACAGGGGAGCTCTCGTGTCGGATGCCACGCTACAGTACCTGAGCTCTGTGGAGTCTCTTCAGCTGCTCTCTTTTGGCCTGCTGGGCCACCGTCTTTTCGTGCCGCCTCCTCTGTCTGTCCAAACACGCCTGGGACAAGGGGAACGGATGTGGGGAAGGACGTGTGCAAAGAGCCAGACGTACAGACAGACAGAAAACAGAATTATAACTACACACATCCTTGTGTGTGTGTTTGCATCCCTGTATTTCGGTTTGCAGTGCTTTTTTTTTCGCAGCGCATTTGCATTGAAGTTCTGCCCCTCACCCTCGGATTGGTCGATTGTTGAGGATCCTCTTCACCACTGGAGAGAGACTCTTCCAGGTGCTGCTGACTAGAGGCTGGACAGACGCAACAAAAATACATACTGTAATACAATGACACCACAGCAGACCTCCCTGCACGTCTACCAAGACCACAACAGTACTGACAACAAGACCCCAGCAGCACTGACACCAAGACCCCAGCAGCACTGACACCAAGACCACAGCAGCACTGACACCAAGACCCCAGCAGCACTGACACCAAGACCACAGCAGCACTGACACCAAGACCCCAGCAGCACTGACACCAAGACCCCAGCAGCACTGACACCAAGACCCCAGCAGCACTGACACCAAGACCCCAGCAGCACTGACCTTTGTTCCGCAGGTTCGTGAGGATGGTCCGGACGCGTTCCTGTCCGTCCACCTGCGTCGCCGCCGCCGCCACCGCCGCCGCCGGCTCCCTCTTCCTGAGGCGCAGGGAGGAGAAGAAGTTGACCTTCCTGCGGGGGGGCAGCGCCGCCATGTCGTCGGTGAACGCCCCCTCGGCGGAGCCCCTTCGGCCCCCCAGGGACAGCCTCCGCAGCACCGCGGGGAGATCCTTCCCTGATGACCCGGGCTGCCCGGGGGGCTCCAGGGGCCCGGAGGACCCCGTGGGACCCGGGCCGGGCAGGCCGTTGACGCCGACGGCTCCCTCCGAGGCGGGCTTCTGGGGGCCATCGGGTCTGCTGGGGGGGACAGAACAGAATGGACTCTCAAAACGCATGCATGGGTGATGACGATATTCTGATCCACTTTGCTTTCCAAATCTACTTGGCAACATGTACAGCAGGTGGAAACGTCTGGACACGCACATGACGGCAGGATGGGAGCCAGTGGATGACCTGTTCCCACTGATGGACTTCCAGAGGGAGCTGGCGAAGAGCTGAAAGGCGGAGGGGGCCGGGGCGGCTGGGGTCGGGTCCGAGATGGGATCCCCCGCCCCGGTCTGGGGCGGGTCAGTCAGCGGTGCGGTCGTAGCTGGTACCTGATGCCGGGCCAAGTACACAGAGGGAGGACAATGTCTTATAATGATTCATGGTGTGTTGCCGAGCACAAACTACGTGGTTCTGAGGACCACCCTCTCCCTGGAACGTCAGGCTGCCTTGTCAGGCTGACTCGTGCACTTCAGCTGATTTGTGATTATCTAGCACTAGGAGTCCAGAACAGGGGTTGTCAACCTTTTGTAATTTGAGGCCCACGTGTGTGTGTGTGTGTGTGTGTGTGGTGTGTGTGTGTGTGTGTGTGTGTGTGTGTGTGTGTGTGTGTGTGTGTGTGTGTGTGTGTGTGTGTGTCAAGATAGTCACGTCCCACATGACGAAATTAATAATTTAAAATAATAGCCAGTGTGGGTGGTTGGAGGTCCTTTTTGGTTAATGGTGGAGAAAGGCTGGTCTAGAATGCACTCTGTCGAGCTGAAACCATTGTTGTGGAATTTAGAAAGCCCTTTGTGATATCTACTGTTCGCTAAGCAACGAATACAAAAAATACTAAAAAATATAATACAAAAAATAGTAAAAATTAATAATATTCAATACAGTGACTAACATTGCATTTCTGACTCGCGGCACGACGTGTCCAATTGTTTGATTGAAACCAGGTTGTGCAACACCACTTTCTGATCGCCATTCGCGATTTCAAATCGAACACTTTGATTTCAGCCTCACTCCATGTCAGTGGCTTTAAGATAAGATAAGATAAGATATTCCTTCATTAATCCCCCTTAGGAGAAATTCACATTGACCAGCAGTACAAGGGGATAGAGGAGTGCAATAAAAAACCTGAGTAACCTGGGATAAAAGATGCGACTGTAAAGCGTGACCCCTGACCCCAGGGCCCAGACCCCACGCCGGGCCTCCCACCTGGTCCTCCGGGCGCACCGCGGCCGTGACGGGCATGAGCGGCAGGTCCCAGTCCAGAAGCTTCTGCCTCTCGGACGCCGTCATCATCAGGCGTTTCTTGGGGCTGGAGGAGCGCTCCGCCGTCGCCTCGCCCTCGCGCCTCTCGCTCCCCGTGGGCCTCCTCTCCGCCGCCGGCGCCACCGTGCTGACATCAACCCCTCCGCCATCGCCACCGCCACCGCCGCCGCCAATGGGAGCCTGAGAACCAAACGGTCCGCCGCTTTCAAGGCCTTTTCCAGATAACAAACGCCTCCCCGAGACGCCGCGCGCAAAGTTTCTCACATGCTTCGCTCGCCACAGCGAGTCTTCTTATCTACATTTGGAGGATAAGGTTCCTATCACGATCGAGGCTCATGAGAGGAACTGGAGCGGCGTGCGCCGTTACGAGACGCGCGGCCCACCACCGTCTCAATCTCTTGTACGCACGCTCGTCTTCCCCCCCGGGGGGCCGCCGTCCTCCTCGCCGCCGCCGTCCTCCTCCTCCGGGATGGGCTGCCTCCGCACGGCCGACCCGGGCGCCCCGCGACCCTCCGGCGCCCCGCGGTGCTGGGGCTTCACGAACAGCAGGGGGAAGGCTGTGGAGGCCGGGAAGACAAACATCACGTGAGAAGGGATTTCTCCCAGAATGCATTGCACCGGGCTTTGAAAATGACAAAAAAATGAAAAAGGTTAAAAGTGTCCGGTTTCTGACCTATTTTCTGACCGACGCAGTAAAAGCCTTTTTTTTTTTTGTTGCGTAGCCATCCGAGATAACATGACTGACACCTTTCAAGGGGACCCATTTGAAGAAAGCGCATATGTGCGCAATTACACTTTCTTTGGAGAGCACTTGCAAGAATGGAGGTGGTTGCTGTTAAAACGCCAAAGGTAATGGTGATGCTAGTAATGGTGACGTATTCACTGTCTGCCTGTTGGGGCTATTAAGGATGCCCTTCTCCTGACAGAATGTAGATGCTCCATTTTTTTACAACTGATACATAATGATAAAAGAGAACACTGGTCTCACACAGAGACAGTGTAGTGGTGGTGATCACAGCAGATTTATGAAAAATAATGGGCAATGTCAATAAGATAAGATAAGTGGTATGAAAATGGTTTAAAAATGGCCACAATAATTAAACGTCACACAACATTGAGTAAGAGTACCAATCCAACCAGGTGATTAGGTGAAGAAAAACAAAACGGGTAAAAAGCAGTTACTTCGGTGCAATATGTTGATGTGTCTTGATCTCGACTTCAATAGAATTTCAACAGTAGATAAGAAGCGGTTTAGCGCACAGGTCCTCTGCTGCCCCCTAGTGTTGGACAAACTACAGTGCAACAGGGCAGCCCCCTGCTTCCTACTCCTACAAACAAACGGTCTGTTGGGATTCTTTTAGCAACGTCTCTACAAGATCCCACATATTACAGTTATTTTGACTTCGTGAAGATGCCATTTTTAGCCATTACCGGGCCCTGGGAAATAATCAATGTCCTCTTAGTCATCAATAACTGAATCATCACCTTCCTTCCTCCTCCACGTTCCCAAGTATAGCGGTTTGAAATCCAATAATAAGACGGCAGAATCACCTCCGACGTTTCTGCAGCACGTTACACAAGCCTACAAGAACACGCTCTACAGGCAGTCTGTGTTCTGGAGACGCCAACGCACGGGCCGGCCAGGAGAGGGGGGGGGGGGGGGGGGGGGGGGGGGGGGGGTGAGTACATCTATCTACAGCACGCAACCTAACACAGCTGGAGCCCCTGGCAGCAGCCCTGAGGCGTGCTCACCTGCTCGGATCTTCCTCTTCCACCTGCCGGGCTTGTCTGGGCAGGGGAGCTCGGGGTCTAATGAGGGGGAGAGACACAGAAACAAAGGGGAGACGCAGGAGCAAAGGTGTCAACAAGTCAGTCGAAGATTCAATTATCTTCTGCCGAGGATGCGATAGGGGCTGTTGCACTTCAGCCGCAGAGGTAGGCTGACAACAGCCAGACAGGTGGCCGATGCAGAAGTGTGTGTGTGCGTGCGTGCGTGCGTGCGTGCGTGCTAAAGTCGGTTACTCTGTGTCACTGCGATGCAACAGAGGCATAAATAAAACACAGCATCTCAGTCAAACAACCCCAAGCGAGAGGCCGGCGACTCCTGAACAGATACCTTTGTGGGCGCCGGTATCGTCGGAGGAGGCCTCCATCACCTCCTCCAGAGCGTCCTCCGCCCCGCCCGCTGCCGGGGGCCCCGCCCCGGGGAGGCCTTTCTGGGCACCCTGCCCTGCAACCACACACAACCTCGCTGCATGCCCACCTGAAATGAAAGACGGCGGTGCCGCTGGTGAGTCACAGGTACGGGCGCACAGCCGGGGGGGGGGACAAGCTCCTCCCTCAGCATCATCACGGATACTCGTTGGCTGTGACTTCTTTGAACAGTCAATATACAAAAGAAATACCCGCAACACCGCACGTTCTCTCTCTGCCCTGTGCAACACGAATCTCGGGCCCTGACAGAGCTCGGCTTGGCTCGGCCCGGCTGATTTAGTGTGTTGATTCCAATGCGTAGAGAGAGGAGATGGGTAGTTATGTATGGCTATCTATAAAGGTAGTTACTGTATGTATGGCTATCCATAAGGTAGCATGCATGACACATGCACTTCTCATTGGATACTCACAGTCAACAGTAGTCAACATTTTAAAGACATTTCCAGAAGTTATTCCACTTGGACGACGAAATCATTCGTCGCCATACGAAGAAAATTAAAAAATAATAAACAGTGAAAAGATACTCCCTGTGTAGGGCTGAGTCAGCCACATCACAAAAAAGGCAGTTCTGAGATGGATAGTGAAAGACCCGCTGGCAGCAAGTACAAGGAGAGAACAGGAGAAAGCCCACAGAAGGAGACCACTGGACAGCAGAAATCAGCACGTGATCAAGTCCAGATCTACAATCAACGAGGCTTTTGATTGAGAAGCGTGAGGTGTGTGTGGCGATGAGCTTTTGCATTGGCCCCGACATCTTTTAAAGAGACATCCTGAAACTGTGAGATGGATGGCCGCAACGCCGCCACCCAGCAGAACGGTGCGCCTCCATTTTGAGTCACGAAAAGTCCCATACCACGAACTGTGAAGTCACATGACGAGTCAGGAGCAACCAATCGTTCTTTAAAACATAAAGAACCGTGGGGAATATTTGGTGGGTGACTGTTAGAGCAACTTGGCACACGTGACATTTTATTTTAGGCGTTTTGACAAAAGGCGTGGGTTAAAAGCAATGTAGTGGGAGGTTAAAATGCTTCTGATTTCTCTGGCAGGGATGGGACTTGTTAATAGGCTGCTTCTAGAGTCTGGCCTCTCAGGCCTTTGCCTCTTGGACGGTGGATTCTTTCCAACACGCGGCATTAGTAACAAAGGAAGAAGCAGGTCATTTAAGTAATTACATTTTTTATTTTTTTTTGCAAAAGTACAACGTTATAAATAAATAAACGGAGGAACTGAACAGTTTCTGAACCGTGCAAAACAAAATGACAATGGGTGGCAGGGGATGTCTAAGAATTGAGTCATTAGAGAAACAGCTTCAAAGATAATATATAGAATTACGCAACAGTTAAGTACAGCCAAGAGGAACGCTGTGGCAGTGTACAGCAGCTCAAGGCCGAGCTCGTCCTGACAGAGCCTAGTGCCAAGTGCATGAGAGGGGCTGGAGAGGGGCAGGGTCTCCTTCTGGAAAGGGAAGGAACCACAGACGCAAACCACAGACAGACACCACACAAAACGTGGAGACATACCAGACTGTCAGGTGGGTTTGGGGGTAACGCGGGGGGGGATGAGCAGAGGGGTTAATTATCGCTCAAGAACGGGAATCAAGCTGACTGGACTTGGATTGAGTGTGTTAGGCAGACAGGCGTTAGTTGAGGGCACGACGTGACTGTTAGATGGAGAGGAGGCAGCTCTCAGAGGAGACATGTGCAACTCATTGCTGAATGGAAGTCAAAACAGTTCTGGGACACGAGACCCCGGGTCTATGCGATGACATGCGCAGCATGCCAGCACTGGCGCCCATGCACTTTGACAGATGTCGTCGGCTATGGAGGTAGGCAGGCAGCCAATGCAAAAGTAACACAGGAAGCTAAGTGACCAAAGCAGGCCAATCATCACCTTCCCTGTTGCCGTGAATCAGCCAATCAGAGGGTGCAGCATTGGAAACTTGAAACAGACTGAAGGGAATGAAGTGAGAACGAGAAAATATGGAAAAGTGTATAGAGGAATGGAAAAAGAAAAAAAATGGAATGGAATGTCAGAGATAAAGGGGACATTAGCATTAACCCTCTGTACTTCCAAATAAAAAAAAAGATACATTGTATCATAAATAATTTAACACACAAAATGTGACAGAATTAACTACGACATCGACAAACGATTAAAAAGTACCAATAAAATACTGATTTGGCATTTCCATTGCACATCTCTGATGCAACACGAAACAGGTACCTCTCATTAGCCTAGCCGCAGAGCAGGCAATGAGCGGAGCTAGCCTTGCCGACCGGGCCTTATATAGCAAAAAAGGCGCGTTGGCGCTCAGAAAACTACATCTGCATGACTTTAAGATAATGGCGAGTGATCTGAACAGTGAGCCCATGCTTCTACTGCCAGTCCTCTGCGCTAAATCAGATAGATCGCGATGTGCGACATGGGAGGGTGCGCTTTTGTTGGAAAGGCAGTTGCAGTTTCCGTCACTTACAGTATTGTGGAAAACTCAGATAAACCGTAAACGCTCATGCCGAGCGGTGCTAATCTATAAAGCGTTTATGCGCGGAACCTTTTTGGTTGCCACGACACCGCAAGCGAGACAGGACAGAGGCGCAGCCCGGCCGCCAGAAAGCTATATTTTTCACATTCTCCGTCGGCTTTGCTTGGAAGCCCCGGATGAATATTTATTCTGTAAATTGCATTTTTGCACCCGGTCTAGTTTTCCTCGAGCAGAGCCACCACTAATACACTGCCTGGAATGCTGCCGCTGCCAATAGCTCCCCACTGTATTGTGTTGTGTGCAACGACCAAAAATGCCCCCCCCCCCCAAAAAAAATAATGTGTGCAACAATTTACATAAGTGGAGATTGGAAGTGGAAATGGTCGTGATTGGCTTCCACAGACAGACTGTAATGTGAGCATACGGCATATTGAGTTTGCTTTGAGATTTGTACTTGCAATCTGTAAATTAACAGATTTTGTCCGTGTGTCTAATTATATGTATTCATTTGTAAGCCCTGACATAGACTTGTAAATCTTGCTGTGGGCATTTGTGATTACTGACACTAATTTGACTTCATTCTAGATTGGCTGCTAGAGAATGGGATGTTTACTTGGGTACCGCTGAAAAAACAAACACAGATGCTCTTCTGTATTTGGACGAGACCTACTTCAATACAAATCATAGAGACACACTGGACGCGTGCATAAAGCCTTAATAACCAGACACAAACAGCTCGGTCAAGTTCCACATATTATGCAGCACACACAATTTAGTGTCACATCAGTCTGGTTTACATGCGTTAACAAAAGGTTCTGTAGGTAAGATTTGAGAGTCATTATTTGAGTGTAACGTGTCAGACATGGCAGAGCCAAAAATCAGCTATGAGTGAGTGGAATGTGTTGACTGCAAGTTGACTTTACTAGCCAATCTAGATTCAGACCACTCCCGCCTCATTTCTGACCAATCAGGCCATCTCTTCCGCGATCGGCGCGGGAACCATCTTGCCCGTCAAGTGAAATGCAACCCTTCTCAGCCCTCCCTCTCTCTACAACTCTTGGATCTTACCTACAGCAGCTTTAATAACAAGCACTGAGTCACAGCCCCTTTGCGGCTCTTATTCTGTGCACTGAACCACGCCGGCCCAAAGGAAAGCCTTGGCCTCCCTCCTCCTAGCAGGCCGGGCCTGGGACCCAATGAGGCCCACGGGCTACGCTAGCTGCGCCCGGGCCTCCAGGTACATCTGGGTCAGCACCAGGTGCATGGAGCAGACCAGCGGGAGGCCCAGGCTCAGCAGCTCGTACGAGAAGGCGTAGTCCTCCGCGCGGCGGCTCAGGTGGGCCCGGGCGGCGCCGGCGGCCTCACGCACGCGGCCCGGCGCCCGTCGGCGCCACACACAGAGGGCGCGGCCGGCACGCCACGGCCAGCTCAGGCCCCGCCATAGCAAGGAACCCCGGGTACCTGAGGGTGGGGCGGCGCGGGCGCCCGGCGCAGGGGGACCGTTGGTGGCCCTCGATGACGACAGCAACGATGAGGAGGAGGAGGAGGTGGAGGAGGAAGAGGGCGCGACGCGGTCGTTCTGGGTGGGGAGGCGGTGGCGAAACAGGAGAAGACATGGACAACAGGTTTGACTCGTTTCAGTGCGTTCCGATGGGGGATCGGATAAGGATTCAGCGGTTTGGAAGTATCTTACCATTCTCTTCTTGAAATGGTCTGTTCTGGTGGACAATCGCTGCTGCGCGTGGTTTTTACAGTAGAAACTCCCTGCAAGAATGCAAACACATTCACACTGAAGACCCTAATGTACCTCCAAATGAAGAACCCACTGCAGCTACAAACCAGTAAGCTATCCAAAACATAGAACACGTCATACACCATAGAATTACAGTAAGGATAACAAAGACATGTAGAAATAAATATGGATGATAAAAAAAGGATAAATAGCACCCCCCCCCCCCCCCCCCCCCCCCCCAGCCTCCAGTAAAATGTAAACTACGTTGAATAAAAGCATCCCGACTCCATCTCTATCGGGAGCGCTCGCATCAGGACTGCCCCCCCCCGGGACGCACCGTGCTGCGAGTCGAAGCAGTGGGCGCCCAGACGCAGGGAGCAGCCGCACGTGGCGCAGCGGAAGCACTCCCTGTGGAAGAAGACGCCCTCGGCGCTCAGCCGCTCCATGATGTAGACGCGCCGCAGGCAGAAGTGGCAGGTGTCGCTGCCCCCCAGGCCCGGGGCCGCCTCCTTACGCACCGACCCCTGTGGGGAGAGGGGGGGAGGGAGGGGAGGGAGGGAGGGAGGAGAGTCAGGGGGAGGCTTAGGCGGACAGGGGGGCCGGGGGGGGGGGGGGAACGGCGGCCGGGCGAAGGGTGCCAGGATGGCCGCCGGGTCCACGCCCCACCCCCCCGTTGACGGAATAGACCCCGCCCCCGGAACCACAGGGGGGGTCCGTTCTCGAAGGCACTATCAACCGCTACGTCACAAACACACAATACGTGAACGTGCGTTGATACGTCAGCAGGTAATTCGCCTGGAGCATGGACCCCTGGAGCGGCAGACATTCCACTCATAACACGGCTGCATCGCGTGTTGTCGCCAGTGGTACAAGGCACAGTATATATACAGTATACACAGTACAGCCTCCATCCAGACATGGCTTATCAAACACTTTGGTAGTAACAACGACGGCACCAATGCGCTAACACTCAACAGGTCCACTCGAAAAGAGTTTTGGTTATAAGAATACGACTTAAGGTTTCAGACGGCACACGGGGAAGATGTGGTCGTTTCCACCCTTAATACTAAACACTGACGTGAGACCTACATCAGTAGGATAGATAATGTCCTCACCATCATCACCTTCAGGATCATTGTCCTTCAGAACCCCAAAACCCCCCCTAAAAACGCCCCTGATGAAGGACACGTCTGCAGGCCAGCGCGTGCAGCTTACCGGCGGGGCGCGAGGCCCGTGGTCTGTCTCATAGAGGATCGCCAGTTTCTGCGCCTTGGCGTCGATGGCAGAGGACACCTTGCCCACCGTGCGCTGGTGTTTCACACCAGACAGGAGGAGCAGGCAGGAGGTGGGAGGAGAAGTAGTACAGGAAGTACAGGAACACATACAGGCGGTAACGAGAAGGAACAGAGAGAGAGAGAGAGAGAAGGAAAGCCAGAACAATGAGAGTAAGGAACACAGGGCAGGGGGGGGGGGAAATGAGAAAAGGAAAGGGTAGGTTCTGGAGTGCAGACGTTCATGGCCCAGGCATGGGAGGGAGTACCTCTTTACTGTACTTCTCCGGTCCAGCCGGGCAGCTGTCGGAGCGCGCTAGGGGCTTTCGAGTGATTCTCCTCGAGTTGCAGAGAGCGGCGTGGAGCCCAGTGGACTAAAATAGACATCACAGTGAAGCAGCTCTGAGTGACAACTCCTCAGGAGCCTCAGCCTCCCGCGGCTCGCTGGAGCTGATCACATCCTCAATACAATGCTTTAAAAATCAACTACAAATCGTTATCACCCCAATCACTTGTTTTGGTCAAATTAAGTGCAAAACTAGCGACAAAGCAAGCAAGTATATCAACAGGGGAGCTCAGCCTCCACACGTCTGCCGTGGGGATCGGCCACATGGACGCCCCGACGGACGCAGATTCACGTGCGTCCCGTGTGTCCGTCTTTACCTTCTCTTGCACACTTTCGGTCAGCCTGCATCCGTTAAGCATCACGAGAGCCTCTCCACTGACTCCCTCTTCCCCGAGCCCAACGCCCACTCCCGACCCGTCGGCGGTCGAGTCCGGCGCCGCCTGAGGGCGTCGGACCTCCGGGCGCCGGACCTCCGGGCGGGGTCCGCGCCGGGACCCGTTAGACGGGGCGGGCGGGACGGGTGGAGCGGACGGAGTGGGTGCGCCCCGCTCGTCTTCGGGCCCCCGTGAGGGATTGTGGGGGAGGCGGCGGGGGTGAAGCGGGGCGGAGGAGACCCCGGGGGAGGAGGGGGGAGGCATGGAGCGGTAGGTCGGGGGGCTCTCAGGGGCGTGTGAAGAGGAAGATGAGGGGAAGAACGACGGATGAGGCTCTGTCTACAGAGGAGGGTGGAGAGAGTGAAACAGCGTAGGACAGTGAGCCGAGGGGAGTGAGAGGGTGAGAGGTGGTTCTACAGACAAAAGCTTGTCGAGCTGGACTCACAGTCCCAGCATGCATCAGCAGGAGCAAACTGGCAGACAATACCTTGTGTCGTCAGTAGTTGGTAGTTGGTCATTCTCATTGTCAATAAATCATTGACAATGGTTCTTATGCATCCCTATGCCTGTGATAGCAGCAGGCGTGTGGGGGCAGCAAAAAAATGCTTCAACTGTATGACTTTGGAAATACAGAGGAGAGGGTGAGTGGGGGAAGCACACGGGCAGGAGGATTAGGCAGGCAGGAGTTTAAATGGCTCAAAGAATTCCTTCTCCACCAGACCCGACACAACAACAGCACAGCCAAGCCCGCCATCTGGATTCTGGGAGGTCTCCAGATCGCAGATCAAGCCGATCCAGCAGAGGTTCACCGCTCAAGCAGGCACGCGATCAGGAAGCACAGCGAGAAGTTAAGACGTCCTCCTCATGCACACACAAACGGTAGGGTTCTTGGAAACTCTTTAACCCACGCGCCGAGTCGGGTTATTCTGCCCACACAGAAGCGCTCCGGTCCAAACCCACACGGTTCAATAGGCAGCTCGACACAGCAGCCAACACAACATAAATAAAAATAAAAGCAAACCGGCAAGTTCTTACATAAGGGCAAATCTGTTAGTGGTGAGAGATTAACACAAGGGGAGAGTTAAGACTCCGAGGCTCCGATGTTACTGTAATATAAACCATCATCAAGACGGGCCTGGCGGGCAGACGAGCAGTTCAGATGTCATTAAGTCGAGAAATGCAAGCGTGGCATCGTGCAGTGTAATACAACACCTCCAGAGAAGGATGTGGAGGAGCAGGAGAATGAGGAGGAGGAGGCGGAGGAGGAGATGCAGAAGAGACAGGCTGAGCGCTGGGCCCCGGGAACATGGAGCAGAGAATGCCAGCTCTCTCCTTAATGCTCCTCCTGGTGAACTCCCGGGTGGACACCTTGCCCTGCACACAGGACCCAAAGTTCTTCCAGATAACAAGGACAGCATTGCGACCACATCGGGATCGAGGAAGCGACACACACGCGTGCTTTCCCCATCACTGCAAGGTTGTCCTCGACACTAACGAAACCCACGATGGAGACGAGTGATGCAGGAGGATCTGAAGTGCACTCGTCTGCGACTGATGTGAGCGAGAAAAAAAAAACAAAACAAAAAAACACGCACCTAAAGATAAGTGTTTTTAAACGCGCCGTTTTGCTGACCTTTGGTGCGATGGCAACGGTCTATTGAAGCGCGGCGGCGGCGGCGAGACTGAACTCAGGAGAGGAGCGACCGCGACCTTTGAAGCGGCGCCGTTCCGCCGCGCGTGTATTTTTAGCCGCCGTACATAAAGACCAGCGACACACCGGGACGTGAATGTCACGCCGCAGAGGGACGGAGGGAAGGACAGACAGACAGACAGACAGAGACAGAGACAGAGAGACAGAGAGACAGACAGACAGACAGACAGATAAAGAGAGACAGAGAGAGAGAGAGAGAGAGAGAGACCAGCGGGTCACCTGGCTCAGTGTGGCGTCCTGCTTTTCAGACGGCCGGTCGTCCCCCGCTCTGGAGGGCGGGGGAGGGGAGGGAGAAGGGGGGAGACGGGCGGGGAGGGCGGCAGGCCGGCGCTCCGCGGGGCGGTTGGCGGCGCGTGGCTTTGGGCCGGGGGATCGGGGCGGGCTGGAGGGGCTGGAGGGACTGGAGGGGCGCGAGGACCACGAGACAAAGGGACAGTGGTCGAAACCGTTCTGAGGGGGAGGGGTCTCCGGGGAATACGTGGGGCTGGTGGGCCTAGCCACGGCATGGGGGTCTTCCAGCAGGCGGAGGTAAATGGAGGGCTGGAAATAGAAAGACCGAGGAAGAGGAGGAGGAAGATGAAGAAGAAGACGAAGAAGAGGAAGAAAGGAGAGGAAAAAGAGAAAAGTGTAAGAAAAGTGCAGGGGTAAGAAAAGGAACAATAAAAGTCTAGTAAAGAGTAAAAGTCTAGAAAAACAAAAACTGGTTTTGATGCTTCCAAGGCAAGGATGATCATGATCACACACACACACACTGTGTACCTGCCACTTGGGGCGTGGCGGAGGAGGCGGCAGAGGCAGGGAGAGAGACTTCGGCTTTGCAAAGCGAGGGTTCTCCCTCTCCTCCTCCTCCTCCTCCTCTTCCTCCACCCCCTCCTCCTCCAGAGCATGGGCGGAGGAAGGGCTGGAGATGGGAGAAGGTGGAGGAGAAGGCGGAGGAGAAAAGGGCGGGTCTGAAGCGTCACCGTCAGACTGAGGAGAATGAAGGCGAGAGAGAGAGAGAGAGAGAGAGCGAGAGCGAGAGAGAGAAAAGGGGGAGAGGCAGAAGGAGAAGTGAGGACGCCTCCGCGAGGAGGACAGCGGCTCAACACGTAGCTGTGATGGACCGCACGTGTCCATCACGGCGTCACGACGCATCAGAAGAGAAACACGGACACACAAAGAGGAACTGTGTTGTCAGGCCCCGTATTGTCAACAGGGAGCCCTCCTACGGGCTCTGTTCTCCAGCTGGTTTACACAGGCACAAGAAACCACTAATTATAGTCTGCCGCCCACTCAGTGGCTTAGCAACACCACCAAAACACACAGAGAGACTGGATCATCAGCCATCTGAGCCCCAAAACGCCCACAGATCTGTTGTTCTCCTCTGCCAAGATTCCCATGCAGACTCCAACATTGATACTGTACCTCTGTTTGAGTCACAAGAACACTTGCCCATATAAGCTGGCCAACACAAGTAAGGATACCTGTCATCAAATATACATTTTTCCACTGCCAACTGAGGTGTCGCCATGGCAAGCTCCACAAACATGCTTCTTTCATCTTTTCATCAGCCATTCCAACTTTTTAATAAATTTGATCTGCAGGACAGATCTACAGACCGACCGTCTGCCCGCCTGACCACAGCAAGCGTGCAGCTGAGGTTTCTGCTGGTTCGGACTGGTTTTGGGCGGTTCGCTCGTCCGCACCTCACAACCACGCACCTTGTTGTTGTGGAGCCTTGCCGATGACGAGTTTTCCTCAAATTTGGCCAGGAGGGTCGCCATGGAGCGGCCCTTGTTGTCCTGCAGTTCTCCATCGGCGCCAGCAGGGGGCGCACTCTGACAGGACAACTGATGCGTGGCGAGGAGACCGGGCCAGAGAAGGGGTGAGGAAGTACAAGGTGGGACAGAGGAGGCAAATAGCAAACAGTCATCAAGATTGGACTTCCACACTCTATTCTCCACTATTATGCACTTAATATCCTCCACAATATATAATAATAACAACAAGCAGAGTTTGCACTGATTATATCCCTGCAGTCTTTTTTGCACTACCACCATTGCACATACTCTACCATAGCACCTTAGCATGGCTCGGGATGAATAAAGTATCTAGCTATCTAATGAAACACACCTCTGCGAGGTAGTGAGTTCCTTTCCGTCGTCTCTTGTGCGTAGAGTCATTGTCTTCCAGCTTTTTGTCATTCTGCATGAAGAAGGGCCACCACAAAGTATGAGGTCAACATGACTTTCCCCAAGTCTTCACCTGGACTTTGTCTCAGAGCTCACACCGATAAAGATGAGTCATAAAACACGCAACTGACGGTTTCAAGTATAGCGAGTTAATGTGTGAATAACAGCAGTGCTTACAGTGAAGGCAACAAAGCTTCACGATAAAACAGGTTCGTATATGATGGCGTGTTTTACCTTAGGGATTCTCTTTCTGTGGTGAGGTTGGTTCAGGAGGGTGTGGTTTGGTTTGCCTGAATACTTCTCATTATTCTCGTCTGGTTCTTTTGAGTCTGGCGAAACAAATGTTTTTTTGTCAGAAATCTGAAAACAGTTGTACACGTATGTGACATTACGCCATTTCGCCTCGCCCCCGAAAAAACACATGGGAAGAATTCATGGGACGAATTCATGGCACGAATTCATGCCACCCCAAGATTAAACAGGAGACATCTCACACCTTTGAGATCAATTCTAAGCCACAGGGGACTCATTATAGGATGGAACATGGCAAACAGGCCAGGCACTGTGGCAGAGGTGTGACTGGACCCTCTTAAACCGTGTGGCCGGAGCCAGCCGCCTCCAGCGTCACACAGTGGCGTGGGCCTGGGCTTGGGTTCCAACCGCCACACACATAGCACACATAGCTCTGCAGGACTCTGGCAGCGGGGGGGCTAACCTGACCGTTATGAGGGCGTTGTGTAACATTGCAACTCTACACTCGCCCACCCGCACGAAAACGCTCCAACGGCTTGAACCTGCAGCTGTTTGGACATGCGAGGACCCCCGGCAACCACAGAGAAAGGAAAAAAGGGGAAGCTTTGCCATAACAATTGGTCTGCTCGCGTACACAACAATGGCTTTGAGATCATTCCCCCAAAAGGATCACGTGCTCATTTGAGCCTTTTGTTGTTGTTTTTGCGTTCATCAGACCCAAGTCAAATGAAAAGACACAGGGTTACTCTGAAGTTCATGTTATCACAACGTTGACCACGCTCAGATAACCCTCTGAGCCGTCACTCACCCGCGTCGCCTCCGGGCGATGACCTCCTGAAGGCCTCGTAGAACTTGGACAGGTAGAGCAGCAGGAGGAGCTGGTCGGGCTGCTGCTCCAGGGCCAGCTCCTTGCCCGTGGTGACAGGCTGGATGCCAAACTCCCGCTCCGCCAGGTCGAACGCCAGCTGGTTGTTGGACGCCACGTCCTCCGCGGCGAGGGACTCGAAGTCTCTGAGGGGGGGGCGATGGGATGGGGGGCGGGGGGGGCCCGGTGTAGGACGGGGTGGAGAACAAGAGGAGAAGAGGACGATGTCAGAGTTTCCATGAACAACAAGAGAGTGAACAACGTTTGGGTTGTGTGCGTTGCGGGGAAATTGTGCAAGCAGGAAGCAAACAGTGTGCGATTGAACCTTCACACTGTGTTTGTCATTTTTTATTTCATTTGTAATTTCACGATACTTCATCTGTCAATGTAATTATATGTCAATACGGTCTGTAAGTCTATATCAGAGTCGAATGCTTTGCACCAGATCAAAGCGCGATGAAGAGCCCTGTCTGACAGGTGAAACGTGTTTGCAAAGGTGAAACGACACCACGGCAAACAAGGAAGCATTTCCTCATTTTTCAAACCAGGATGTCACACGTTCCCAACAGGAGGTAGGAGCTCGTTCCATTCCCCGCATGCAGAGTCGGGGCGTCACTTTAGGAGTTGCTTCACATAGCATTGCTTCCACTGAGTAAAAATGCAAGAGAGGACTAAACAGTAGACAGGTTCAAGGTTTCTCACAGGCTTAAGTGGTGTTAATGGTTGTGACCCTGATTGACCAATTAAAATGCTGCGATATGAAAGGGGTGATGCTCACAGCTATGTGCCAACACACTGACGAGAAAGCGAGAGAGCCCTGACTGTGGGGTGTCCAATAATCTGCAAGCTTACAACATTCTGTGCGTGTGTTTACGCATCCGTGTGTGTGTGCGTGTGTGTGTGCGTGTGTGCGTGTGCGTGTGTGTGTGTGTGTGGGCGTGTGTGCGTGTGCGTGCGTGCGTGGTGGGCTCACATGAGCTCGGGTCTCTGGTGGTGTATGAGGGCACAGAGGGCCAGGCCGTTCCTCCAGGAGGAGCCCAGGTCGGTGACCTCCACTCCCCTGTAGCCCTGCGTCTGCTTCTGGCACCAGGCCAGCAGCTCGCTCTGACGCACCACCGCCTCTGACGGAGGGAGAGAGAGAGAGAGAGAGGGAGAGACAGACAGACAGACAGAGAGAGAGACACATCTTATTGTTGACATCGTCTGTCAGTCTATTGAGTGTAGTGCAGGAAATCATATGTCGCAGAAAGTGTGTCTGCCATGACAGTTATACAACACATGGCCCAGGTGGGACTCTCCACGAGAGACACGCAACGATTGTCGTCTCAACATGACCACATTCAACACAGGCATTACACAGTGTAATTGGGTTTTGAGAAAAAAAAAGAAAAAAAAAAAAAAGAAAAAAAAAAGACAAACTGAGCACACTCAGGGGGCAAACAAAAAGGAACTGAAATGAAATGAGCCAATGTCATCTGTCCAGGGTTACTGTGTTGACTGAATTCAAATCAACATTTAAAAATTCTAAATTCAGGTGAGATCTACTACAGACAGCGGGGGTCCGTGGAGGAAGAGCGCGCCGCCGTGGTGAAGACCGACCACGGGGGGGGGGGGGCAGAGTCTCACCTCTGCTGGAGAAGTTGGTGGATCGACGAGAAGGTCCCCTCTTCTCCACGGGGAAAGAATCCTGCTGGCCGTTCATGAACAGATGGCGGACCTGAGAGAACACGGAGAACACAGGAACTCAGAACCCTTAGAGCTCTCCTTAATACTGAAGAAGCTTTACACAGTAAGACATAAAACACACTGTCATCTGTCATGCAGAAACAAACAAAATAAGCTAAATATCAATAAAAAAACTCTAAACCATTAAAGCATTTAAACAAATGTAAACAAATTAAGGGGCAGGAAGAGAAACGCAGAGAGGTGAGGAGAGCAGAGTTAAATTAACATCATGGTGAGGCGGTGAAGGACTGTGCGTGTCAAACATACAGAATAAATAAAATATGTCACGATGCATCGCCAGCCCCACCTGGTTGGGGCGGATGCAGCAGGAGTTGAGGTTGGGGTAGCGCGTGCTTGGATCGAGGCTGTACTGCTCAAAGTTTTTGCTGATGTTCTCCGTGGTGGTCTGGGGCAGCAGGCGGTACACACTCTCCCTGGAGAGAGAGAGAGAGAGCGAGAGCGAGAGAGAGAGAGAGACATCTGAAGCTCCATCACCTCGAGGCAGGGGAGATCTCCCACGCCTATCTCCCCACCCACACCCACCCACCCAGCGGGGACACTACACACACCTCTCAGCCAGCACGTCCAGAGGGCCCCGGCCCTGGGTCCAGCCCCTCACCATCCAGGCCGTGTCGAAGGCCGCCAGGAAGCCGCGAGCACAGCCGGTGCCCATGGGCCAGAAGGGCTGTGGGCAGATGACCACAGCGGGACACGAGTGGTGAGACACCAGAGAGTGCGGCGGGGGGGGGGGGGGGGGGGGGGGGGGGCGGTCACACAGCTTCCCTCTCTCCATTAGACAACAAGGCTATGAGTCTGCACACCCTTCTTTGAACAAACTGCTATATATATATATATTTTTTTTTTCTCATACTATAAAACAGCCAAGCTCGACCTTTGACCTTCGACCCCTCCCCCCCGGCCCGCGGTACCTCCAGCAGACTGTCGCCGACCAGCGCCACCAGCAGCTGCCGGCCGTGCTTCTCCCGGAGCAGCGCGGCGTTCTCCGAGGCGTACATGGAGGTGAAGTCGAACATGGTGACGTCGGGCTGGCCGCAGGCGTTGACCGCGTAGTCCAGTGACGGCAGCTGGTAGTTGGTGCCAAAGTCGGCTGCCTCGCGGGCGTAGGAGCGCAGCGCCTCGTGGTCGATGTTGTCGGCGCCCAGCAGCCGCTCCGTCTCCATGAAGTCCTGGGGGAGGAGGAGGACAGCTTACTACTCACTACTCATGAAGACTTATGGACGTCCTGCAGCGGACTGCGGACGCCGGGGGCCGCCTTTGAGATCAAATGTGTCAGGTCATGGAACCCAGGGACACAAGTCATCCCTGGGGCATTTTTTATTCACAGATCCTGAGAGAGTAGTTTCTCAGCTTTCCAACAATGTGTAACACATGGAAATTGATAATTCATAATATTTGGAGAAGTTGTGGCCATTTTGAAAGTAGGCACATCAAAAAAGCTTAAACTGAGAAAAAGCCTCCTAAAGATTTGCAGTTGTCACCTCTCTCCTGGCCACCCGATTTCAAACACAAAATGTATACTTTTAAACAAACTAATACTGTTATCTGAAACATGGAGAGGCTTCTCTGTGATCTCAACTGACAGATTCTGCAAAAAAACAAAAATTAATAATTTTGAAAAAAAATCACTTCTTTGTTAAGTTGCGCGAATGTTGTGTTCGCGACTTGTGTCCTTGGATTCCATGACCCGACACAAATGTGGTTTCGAGGAACGAAAATAAACTGTGGACTAGGGAATGTGTGTTTCATGAATCATTCCCACTGCCAAATGATTTACAGTCACTCACTCATGACGAACGCTAATACTGTCAACCCACTGTCAATAAGAGTTGTAAAACCAGCATGCCTGCATACATGCATACGCACACAGCTGAGGCAATAGTGCATTATTTTGTAACTCGTGTGCAATGCGGGAACACGCAGACAGGCCTGTGCATGCGTACGGACACACGAGAGAGGCTGAAAAGGGGGGGGAGGAAGAGGGGGAGGCTATGCTGGAAAATCTGTGTGCGTATGCATGCTTCTGTAGTTCACTGAACATGATAGCATGGGCATGACAGCGTGCGTGTGTATGTGTGTGTGTGTGTGTGATTGTGTGATTGTGTCAATTGATCTAGATGACAAGCCTGGTAGATGCCTAGAGAGGATGTCTTCTTAATATGATCCAGTTTCCCTATGGTATAATAATAACCTTGTTTATCCCCAATAATCCCTGTAAAGACCACGGCTCCCTGCGGTGAGACGACTCCTGACTCATAATGTGTGCGTGGGCATGAGTGTGTGTGTGTGTGTGTGCGTGTGCGCGTGTGTGTCTGTGTGTGTGTGTGGAAAGGCACAGGGGGGTTAGATACATGTGTGGGCACAAACCATTACAGACCATTTCATTCACATCCCCCGCGAAGACCCATCCCTTGTTGACAAAGCATGTAACGCAAAGCCCTGGCGCCCGTTTTTAACGTCAACACGTCATGTCCGCGGACCCCCCCGGGGGCTCGCCAACACGTCTCGCCGCGAGGGCTTACGTTTGTGTGCAGATGCAAAGAAAAAAGAGCAGCAAAAGTGAAACTCACGTTTCTGATGACACCTTTGTCCAGCAGGCTTTGCTTCTTTGCAGTCATGACAAAGTAGTGGGTGTTGTCTTTGTAGTAAACTATGTTCTCCAGGTCGATTCCTGTAAAGGCACAAGAAGCACGTAACAATAGAGGTCATGGTTAATCGAGCAATTGAAATACTTGACACTCGTTCTGGGGACTTTCTTACTGTATTAGCAGCAATGAAATGTTTCACCTTCTTATGACAAATGTACTCTTTGTAAGTCGCTTTGGATAAAAGCGTCTGCTAAATGCCCTGAATGTAAATGTAATGATAGATAAATAAATAACATTGGGAAAGGGCTCTTTGACTTGTGATAAACAACATGGCAGGAAAGGGCACTTTGACTTGATGATAACATGGCAGGAAAGGGCTATTTGAATTGTGATAAACAACATGGCAGGAAAGGGCTCTTTGACTTGATGATAATAACATGGCAGGAAAGGGCTATTTGACTTGATGTTCAGCACATCATAACTGCAGTGAGTAACGATATGGATTCCAGAGCCCATAACCCGGCTTGCTTGTGAAAACTTCACACTTATATATGCTTGTATATGCTTGTGAAAAACACACTTCATATACGCTTCATACGCCATCCGTTTTTTTTAGGAACTGCAGAGCCTTTCGGTTTCAGGTTGATGGACTGACCCGTTTCCTCCTTCAGCTCCAGGAAGAACTTCTGGTTGAATATAAACGCCACGCCACTGATCTCCTCCACGCTTGCTTCCGCTGTGGTGTTCCTGTTTACAAAGTTGGCCGTGATGGCGATGGCCAGCTTCCCTCGAAACTCCTTGCGGCTGAAGCCTGTGTGGGAGGCACCGGGAGGCGTGATGCATCTTGAGGTTTTAGGTGCATTCGGGATAACATGGTGAGCTGAACCAGGCTTTGTAGAGTGTGCCAGTGTGTGTGCCAGTGTGTGTGTGTGTGTGTGTGTGTGGTTGACGCCTAGTTTGAGCAGCCTGAACCGGCCCGAGTCACGCTGATTGGACCCTGGAGCAACAGCTAGTGGAACTGTTGCTCCAGTCACACTTGCGACACTCTGCTTGGCAACATTGTTCCAGCAATGCAATAAACCGGTTTCCTGCATCGACGCCTGGTGTCGGAGCAGCCCAGGGAAGCCTGGTGAAGAACCGGTGAAGCCGCGTGGCGTGTGGCAGCCACCGAGGGGGCAAATCGACTGCTACAGGCATTCCAAAGTAAAAGCGCGGACGCGTGTTGAGAATGCAAACACTTTTTTTTTTTTTGCGTGTGCTTCACTCCCAGCCAGCCGAGGGGTCAGAACCACACACACACATTTTATCCTCGATCTAAAACTATGTCAACAGGAAATGCTTTCCTCGGTCAGCGCTGCAACGCGCTTCAACTCGCCTCCAGTGGAGACCTCATTTACCAGCGGCTGGCTTGGGCTGTGTGTAGTGTGTAGGTTATTTGCATTCCACGAACCACACATGCATTACTGACCACCTAAAGTTCACCAGGATTCCTTTAAGGGGGACTATCCATCACCAAGGTTAGTTTGAACATGACTATCCATCACTGGGGTTAGTTTGAGTAGTACTATCCATCACCAGGGTTAGTTTGAATGGGAATATCCATCACCAGGGATAGTGTGAATGGGATCATCTCACCAGGATTCCTCTAAATCAGACTCTCTCACCATCTAGAGTGGTTTTGCGTCCATCAGCTCCGATCACAACGTCAAAGTCTATTTCCGAGACAGGATGCTCAGACGGTCTGATCTCCACTCTCCACCCAGGGCCTTAAAACAGAATGAATGAAAACATTAGAAAACACCGCAGCAGTCCAAAGTACAACAGGTTAGCTCAGGTTAGCCGTGTTAAGATGGCCTTCATCATCCTAAATATCCATACCTCACAACAGAGCAGGACCAGCAGGATGACATACTGGTGTGGGCCTACGTTTCATTTGAAATTCTTAATTGATACGGTAATATGAAACATGATCTATATTCCTGGAGCACTGGGTTAGCTACAGTTAGCCATTTGGGATTCAGAGTTTTGTTTTAGAGCACTTCAGGTTATACATGTGGAAAGACTACAAACATGGAAAATTGTAACCCCACATGCAAAAATGATCTTCACATCATGTCTTGCTTTAAACCTTAGCTATATGATGGTACTCTTGGTCCTAAGTCGGTTATTACGGGCATTTGGACCATTGTGGGCATCCAACCCAAACATGTCTGGAGCCATTTAGACTTTTGGTGTTTATTGCATTTTGGTTCCATGTATCCATGACCTGTGGTTAGACGTACTGTGGAGACACGGGCATCCCCGGCAGAGTGGTATTCTGCAGCTCTAGCAAGACGTCTAATCACCTAAACATGAGTTGGATCGGTTGGGAGCAGGCAAGCAGTTGTTATATTTAGCAGAAATGCGTGGGCTTGAAAAGACTGTGTCCAAGGGCGTGCACACACGCACACAGACACACGCACACGCACTCACACACACACACACACACACACGTACTGTCGGCGTCACTCTGGTCCTCAGGTGGCTCCAAGAGTTCAGCAAACTCCACGTTGACGTGAATCTCCACTCCCAGGATCAGACACACCTTGATCAGCATCAGCTGGAGCTGGCGGATACCTGAGCACACGTGTGTAGATATATGTGTATTAAAATATATATCTTACACAAACAGTCAGACACAATTGGCCCTCATTTATCAAGCGAACGTAGAAATGAGCGCAAATCTGAACGCATGATTCACCTTACGATAGGACCCACGTGAGATTTACGGAACGTACCGTATCACACCAATCCCAGCGTACGAAGGAGCTTGGTGTTGATAAATACGGCGGCTGAGATCGATCGTAATTAACGTAACACGCCCCTATAAAAGAAGTCTCGCCCCTAACTTTTACGACATGGAGAAACATCCAACGGCAAAGAAGAAGCGTTTTTTTTCAGAAACAGAAATGGAGACACTCGTGTCACTTGTTGATGCGCCCATTTCACATTTGATCTATAGGCTATTGTTTGCATTGCGTTAGTTATTTTATTCCGAATAAGGTGAAGAAAAAGTTGTCCGACTCTTGCGGATATACCAGTCTCGCCAGTGTTCGCACTCGAAAAAGTTGCGTACACGAGCTCAGACCTGACGTGAGATTTAATCGCAGCCTGCGCTCACGTTCAAATTGATAAATGCCAAGCTCAACGTGGAAATGAGCGTACGTCCATTTTACGCCCGTTTTCTGTCGTACGCTCGTTTGATAAATGAGGGCCAATCAGTGTTGTAGAGTTAAGTTAAGTCATAACACAATGTTTCTCCCAGTTCTTCTTAGTTTTCATCTTGTATTTAGCTGCATGTGTGAACCAGGTTTGCTTTAGGTTACATTTTTGTTGAAGTTAAAGTTGTAGAGTGTTGCTCTTTGTGTCAAAGGGGCCGCAGTAGCTCAATGGGTAGAGCGGGAGGACTAGGACAGAGCGGGTCGTCCACTTGATCCCTCTCCTCCAACTGTCCACATGTCGAACCCCAAAATATGTACTGATTGTAAGTCGCTTTGGACAAAAGCGTCTGCTAAATGCCCCGTTACCCTTTACATAAACTTATTTTTTTTAATGAAAACAAAGAATTACAAGGCCGTCATGTTGCAAATTAATAGTTGGGGCAAAAGCGAAAGAGATACCAGACCTCAGCAGTTATTGGCCCTAATATGAAACATTAAGTCAGCATATGAGCCGAGGAGTATTTCTGATCAGTGCATTCATGCTGCTAGTCATGGACAAGATGTCTGTCCGGGCATCCCGATGGACCAGAAAATAACATGACTGATGTAACAAGTGTGCTGGTGAGACGGTTCAGTCAGCATCTTTGCAGGGAGATATTAATACATGACACGGTTGCTAAAGCCGGACAGGAGGGCGCTATGGTTGGGTGGGGTTGGAAACATCCCACAAGGAAGTTAGATTCTAGAGGGCCAAACAGCAACTCACAGTTTCACAGACACACAGGGCCGTGTGACCGCCGTCTCAACCGACCCACCATAGCGGCAAATCCAACAGGCCGTCACCAAGCCTGGCTCATGAAGGCAAGCTCTGTTTTAGTCGGCTCTCCCATTCGTGCGGACTGTACAGACTAGACAAACACACGGGAGGCTGCATGAAGATTTATGGTCCCGGAATACTCTTGTGTCCTCTTCCAATAGCCACGAGGCAGAAGGGTAGAATTAGAATATACAGTATCTTGTTTAGTCTCTTTTATGTGTGTTTAACACACATACAGCAACATGTGTGTTCAGTGGGTGGGCCACAACCTGTACTGGCAAATCACTTTATTGGTGTTTGCTTTCCAGCATTCAACCAGGTTTTTCTGTCCCATCGTGTCACAATGGGGTTCATTGTGTTATTAGTTATTATTAGTTATTTCAAAATAACTCAGAAAACCCATTAAAAATAATGGCCGTCGTCATGGTGGTTTTGTGGAGGGTCAAGGAGGGTTTAGACGGCAAGAACCTGGGTGTGACACCGGATGACTAGCTGTCCTTTGCTGCCACTATCGCTATGACAACCCGCACACCGGTCTTGTCCAGGCTCTTGTCATCTCCCGTTTGGACCAATAGCCTTCTGGCCGGTCTGCCTGCATGTGCCGTTCCTCCACCGCAGCTCATCCACAATGGTCTCCAGGCCGCCCAAGTTCTCCCACACTACACCTCTCCTCCGCACCCTGCGCGGGCTAGCGGGGGCAGCTCAAACCCGAGTCAGGTCGTTGGTGCTTGCCTACGGTTCAGTGATCGGCTCTGGGCCCAACCTGCTCAGAGGGAGTACCATGCACCGTACTCCCCGTTCACCACGTTCCTGTGACTGCCAGTCTCACGGCTTGCTACGCCCTCACTAGGAGGGGCCCAGCTGCAACAGCTGAAACCCTACACTATTCCAACACTAATCCGACTGCATCTGTTTCTATAATGTGCCACTATACTGTATAGCAATAAGCGGTTAAACACACTCCCTGTGAGTCGCTTTGGACCAAAGCGTCAGCTAAATAAATGCATTGTAATGTAATGTACTGCCCAAGTCCAAGACTCACTGATGTGGTCGAGGGAGCCGGCGCAAAATTTGCCATAGAAGTTCTTGGCGCCCAGCGCCCGGAGGTCATGGATGGTGTAGGGCCAGAGGTGGAGCACGTTGTTCCTGGAGAAGGTGTCCCTCTTCTCAATCACCACCACCTTGCAGCCCAGCAGCGCCAGCTCGATGGCGGTCCGCAGGCCACACGGCCCCCCGCCCACGATCAGACACTGAGGGAGAAGAGAAAGACAACAGGAAATGACCTCAGTGACCCTGGCGGTTCCACTGCGTCCACACATGGTGGATGTTTTCTTTGCGTATGACCTTCGTGTGCGTTTCGCGTGTTTGTAACATTTCTCATGCCATCATGCATTCATTGAAGAAGGGCCGACACAAATGATGAGATTCGGTGTGTGTGTGAGTTTTGCACGGAATATTGGATAAAACAACGTGGAAATATGCATCAAGATAACTTTGGGGAGAAAGGGAGAGTGAAGGACAGAAAGGAAGAGGGAGGGAAAAATAATGCAGAGGAACCGTGGGGAGGAAGCTGAAAGTCTTGTCAGGAATGTCTGCAGCGGAGACCCACCCTGCCAATGGCTCAGCTCCAATTGCAAATGTTAAACTTTTCACGCAGAGCGTTCACTTGAGGAGCGAAAAACCTTTCCCAGGCTTCTGAATATGAAAAAGAAAAAAGCTTTCCCCACACATTGGACACTTCAGGAAGAGACGTAACGAGAGGGAGACGGGAATACGCTTCAGCCGGCACGCGCGGTTATCTGCACCAATAACGTGGCGTTTGTAAGACTTCCTGGGTCTCCGATAATGACAGGGGGCCGGTTTGAAAAAGAAACTCCCTCTTTGGATCTCCTTATCAGTGAGGCGCAAGCCTCTGGGCTCGTTCCTCTGGGGAGGGCTTCTTACAACTTATCTCTCTGGAGGAGATGGCTTTCTACCACAAGTGCTTGATCAGACCAAGAGAAAATAAAGTGATACGTCGGCAAACCAAGATAACAAGACAAGGGAGATAAGAAATGACTAAACAACAAACCAAACCCAAAGCCTTCGTCATCAGAACGAGAATAACGTTTGTTTGATCATCAGTCGTTAAATGCTTGATTCCATAGCGTAAAGCCCGGATGTGCAATGTTGTGACACACCAGCAGTCTGCTCCGTCTCAGGCAAAGTAAATAGATAAAAACTGTAAAAAAAAAAATAGACAAGGCGTCCGTGCTGTCAGGCAGCCGTATTGATGGTGTGGAGTTTCCTTCTATGGAGGGCGCCATTGTTTTTGGAACAAGCGGCATAAACAATTCACATTTGACAGAGGGCTGGAACTGAATGGCCGCATCGCAATAGTCTACGGCTAAAACTGTAATTAAAATCCTTCAAACGTTTTTAATTAAATAAAATTAAAACTGGACCTTGCAAAATATGCAATACGGGTCTTAATTAGCCACTGAGATCCAAACCGAGCAAAGAAAATGGATTGGCTTCGAATGACAAGAAACGAATCCCATTCTTCCCACTGAACTAAAATGGGGACGGGTGTTTCAGTATCCAACCACCGCGTTCGTGGAACTAAACGGTAGCTGCTTCTGCCAGGGCCTCAACAAACGGGCCGCCATGGCTGTCATCAAATAAATTACCGTCGTCACATCCAGGAGACGCCCAAAGGCACGCCGACTCACAAAGACACAGTGGACCCGACGGTCTCCCGGGCGGTACTCCTTACCTTGGTGCCTTGGCAGGCTTTGCCCTTGTTATAAACCTTCTGTCCGGCCCTCTTGTCCAGCTTGGTCCACAGGCTTTTGACCTTCCAGGTGGTGATGGCCGCCTTCAAGCGGCCGTAGAAGTGTTGGTAGTCCAGCGGGTCCAGGCCCGTCTGCCTGCAGAGGATGCTGAACGCTTGCAGGGTGCCCTTGCAGGTGGTCGCCTGGACAAACGTCTCAAACAGCTGGCCGGCCTGCACCGCGCGCTCGTCCTCCGTCTCGCCCATCCTCCCCGGGGGGCCGAGATGCTCCTCCTTGGCCCTCACTTTGGTCGCCGGCGTCTCGCGTGTCCAACGGACAGTCTCCTGCGCCTCGCTCCTGGTCCGGACTGCCGGGGGGGGGGGGGGGGGGGGGGCACGGCCTATCCTGTGCTCCTGGGTTTCATGCTCTGTCGGTTCTGAGAAGGGAAACATTTGGGGAAAAGGAAGCTTTAGATATAGAAGGGAAATCGCCAGAGAAGAGCCTTCACTTATTTGGTTAAATACAGGCGATACCCAACGAAAAGATCACACCCCATACCAAACTAAATGAAGTCCCATTAATAGCGGATGGGACTTTGGAACCATTGTGCGAGAAACCATTCATCCCAAGTCAGTTGACGGAAAAACACATGGTTGGGTTTCACTCACACACACATACCCTTCCAGCATGCTTCGACAATGTTGTGGAAACCTCTGAAATCATATCAGGGGTTGGGTGGGGGGGGGCACATTCCACATGCAAGGAATGCACGTACTGCACACACTGGAAATAAACCGCTGAGGTCAACCTGGTTGGCGTCCTGAGTGGCGTGTCCAGCTATATGTAGGACTCACGGGCACACGTAGGCTACTGGCTATGCTACAAATATGGACCTTATCAGCCATTATCTCTGCAAAGGCTTGTGGCTAAGTACCTCAGGGCCGACCGCTGAGCACAGTAACCGGCACAAACACCGCCAACAATAGAGACCATATTACGATGGGTTCAAATGGTCATTGGCTGGGCTGGACGTGTCTTGTTTTCCGGAAAAAGGTATTTCCTCGCTCTGGCTTCACTGCATGCCTGATAGGATTATAAACAGTCTGCACAAATGGAAAGATTTCAGCTGAGTGGTCACATGTGGGAAGGACACACATGGTATGCCCCCTGTGAGTACATGTAGTGGTTTGAAACTTCCACTGTCACCCGGGCCATGGAGAACTTCCAGTGGGCATACGGACACACAGACACAAATGCAATAGAGAGAACTTCATGCCCTTCAGCGTCCTTTCTGTTGACATGGCAAACTGTTATGATTGCATGGGATTACATTACAACCTGACCTCCCACTGAGCAGGTATGAAAAAGCATGGATATACACTGAAAATAACAATGTGAAGTGTTATTTGTCACAGTGACCAATTGTCTTGGTTTCATACTCGAGCTTACCGAAGCCCACACGCAGACAGAACCACTAGCGTACCATAAAACATAATTTACACTGCAAACACAATTGTATTAAATAGCATCGTGATGGAGCCGTGGGTAGTGCAGCTGTCTCAGCAGAAGAAGGTTCTTCAGACATTGCCAAGAAACAGGAGACATACTAACTCCTACTCATGAAGATGGGATAAATGCAGAGGATGGGATGGAAAACAGAAGAAAGCCTAGTCAAGTCTATTATCTGGGAAAAATGACAAGTACAGTATATGTTTATGACCTTGTGGTACCAAAATAAAGATACATGTATGAACAAGGCAACACATAGCAACATTTCGGCCATTACAAATCCCATGGAATCAGCAGCATACCATTTACGATTGATACAGCCCATGATTCTATGGGAAAGTTCATGACCCATTTCCATGCTAGCCTATAAATAGCACATGCTTTCTGGGGTTTTGATACAGAATTCTACAGACATCTTGAGCCTCGCCCCTTCTCGCCATTGAAATGGTTACAACTTCATTTAGATGTCTTCTGCTTGCACACATATTCTTCACTGTGCAGGACTTAAAACAAAAACAACTATTTTCACGGGCCTATATAACCTAGTATTTATTGCATACATCCTATGAAAGCCACCATCCATATAATGCAGCAACATCATATGTAATATGATGTCAAATATAAACCCAGCAGCATTCCTTCTCAGGATTCAGGGTTAAGTGGTGTTGATCATTCAGGGCATGTGAAGCCCTTAGAGACTGTGATTGTTACAAATATATATATACACATATATTATACATTATATATATCCATTAGGCTTTTACTCTACACTACTGCAACATACTCCGACTACACATCCCTTTAGTGACAAAAGCAAGTTACAAAATAAAAGGAGGCCACATCAAATATTGAACTAGCAAAGAATCGTCTTGTATCGTCATGAATTAAGTGCATAGGGTGTGGCACACCATTACTAACCCACGCAATGAAACTAGTTTTGTGGAGTTCCCTCTTGTGTGTTGACAAGAATAAAACTGTAAAGGACTGGGTTTGTAGGTCAGCCCGAGGGAAAGGCAGAGCCTCGGTGAACCTGATAGGTAAATCCTATGGTATTGTACCACAAGGATGCAGGCGTCAGCTGACCTAAAACCAGTACACACTTGTGTTAGTGAAATACTAAAGTGTATGGTTGCATTTGTCAAGCCATACCATATAACAATGGATGCAGTAAATGAACCGAGAATCGAGTAATGAAATGACTGATTCAATAACTGCAGATGTTCTGTTTTGGGTCATTACATGATATATTGAAAAGAGAGAAAGATACTCAGTCAATGCAAGATTTGACATCTAGTTATTTTTATCTGAGTGGCTTCTCTGCTGATTCTGTTCTAAATAATAAAAGTAAAAAGGTAGAGGTCACAAGAATGCTCTTTGTTTAACAAATGAGTCGGAAGAGGCCATTGGTCATGCAAAGTGTATTGCATGTGTTTGCGCGTGTGCGTGTGTGCGCGTGTGATTGTTATCAGATGAATCACAGCATCTACAACATGCCAGAAGTGAAGTGAGCAATAGAGAGATAGGGGGAGGTCTAGATGAACAGAGAGGAGTTAAATAACAAAAACAACAGCTTCAAATCTGACTCTATTTGGGGTTGGGGTACATCCTCAATGGGTCATGAGTCTATTGCAGGTTCAAAACAATACATCAGCATTGCAGGTTCAAAACAATACATCAGCATTACATCAGTGTAGATAACAGTCAAATCACTTTGGACTATACTTTGACTGCAGATTGCAACAATAGATAAACATACCGTACGTACAACGTCTCTGAACTTAAATCTCTAGTGAGTTACTAAATGTTCTATGAGACATTAAGTCTTCTCTTAAGTTATCAAATTGACTTTAGAATGCCGAGTAATACAAGCTATGGGACCTGATGACTCTGAACTCATCTGTGGAGCAGTGGTTCGTCTGCACAGCCCTGTACAGAGACTATAACCAGGGGTGCTGTTATCCACAGGCCTGTATCAACAACATGAACTGGGTATAAAATTAAGCCTTTAAAACAGCCGAGTCTCATAACAATCTTTTGGACCCCTAAAAATGTCAGCTTCACAGTACCAAAGTATCATACTGACAAGACATATGGTGAAGTGCCAAGAGACAGTTGTCACAGGTGGTTTTTCTCTTCAGATTTATATATTAAGATATGTTATGAAAGTTTGGCAATGAAAGTCTGGTAGTTTTTTGTACAGTTTGTCCTTAAAAGATCAGTTCATCCCTGCACAACCCTGAACATGCTAACGTTAGCATGCTAATGTTGTTTAAGAGTACCTCTACAATGTGTATTTTATGTCAACACTAAAGAAACTGTATTCGGTAATGGTACAGCAACCTCCTCATTGGAAATGCACACCTATTAGTTTTAGATGCAAATAATAGGGGTCATACAAATCGACCAGAGAGGTAGGCCTACAATTCAAATAAATGGAAATCGGTATGGATTTAGGTCAGGAGTTGATTCTGATTAGAGTTATGATCAAATCAAATTCAAAGCTTTTCAAATATTATGAATTGATAATCAAAACCCCCCACATTACAAAGACTTCCCTTGGTTTAAAACAAGAACGAAAGGGAAAACAAAACAGGACTCGGAGCTACACTCAGACATGTGATATTGAGGTTCTGTATGACAGGTTTCGTGTTTACCATGGCCAGAGGCAGACAGAAAGTCCCGAAGGAAGACCGGTTATGACCTGAACTATAGAAAGCTCCCAGGGCAGTCACAATACAACATGACAATTGTTGCGTCGTCAGTTGGTATAAAGTCAGATATAGTTTAGCACATTGACAACTGCGGAGGGTGTTTGAACCATGTGTTAACATTGATAACACATGAAATACATAAATACCAACACCACACCAGTATCAGGCTTATATGGGAAAAGACAACTCTGCATGCAGTGAGATGACTGCAAAACTGCTTGAGTTCTAGTTGTGTTCAACTTATGCACCTTAACAGATGAAGGCGACAGCCTGTAGGAATACAGATGCAGAAGTGGTCACCCATATCTCTGAGTGGAGCGCAAGGTGTCAGTCCATACAAGGTTCACTACACTTCATCTACCTTTGTGATGAACAGTGACACCACTGGGTACTAAGGATGCAATCAGGGACTGGAGAGCCTGCTTCCATCACTCTCATGCTTTTACCACATAAAAAAAAATAGACAATATGACTATAGAGAAGGAGAGGGTTCTCCTCTCCAACGTGTCCAATAACCAATTACATCAACTTCACACTGCGGTGAACCTACAAAGAACAATCACAGCTGCAGGCAAGCTTTGGCTGGAGATGTTACTCATGGCTGCAATGCAACACCACTCCATTTGTTGTGGAGGAGGTCTGATGGACCTACAGCGTTACTCGATACATACGTACTCCATATCTTGGCTAGAACAATCCACCGCTTGGCTTAGCAGGACCTTTTCGCTGAGCAAGCTCTAAAGAAGTATGCTTCAGCTGGAACAGCATTGACAGCTCAGAATACACAAGCTCAATATGAACCCTACTGCTTTGGTGGACTGCATGTGGGCTCAGTCCACATTCCTAATCCTAATAGCATTAGCACAGAGTACCAAAGAAGTTTGGAGCTGGTTAAAGTTAATGGTGTTGCGTCGTGACAGCAAAATAATCAGGTTTCTCCTCTTTGTCACGGTCAAACATAAACACTAAAAACTAAAAATGTCTGGATAGAAAGTCAAGTTATCAGAAGCAGGCCAACCCTTGTTTTGTCGATACTTCCTGTTCTCTACATAGACCTTATAGTTGGTCTATGGCAGTCAACAATGATACCATCATTAGACAGGGTTAAAAATGGCTGATCAATTTGTCACAAATCCATTAACTTCCACCCAAGACCTTAAAAAGGTACATCAATGTGGGCTTGGGTTAGATTAATTTAGGAACCTCTGCATCATTGGATGGGATTTGCGTCATGTGTCTTCAGGATTTTACAGACTAATAACCATTAGCTTTTGCCAACTGGTATGAGGTCAGGGCAGAAAAGAGAAATGATAGTGACAGACCTCACTTCCCCTGGAATGCCAGTGAACTTGCGTGGCCCAGATTTAAAAAAAAAGAAGTGATCCAAAAAGGGCTGCTAGACCACCTGTGGGGCTATTAACCAGACTACACTGTAAAATACTAAATATCACCACATCGTTTCCTAATATCTAGGCGGCTTGAATTTTACGTTCTTTTGTTGAATTCATTTTGAAAGCACTACTTACATGGCTTTAGGGCTCACCATTTGCAATTACGTACACACTTGAGTACATGTAACATCAACTGAAGTCCATCTTTGCCTCATAACCAGCGACCAAGTGGTGGTGTGGGGTACGCGCTGCAGCTTAAGATGGGCCTTCTCTTTGGCAGAAGCCCACCGGGCTGGGGGGGTGACACTGGCCTCCCTGGTGTATTTTTGTCTGCGCCCCTCCGTCATAAGCTCTCTCTCTCTCTCTCTCTCTCTCTCTCTCTCTCTCTCTCTCTCTCTCTCTCTCTCTCTCTCTCTCTCTCTCTCTCTCTCTCTCTCTCTCTCTCTCTCTCTCTCTCTCTCTCTCTCTCTCTCTCTCTCTCTCTCTCTCTCTCTCTCTCTCTCTCTCTCTCTCTCTCTCTCTCTCTCTCTCTCTCTCTCTCTCTCTCTCTCTCTCTCTCTCTCACCCCCTTATAAGTCAGCCAGTTATTCCAGGAAGTGACAGCTTCGGTGACGTTGTTTGTCTTACTTTCCTGACCAATGACAATAGCACAGATAACTGGCAATTGATGATAAGGAATACTTACTACGTCCTTTACACCTTCACGTATGTAAATAGAACAAAAATATCAAGTCCAGCAAGATAAATGGTCATTATTTGCTCGACCACAATATTGATATCCTTGTTGTCAGCCTACAGATTGAGCCATACAAAGCGTTACATTGCATATTAGCGTTCAGTTGATGGGGCTAATGCAGAACGGCCACTTCAGTTTTTGTCACTGGGTCAATTTAGTTAAGGGTGGCTTTGTTTACTCAGACAAACTCAGCAAGCTCTTTCACAGAACAGATTAGTGAAACCCTCAGTAGAAAACGACATGCCTGTCATTCATCATATAGACCCAAGTAATTGAGACAAATATTAATAATAATAAGGCTCAGACTGGCCTGGATACTGTGAGGCTTGTCAACAGCAAATTAATTAAATGTGGTTTAGGCCTACTACCAGAGCAATTAGGTAGAAGTATATAATTCAACTGAAACATTACACTACAACAAACGGTTTCAACATTAAGACGCATTGGGCCTTCACGCCTGACAGGATTTCAGAAACCACCTGCTTGAGACCATGCCTGCCAATGACTAGACCATTAAAATCCTTATCCTTATAAGATCCTCATGTGCCTTACATGTACGTGTGATGGGAAAAACCTTAACTGTCTGCACTACTTTCAATATTGTGCACACAAATTGCTCGAATTCCATTTATAGGACATTCATATGAAGAAAAGAATGGGACATTTAACCTACATTTGATGGACCAGTTTCCCTCAAAAACTGTAAGCTATCACTTATACTATACTAGCTATCACAGGTAGGCTATACATTTGGGACGTGGCTACACCACCTAACTGAAGCTTCACTCAGGATAACTGAAACCAAACATTGCACTGTTTGAGACACTATAGAGACGCTGTCCTAAAGCAGATCAATAATTCAACAACCCAGAACGTGTAGTCTTAATAATTCTACGATTGCTACACGAGTGCTTTACAACAAGCCAACAAAGACAATCAGTCAAATCGCTTCCACCAAATCCACCGACATAAATGTACTTATCAATTTGTCTTTTATGAATAATATCAACGGCACATTCCTAATAACAACCGAACATTCACGAATAGGAGTGAAAAAAAAAAAAAAAAAAAAAGTCTGCAGTCTACTTACACATTAGTGTCAAACGTGTAATCCTTCAAAAGACAGCCCTTGGGTTTGAAGTCGGCATTGCTGTCTGTGGGAGCAGATCCCCTCGGTGTGTAGGCTACTAGTGATAAAACCCGGCGGACGGCGCAGTATCCGTGGCTCCTGACGGCTCACATGACGGTGACTTGGTGAGGAGGACCTTTTGAAGCGCGACTCACTCACTCACTCACTCACTCTCCGGAGCGCCGCTGAGAGGCGGTGCCGCCAGCAAGTTCACGCTAATGACGTCCGATGGGAACTTCGGCGACACATTTGGGAATATCAATTCATATTATTATGACTGATGGTTTCAATGGGTGGCTGTCAATGGGGGAAATTATTTTTGAGAGTCGAGGGCGGGACCAAGTGGCACAACGCGATTGCACATGACACAATACCTGTTGATGGCAATTCGTAAATTAGCTGACCGCCAGTATCCGCCACTTACAAAGTTTCAGACAAGTTACTTGCATGGAATGCCTAACTATGTCTAACTGCATAGGCTAAACATCTACAGTCAATAGTGTCCTCGTTTCTGTCTCGCTGCAGACCTATCGCTTAGGCTATGACTATTTTCTCTTTCGCTCACAGTTCATTCCTCTTTCTGTCTCACGTTGCACGGTAGTGGTTTCACTGCTCCATGACAGCTGTCCCTGGAGAGAGAGAGAGAGGGGGGGGTGCGTGGCGTTAACTACGACGCACAGCAAACGTCAACGCGTGAAGTTCCCTTGGACGACCATAACTCACCTGTCCTACGCCCGGGTGTGTGCAAACCTACCAAACCTACCAGTTCATAGCAACAACAGAACACGGCACGCTGGGTTATAATTACTTTGGTAGTGCTGATATAACCTTGAGCATAAATGTATATTTGTCCATGTGAATGTGTATGGGTAGTAACAATCTTAGCGGTTGCGTAAAAAAAAAAATTAGTGAACGCCGCCATCTCGTGGCAATGATATGCAATTGCAACATTTTTTTCCTTTCCTAAGGGTGTTATCAGTAGACAGATTCACGCTGGAAATGATTGGACATTTTACCAAAACTAATGCCGTCCTAAGTAACCGCAATAATAATGGCCTATCAATAAATATATTCCCTATGACAAAATATATTTCATAGCTATACAAAAAACTTTACAAATAAAGCTAAGACACCATGCCATAGGCTATTCCAAGTGCACAAACTATGAGTGGTGAGTGTGAGTGACATTCCCAGAAAACAAAGTTACTTTCATCTCTCTGTGAAATCATTAAAGTTGATTTTTTTCCCCCGGTTTCATTTCGATTCCCCCCTCCTCTTTCCCCCCAGACTTTTCCACATAAAACACGTTCAGCTGTGTCTGGCTGTGAGCTCAGCGTCATGCGTCACGCAGCCCTGTACCCACTTTCTTTAGCCTGCTCTGGTGCGAAAGACAATGAATAGCCCTGCCGCAGTTTGCACGATGCGCTCGGCCGCGCTACTTTCAACTTTGAGCTTTTGTTTGCTGGTTGCCGGAGGAAGCGTCGAGGACGCCGTGGAACGTGGTCCGGTGAGCCTGAAGGACATGTTCCGAGAGGTGGAGATGCTGATGGAGGACACGCAACAGATGTTGGAGGAGGCGGTAGACCAGGTCAGACTTATTTAAACGAATAGACTTCCATTTATACATGTTTGCAGAATTTAACAGACTTTTTTTTTTTTTTTTTTTTTTTTTTTACAAAACACACTTATGTAGACTTGTTTTCCTCTAGAGTTACACTTAATTTCTTATAATCAGATCTAAATCCTCAGATATCTACGGAGAGTGCCAAATCATCCCTATCGCCCCTGGGTCTGCCCGGTACCTTCCACAACTTCACTTTTACAACCCACACGGTACGTAGGCCAATAGAACCCCACAATCCCATACTAGGAAATTAGTCATTTTTATTGTCAAGTTGACATCAAGTGATGGACCTACTTATAATGGATATGAGAATGAGTTGTAGAGATGCTTAAGTTTATCCAACAACATCTGACTCACTTTGATGGTATGTGTTCGTGTAGTGCATAACCATCCATGCATAACCCAGAAGATAAGGGAGACAGGAATGGCTTGTTGTTATTTCGCCATCTTGCGGTATACATGTGGTATATATTTTTGGTATAAATCATTTACAAATCATAATGTATCTACTCCCTGTAGCCTACTCTAATATGATTGAAGCAGCAGTGATATTGGTGACGTAATTGTCTTGTCTTGTCAAATTGCTTACGAATCATCTGTAAATGGTTAGTGTTTTATTATGCTTTGTACCACACATCTAACGCTATTATGTGCAAATGCACTAATATATGATCCTTTTTTTTCCTCATATATTTTTTTCTCATATACCTTCCAGAAAATGAAATATTAAATTAATAAAATATGTATTCATTACTTACTTACTAATGAGCCTTTTGTAGGAAAGCAACAAGAGCACAGGAGAGTCTCACCCTCCACATGCCCATGTGGAGATCTCCGGCCAGTGGAACAGCCTTGATCATGTGAGTCTTAATGAACACCTTTTTTTTGGGAGGTCTTTTCCATCCAACACAAAGGCCCGTGTGATGGTCTGTGTTGCTGTGCAGCTTAGTGTGCAGCTGCACTTGCAACACAAATAACAAAACACATTTGTTAACTGCACAATAACTGCAGATCAGATCAAGGGGTTTTTAAGTGCCATAATGTGCGTTGCCATTATACGGCCAGCTCCAATGAGAGTCGGCAGTATAACATTAGCAAGTTGTGTGAGGAACTAACAGCGAGTTGATCTCAGAACCCAGAACAGAACCCACTGTGTATGCATCGTATGAAAACAAGTACCCAACTGCCCCAGTTTCAGAGCCAAAGTTTCCTTTCCACTACATTTTTTTTCCCATGGCTAATCAGTAGGCCTTCTTATGGTGTAAACTGTTAAAGCTTTTTTGTCAAACAAGAGTCCAGCAGAGTCCGCCGGCTTAATCCTTTCAGTTACATTTCCCGTTGCCGATGCTTCCAATGGCTGCTAGTCCTGCCTTAAGGCCACACTTCTCTAAATGGCTATTTCATAAAGTCCTAATGCAGCCGTTGTCATTACTGTCCTTGGCTTGAGGATCCTGAAATTAGGGGCTGGAATACTTTCTGTGGCTTTATCCAACCCAAGCAACATCTTACAAGGGTGAGCTCATCCTAAACCAGCAGACCAACCGTATACTTTTCATACTTTTAACCACCAGAACACCAGGATGGATCTAGGCCCTGATTATTTCTTGCTGTGTGCTGCTGTGTGTGCTGTGTGTTACCATTGAAACATTTTTTACAGTAGTGTTCAACAGAATGTTTAACCCTTGTGTTTACATTAATGGAGCATGCTCTTGCTAATAAAACCTACCCAGGGATGAGACGGAACAGGCGCAATGACTAGACAGGGTCTGTTGCAAATGACTACATCTGTTGGCATTTCTGAGCCTGTGTGTGTGTGTGTGTGTTTGTGTGTGCGTGTGTGTGTGTGTGTGTGTGTGTGTGTGTGTGTGTGTGTGTGTGTGTGTGTGTGTAGTTGTGTGTGTGTGTGGTGGGGCGGCTCGCTTGTAAAGTCAGCAAACAAAAGTACATAGTTCAGTTTCACGGCCCTTGAAGACTACAGTTACAGTTTTTATTCTTTACACTGGCATGGAAATCTTACATTTTTCGGAGGCAGTGGAAGATATTTTCCCCCTACAAAGTGGACGAGGTGAAAACTAAACAATGGCTACTGGGCTTGAGGGACTAATAGCAGCTGCAGTCATCTGGGATTTATTAAGACGACGTACAGACACAGTGTGTTGCACGGCCTACAAGTCTGCAGTGTTTTGTGTTTACCTCAATGATGTGTTATCCGGACATCAGAAATATACAGCAGAACGCAGAGTGGTTTCAGTTATTTTGTGCAGCGCTATCTTCAACTATTAACAACAGCACACAAGGTAGACTTAGAAAGCTGAAAAGGCGAGTGAACTGCTTGGCACTTCAGTAGACTATTTAAAGATGACTTATTTGGGGGATTTGAGAGGTTGAAAGTTTCGGTTACAGGATGAAAGGAACACACTAGACGCGGGGAGTTGTGGTGGAGACAGCTGCCCTGTGTTCAGCGAGGAGAAGGAGAGGCTGGGAGAGGGGGAACTCAGGATGTGAGGTGATAAGAAAGAAAATGGGGAAACTTAAAGGGAGTCAGGGATATTAAGTTCTCAAATTTCTAGACTGGACATGTCAACGAGGTGTGCGTGTGTGTGTGCGCTTGTGTGTGTGTGTCTGCGCTTGTGTGTGTGTATGTGCGTGCGCGCGCGCGTGTGTGTGTGTGTGTGTGTGTGTGTGCGCGCGCGTGCATGTGTGTGTGTGTGTTTGTGTGTGTGTGCACGTGCACTTGTGTGTGTGTGTGTGTGTGTGTGCATGCGTGTGCGTGCGTGTGGATTGTTTACACCCAAGTGCTTATCCAAGTGTATGCGCATGGGTGTGGTTATTGTAGGTCTTTGTTAGACCATGTTGGAAACACGCACACACCCTTAGTCACTCACCAGGGAATTAATTATGTCATAAGCCATGGAGTTCACGGGATGACTTGGCTGCTGTGTTAAGCAAATCATGCTCTGTAACAGACTGCATGATCTCAATCTTGCTCGAGCTTTGATTCTGTTAAGGTTTGAGGGAGTCCAGTGTTCCGACTCCCTAGAGACAGAGATGAGGT
This sequence comes from Urophycis tenuis, assembly GCA_036785325.1. Taxonomy (NCBI): domain Eukaryota; kingdom Metazoa; phylum Chordata; class Actinopteri; order Gadiformes; family Phycidae; genus Urophycis; species Urophycis tenuis. Next base: position 10,950,357 of record JAXIVH010000013.1, read on the forward strand.
GATTCTAAGCATGCAGAGCCTGGTTGTGACAGGAAGTACTTTGACACACTAAAGTCACGGACATAGTTGGACATACAACTCATAGATTCAGTAATGCTGTAATGAGAGTCAGACTAAACTAATTAAATATAATTGTGTATACAATTGTGTATTCAAATCCAATATTTTCCTACTGTAATAGGTATTATTGTTTTGCTATTTAGTTAAGCTGATCCAATTATCAAATGAATGGTAATTTAAATTTAGACAAACTTTATTCAAATATGGTTAAACATCCTTCCTATTTGCAACCTGATTGGGACTGCTGCAGGGCTGAGATATAGGCAGAAAAGATCAGGACAAAGGGAACAGGGGAAGACAACACAACTAGGGAGAAACAACCTCCTGTGTGACTCAGCTCTTGAGTCATGTTCACGCGTTGTTTATAGCTCAATGCCAATTTAACATCTCAAATGTGGTTATGTCATTGTATACAGTGGTTATTTACCAGATCGATGGAAATTGAAAATTGCATTTCTATGATGCCCCCCAACCCCCCCCCCCCCCCCCCAGGAGTGCATGGTAGACGACGACTGTGGTAACACAAAATACTGCTTCTATGAGATCGAGAAGTCCAGGTGTCTTCCATGCATCCCGACTGATATGGTGAGTGAAGTGTATTCAGTATTTCCCAGTGGGGTTGGTAACTTTCTAGTGGATATAGGTGACATAATACTGTGTGCATGCGTCTGTGTGTGTGTGTGTGTGTGTGTGTGTGTGTGTGTGTGTGTGTGTGTGTGTGTGTGTGTGTGTGTGTGTGTGTGTGTGTGTGTGTGTGTGTGTGAGATTCATTCATTCATCTAAATGGATCTCTTTTCTCGAATCTTCATGCCATGTCCTGGCTGTTTGGTATGTTTGGGGCGAGTGTACAGAAATGGCCGACTTGAACGCTGGGACGGCAGACAGAATTGCTATGTTGACTTTGGTGTGTGTGTGCCTGTGTGCCTCCAGCCCTGCACCAAGGACGAGGAGTGCTGCTCCGATCAGATGTGCGTGTGGGGTCAATGTACAGTGAATGCCACCAGTGGAACGGAAGGAACCATCTGTCAGTCCCAGACCGACTGCAGGCCGAACCTGTGCTGTGCCTTCCAGAGAGGTGACCATGACCTGCCCCTCACGCCCCGTATGCTGTGTGTGCACAGACTGTGTGCTCGTACCGCTCGTGCCTCTACACACTGCAGCACTGTTCTCCTCAGCCGGCCGTTGAGGCTGGCGGTCGCTCTCAGTGTTGTGCGTCTCATGTTCTCTACACAGCTCTCGTCAGTTCTTATTTTAGGGTGTCGTTTGCCGCTTTCGTCGGTTTCGTGAGCTCGTGAAACGTCAAGGTGTTTCTTGGGGGGGGGGGGGGGGGGGGGGGGTTCAGGACGAGAAAAATGAAGGACTAATAAAGGCTTTTTTTTGCTGCTAAACTTTCTACTTTTTTTTTTTAACAATTTGGGAACTGCATGTTGCATGAGCAAAATCTTTCCAGCTCCATACTTTCAAGATGGATCGAGTGTATGGTTTATTCTGAGGTTGACTGTGGGGTTAAGTTTGACAACGCACTCTTCAGAATGTCGTTCTGAAAATAGTCGATCCTTGCGTTTTTCAACTGCAGAAGTCCGTTGAATAATGATGTTTCTTAAATAGCCTTCTCTCCTCCCTGACCTCTTCCTCTCTGCTCCTGCTGAGTCCCTTCTCCTCCTCTCTCTCCCCACCCCTCCTCTGCCATGTCTATTCCTCCCTCCTCCCATGTCTCCCGCCTCATGGTTCTCCCCCTGCCCCCCCCCCCCCCCCCCTGCAGAGCTGCTGTTCCCGGTGTGCAACCCCAGGCCAGAGAGAGGCGAGTCGTGTGTGAACCACCCCAACCTGCTGATGGACATGTTGTCCTGGGACACGGAGGGGCCCCGGGACCACTGCCCGTGTGCTGGAGAGCTCCAGTGCCAACCTCACGGGTGAGAGCTCTGACGGACGGACAGGGGGGGTGGATGTGTGGGCGTGGGTCAGCACAGCAGCGGCCCGGCGGTGCACGCTTCAATACCAATATAATAATAGAAATAGAAATAGAAATACTTTATTAATCCCAAGCTGGGAGATTGCAATGTAGCAGCAGCATTAGAATATACAGAATGGATGCAATTAGAAATAAAAAGTGTATGTATGTATATATAAAAAAATATATATATTAAAAATATAAAATATAAACTAAATATAAACTAAAAATGTAAACTAAATATAATCTAAACTAATCTAAACAATAGATGAGCAATGTAGCACTCGATATCCAGCTTCCAACACGTGTGTGCGTGTTCGTGTGCGTGTGTGTGTGCGTGTGCGTGCCACCACCTCGATGAGCTCATGTTGATTGCGTGTTGTATCAGTGAGTGCTGTGGTACAGTCACTGCTCTTGCATCTTGCATCGACAGGGGGCAGCCTCACCTTGACTTGACTTGACTTGTCTTGTGTAGTCCATGATCAGAGTTGGGAAAATCTCCCGAGTTTGGAACATTAGGGCCAACGGTGGACATTTGCTAGCGCATACAGTATGTCTCTCCCGATTTGAGATGGCAACCTTTTTAGTTTTGTAATGACCTGCGTTTGTTAATGTGTCCGCTAATCCAAATGTGGTGTTATATTTCCCTCCCCAGACGCGGCTCTCAATGTGGAGAGTAGCTAAATCTCCTCAGAAATGGAATATGAGACTGTCAAAGGAAGATGAAGACTGTATTATAGACCTTATAAACTGTATTACTTTGCTCTGAAGTCAAATTACTCTACAATTGTTTGTATCCAGTTACAGTTGTAACACATAGTTCATGTCTGGCCAGTTACTGGTTGCACTATCAATGAATATGTACCTGAATGCAATGTATATGTATGTTTAGGTTTTTCCACTCAGAAGCCAGAAAGCAAGTAACCACACGATTCATCTTGACTGTAGAGGGCTGCAAAAAGCAGTGTTGAACACTAGATGGCAAAGTCGTGTTGTTTTTAATGCTTCCCAACCACATAGTCACACAGTCGTATAACGGCTTATCGGATATAGCCTATTATTTATGGCTGTCTCTCAGACGCTAAACGCTAAACACTATCTTTTGGGTGGTGTATAAAAGTAGCCTATACCATGCCGTGATAGTAAAATCCTCTGGCTAGAGGGGAAACGACTTATATTTATATATGAAATCAAGAAAATACCGAAATTAATTTATTTCGGAATGGCTGTTGGAACGACTCCGCTTCTTCTACGGTTCTGTACAAATGTGTATGGTGCCCAATGTGTTGCTGTAATTTAGTTATGTTTGGATAGGCCCACTCTCGAACATAATTCAGTGTAGTTCTATCAGTCTATCTGTCTCTGACATTGTTGGCATGATGAGAAACTATCGATTTCGGCTTACAACTATGTTTTTTGTGTGTGTGTGTGTGTTTTTTTTTTACTTTGGTACTGTCATCCTACGTTCTAATACAATTTAACATGTTAGCTTTTTAATAAACGCGGACCAGTGGAGACCCAAGTGATTAATTGCACGTGGTTCTGTCCATCATGGTGCTTTTTTTATTCACCCATCCACCGCACATCTGTTGAACCGACAAACAAATCGATAAACACGAAAAAAAACAATTCAAGTTCAAATTACACGCATAAAAAAACGGGTCCGGTCCCAGATAGTCACAACGCCCTGGGGAGGATAACATGAGCACAGCACTGTAACATAATAGTAACACGAATTAAAGCGAGTTTCCTCAGGGGGAAGCGGCGTGACGTCACGCTAAATGAGCGGACCACCTTCATGTTTCCTGTTCTGGAGCCGACAGCCGAGTCTCGAGCCGACTCCGCTCGCACCACGCAGGGCACGCGGTCTCCACGCACAAGTTACCAGCCGGGTAAGGACGTCTCCGTCGACGTGTTTAAGCTACACGTCGTGTGCTTCGGCAAATCACACGGCAACCCACCCGGTTTTCTGCGATGTACATTCGGTCTCGAAGGCGACGTCTTGGTGTATGAATTGACCGAGTGTAGCTCGGGCTACGGCTTGCATCGCCCAGCCGTGGAAAGGATGCGCAGCGGAGGGAGGGGTTGGTAACGTTAGTCGGGAGGAGCTCCGAACTAACACGGTAGTCGAAGTCACCATTTCTCCGTATGCCCGCGAATAATGACCATAACCGAGCGGTTACGCGGTCTTTTAAGTGCAACGAGTGTGATCGGGTACAGTGCCGTACTGTGTTTTTTTCCATTGAAAGGATACCAGCGTAGCCCTTAGACTAGTGTCGCGTCACCGTACCAATGGAGACCACGACACACTTCTTCTTTTAGCCTCCCCTAGCATTTGATCACTCAACCCAGCCACGGGTACACGCGTGTCCACACACACTCGACTCGCTCTCTTGGCGACGCCGGGGGGCTACTCGGCGAAATATCGGCGGCCACTTTTCGTGATGGTATTCGACATTTAGCGGACGAAGCGGAATGCCGGCGCTGTCGTAATGATGTGCGCCAGCTGCGTGTGATTGACACCACGGGATCCGTTACCTCCGCTGTCAATTAGGGCTGGACGTTCACGCACAGTTGTGCTTCAGATGCTTGTCATTGGACTGGGTATGGTAAAAATCTGGTGAATTGCTTGGCGACGCATTTGTTTTGTTTTTTTTGTGGGCAAAGCCAAGCAGGCCCCATGCAGTTAAATGAATACGCGGGTTAGTAATCCGCTCCGGAGTCGTAAATTAAGAAGACCCGTTGGAATTTCTTGGCACATTTAAGAACAACTAAGTGCCCCATCCTCTTGCTTGTGGCTGTGTGAACTTCTCTTTACTGGCCTACTTAAACAGCCAATGTCATTAGTTTGTTTTGCCTGTGTGGAGCCGCTCGGGAAACTTGCACCCTGAATTCTGGTTTTGTCATCTCCATTGGCTTGAAAAAAAGAAAAAAGTAAATGCAAACTTGCTTCTGTTTCCGAAGTCAATTTGAAGGACGCCTCAACGCCTAGAGCAAGTTACATGGATAAAGTGTGGCCTAGATTATTGTCTTGCTTGAGCATGGGACTGTTATGTAAACACAATGTGGATTCAGGAATGAGATATTGCAAAGATTTGGGAATTTTGCAGTATCTCAAACATGACTTGAAGGATTGGCTGTTGAGCAGAGAAATGGGGATGAATGGCCTTTTACGTCTTATTGAAGTGAGTGCTGCATCAGTCAATCTGACTGTCGTTGGCATCCCTGCAAACCTGATGGAAACCTGTGTTTCCCCGAGTGCCAAGTGAGGATTGCATATGATTCCTCTCGAGTTTTGCTATATTAATAAGTAGCCCTTTTCATTCTACCTCAATAGTACAAAGTAAAATCAATGATTCAAAGTGACAGATCTGTGGAGCACAGTATTTACTTGGTCCACTGCCAAAACTAGTCCTGATAGCATGGCTGGGCTCCATTGCATTCTGTGGTCAAGTTCAACCAAATAAGGGATGAATAGAATATCACACCTCTTACTTATGGTCAGCCTTATTATGGCTACCTGTTGCTGCTGCTCCGAATTCAGTTTGATGCACACGAATTCCAATTGCACATATTATATATATTCATATTATGTCATGATGATCATAATTTCAATATTTAATCTCTGCAGGTTTTAAAAGCATGTCTGTTTCAACCACCTCCTAAAGTGCTACTGCTTATTGTTATTGATTCTCTTCAGAGGAATGGTCAATCATCAGCTTCATCTCTACTCCATCCGTTCTCAATGTTCACTTCGGTCAGATTTGTAGTCTTCCCAATCTTGTGTTTTATTTAGGAATTGTGTCAGTGTGGCGTTTTGGCTGTGGTCACAGTTTCTCATATTATCTAATAGTTGGATCTTGGGACTAACAATTGAAGATGGAGACTTTGGTGGGAGGGGGGGAGCATGCAATGCAGCAAACTCTACATCTGCTGCATCAGCCAGAATCTGATATTGGCACCAGGAAAATGACATGATAGATTTTTATCTAAAAGCATTTGCCAGAAACGTTGGGATTGGTGACTAAGGACTAGAAGTGCCTAATTAGCCTATTTTGCTGTTGTCCTCTTTCTTATTGGAGTATAAGGGTTGAAAGGCATTATTAGCCTATGAGTACCTAGATCCGATCAAATATAACCAACTGATTCCCTTTTTAAGTAAATTGGATGAATGCAACACGCAACCTGACTTATTATGAAAAATATGTACAGCAGCAACATCCAAAGGCAATTGGTGGCACTTTCCTGCTTCAGATTCCTGTCTATAAAAATTAGGCATCTTAAATTCAGGAATGGTGGCTTCAATTTGAACTGTTCTCTTGGCTGTTGCTCCGTTCTTTTGAATAGCAAACCGTAATGTGCCAGAAGGAAAGTTGTAGAACTGGTTTACCAGCAATGGTTGGCTTGGAACAATCCCAGGCCCCTCAGTCTGCAAATGAATAACCCCTTTGTGTGTGTGTTTGTGTGGGTATGTGTGTGACACTTTCTCAAAAATCTATTTAAAATAAACTGTAGCCAGCAGTTACTTGATATGGCCTAATAATTAACAGATTTTCATATATCCCAGAATGGACGATGAGTCCTTCATCAGACACTGAACAATTAATTCGGAAACCCAGTTGAGGAGAAATCCAAGGTCATGGATGCATTTCATCGGTATCCACGTTGTCTCAGATCTTTTGAGAGTTTGTATTTGGCTTGTGGTTTCTACAAGATAAGCCTATCTGTGCCAGGCATGCATATAGCCAGCTATGTATACTGCTGGGGTCTTAGGGAATGTTTGTGGTTGGCATTTCAGATAATGCACTCCATAGAGGAAATGTAAGGCTATTTTGTTTGAACCTTTTCTGAAGGGTGTCTTACTTAAAGAATTTTAAATGGGCAACATTTATCTTTTTCCTACTTTTAATTTGGCCCATATTTGACTTGAGTTGTAGTTGGTAACCGTTTTGACACACATGCTGACCCTTTAGCAGTGCAAAATGGGGATTGTAGTTTGTAGTTGTTATTTGTATCCAGCAGCCCTTCATTCATGTTGGAGTAAAGGGAACGCATGCTTTTGTCAACATGGGCTTTATTTCTGTACTATTTACACATCACACACACGCTTGTCCCCACATTCTTAGTTTGTGTGATGGGAAGGCCCTCAGGGCTGTTTCATAAGCATGATTACCTTTTTGAGTCAATAAGCGAACTGGAATAATGGGCCATCATTGGCCATTCCACAAATTAAAAATCACTTAAACCATTTACTCCGTTGATGGGCATTTTCCAAATTGTGATGCCAAAATCCACCAAAGGTTGCGCTGTATTTCACATTTCCTCTGTGACTAGAATTAACACAGTGTTGGGGAATATTGTTATCTGATATCCGAACCTCACTTCAATTGTGATCCCATGCCTGACATCTGGTTGTTCATATGGTAGCGGCCTAGGCATTTCTGTGAATCTCAGCGTATCATGCAGGCATCTGTCAACAGTTGCTCTTCAAGTCTATATTATTTATGGCCTGGCGGATTGTGCAGGCACCCTATGGTTTGGCGTGGGTTTGGTGATGTCTTATCGCTGTAGTGCTTGGAAAAGATCTGATATCAAGCTACTGGTTGTTGGCCATAGCTGAAAGGGCCCATCACCTCTGTAAATGGTTAAATGTCAATACCGGTTATCAGGGGCCGTGTGAATGACTTCCGCATTGAGCAATACTGATAAGGCCGAATATATGACAGGTTTGCCACGGCGCTACTGTGGGAGTTCTGTCTGCAAATGGTTAACCTTGGTGTGACGGTCTTTAATTGATTCCTGAGCGGTGCCAAAAGTGTGGCACGGGCCTTTCAAATGGATATAGTTCTGAATACCTTTCCTGTGCCGTGGGCGAATCAATGAGCGATGGCGAACTCGAGGTCTACGCTGAAGTTAAACTTGCTCTTGTTTTTGTTTGCAGGTGAACCTCTTAAAAGCTTTTGTCCAAGTTAAAATCGGAGGGTCGTCATCATGGTGAACATCCCAGAATACTATGCAGGAAAGAATGTGCTGATCACCGGGGCCACAGGGTTCATGGGCAAGGTAAGTCCGTCGGGCTGGAGGCCGGTGTGGGTCCCCCCTTCGTCTGGGCTAAAGTGGATGTACATTACAACAAAATAATTCTCGTTTAGTCTTCAATATGTATTTGGAATTGGAGTGTCGAGTAATAGGAAAAACACTTGGAAGCAAAAGGGTTTGGCTATAAACAAGGTGTAAAGATTTCATCTGTTGTAATGTCGTATTGTGTTTATGCCGCGGAGTTGAGCTGCAATGTTTGTACATCTAAAAGGTTTAGATAACTGATGCATCGTCAGTCAATTATGAAGTACAAATGCCAAACACTTGCTGCTTAGTGCTTCAGAAATGATTGGTTTGAAGTATGATCTCCTGATGTGGCCCGTTGGGTTCCAGGTGCTCCTGGAGAAGCTCCTGAGGTCCTGCCCTGAGGTTGGCACCGTCTACGTGATGGTCAGGCCCAAAGCAGGCCAGTCTCCCCAGAGTCGCGTCGCAGACGTGATCAACTCCAAGGTGACCGCTGAGCAGGGGCTTGGACTGGTGTGATGAGCGAATCACTGCACTGATCACTGTTGTGCACCAGGACCTCTCTAATGCAATTTATTTTTGCGTTTCCTAAATGCCCCAAGTGCATCTCTCTCGTGTCTTGTTTTTTTTTTTTCTTTTTAACCCTGACCGCATGTGATTTTCTGTTGTCAGTTGTTTGACAAGTTGCAGGATGAGCAGCCAGACTTTGCGGAGAAGATCGTTGCGGTGAGCAGTGACCTCACGCAGAAGGAGATGAATCTCAGCAAGGAGGACCAGGCCACCCTGGCCGAACACATCCACATCGTCTTCCACTGGGCCGCCACCGTGCGCTTCAACGAACCCCTCAAGTGAGTCGTTATCGCCTGTAGGCCAGAAGTGAATCGATCCCAAAGCGTATTTAAACCATTTCCAGCTACATCCCCAAAGCATGGAGAAGCCGTCACTCCACCCGTGACCACTTGTCCTGTCCTCCGTAGGGATGCGTTTCAGCTGAACGTCCTGGCCACCCAGAAGATGGTGGCGCTGGCCCACAAGATGAAGCACCTGGAGGTCTTCCTCCACGTCTCCACAGCCTACGCCAACTGCGACCGGGAGGTCATCGAGGAGGTGGTCTACACCCCCCCGGTCGACTACAGGAAGCTCATCGACACCCTGGAGTGAGTTCAGCCACGGTCCTCGGACACTGCTGGGGGGGGCTTTGTTTTCTAACCCACAAAATGGTTAATTATCAGTTATGCTTTTTGAGGGCAACCAATGACTCTAATGAAGTGACTCACTGTTTCCAGTGGGCTGAAATTGTCAGATATGATGTCATGCCCCTCCTTGAGGGTTGAGGCCAGCCCTATAATTGCATGCATGTTATTTTCAATGTCTTGGCCCTGATACACTTAATGCTATGATGCGGAAAACAAACATTTTGATAGAATGGACTCGTTTAACTTGTTTTTTAGCTTGTTGTCGGCCTTTCCTCCCCTCTGCTCTTCAGTCGGTAACGGCTAAATGCAAGTTTTACAGGATTATTTGGGTCAGTAATGCAGCAAGCACGCCGACCAAGCCACTGCAGTGCAGTAAAAGGTTTACATGTCGCAGTTCATCCTGCCAGACAAGCCAGTCAGTACAAGTCATTGTAGACCCGAGTGTCCTCCCTTTTTGTGTAATTGCATTACAGAATTGCTTTAATATAGTGGAATGCACTTGTGCGGGTGGAAAACGGATTTGGTTCGCATCCAAGCAGATGCCTATAGCTCCCTATAGCCCTGCCTCTGTAATAACACGCATCATTCCTCCAGCTGGATGGATGACAAGATGGTGTCAGTGCTGACTCCCAAGCTGCTCGGGGAGCGGCCCAACACCTACACCTACACCAAGGCCCTGGCTGAGTACCTGGTGCAGCAGGAGGCCGGCAGCCTGAACGTGGCCATCGTCAGACCCTCCATAGTGGGAGCCAGCTGGAAGGAGCCCTTCCCCGTGAGTCATCCCGAGACACGATGCTCCATTACACCAGCATGGGTCTCGCCAGAGCTGCAGCCCAGCCAGTACACAGAATGCAACTGTATGGGTCCTCTTCTTCAATGTGTGTGTGTTTTTGTTTTTCTTTTTTAGGGGTGGATTGATAACTTTAATGGACCCAGTGGAATATTCATTGCTGTAAGTAAAGTTTTTTTTTTTTTTTTTTGCTGCACGGCTTGTTTTGCACTCCATACACGCTCCAGTATGTCTCTGGTGTGTGTGTGTGTGTGTGTGTAGCCCTGCCGTCTCCTAATCATTTACCCCGTCCCTCCCCTCTGGGCTGCCAGGCCGGTAAGGGCATTCTCCGCACCATGCGGGCCGCCAACGACGCGGTGGCCGACCTGGTGCCGGTGGACGTGGTCATCAACACCACGCTGGCGGCGGCCTGGTACTCCGGGGTCCAGATGCACAACAGGTCAGACAACCCCCCCCCCCGACGGTGGTCACAGCACTGGGTCTGGGTCTGCCCTTCTGCCCTCGGAAGAGGTTTCTCATTGTCGCTCCTCCTCCTCCCTGTGAACAGGCCCAAGAACATCATGGTGTACAACTGCACCACCGGGGGAATTAACCCCTTCCGCTGGGGGGAAGTTGGTAAGCTATGTTTGTCAAAATGGTTGTACGATTTTTGTATAACCATGTTGTATGTTTGTATTTTTTGGTGGGGGGGGATGGATGAAAGTAATAGATCTTCAATTTTATTCCAACATCAACAAGGATGTTCATAAAGGTGTGTGCGTGTGCGCCTACTTCAGAAGTCTAGTGTGTGGTTGCATGCAGTAATTGGCGCCTTTTTGTTTGATGGTGTTACTCGAGGACATCCTAGTCTCTTTGTTGACTTGTTACTCAAACTGGTTCTCTATCAAAGGGTAGCAACAGCCATTGTTTGCATGTGCTGGTTCTTGGTCAAGTAAAATAAATGTCCACAAGCTGCTTGACTTGATTTGAGGTGGTAAACCAGACAAGCATTACTCGTTCAACGTATGTGCCTGGCATTCAGAGTGGAGAGTGAAAATAATCCTTTAACATTACACAATCTATGCCGAAGCTTCCCTGCCCAAAATGAGTTCAGTGTGTCGAGCAAAATGAATATCTAAATAAATCGACGAGACAAAGGTTTAGTGTAGACAAGCGACAGACTGCCCCCCGTGATTATGGAACAGATCTGACCTCAACACATCTGTCAGAGTTTCTTGTCTCGTCCTTGAATTGTTTTTACTGAAACGCAACGCTAATCTCCTGACGACTCATAAACTGGACGTGTTTTTTATTTTTTTATTTTTTTAAACTCTTGGTGTTATCTTGATAACCGTTGTCATGTCATTGAACACCTTTTGTCTCTCAGAGCACCATGTAATATCCACGTTCAAGAGGAACCCCCTTGAGCAGGCTTTCCGACGGCCCAATGTTAATCTCACCACAAATCACCTAATCAATCAGTATTGGATCGCCGTGAGCCACAAGGCTCCGGCCTTCCTCTATGATCTGTACCTCAGGTTGATCGGACGAGAGCCCAGGTAAACTCGTCACCGCCGACCTTTGGGGCTCCTACCACCAAACCTGTCCCTCTCTCCATGCCGTTTTTACCCTCTGCTGTCTTACCTCTGTCGCGCTTCGCCTCTAACTTGTGCCCCCCCGCGCCCCCCCTCCGACGGTGTCACTGCCAGCGCTCCATGTCACGTGACGCTTGTGAATTGTCGCTTTCGGGAGCCGAAAGGTGTATAACCCACTGTACCAGTGCGGGGTGAGCCTCTGTGCAACCCTGTTGTGCAGGTAACGGGCTGGGTTCTACACTTTTTCGCTCTTCACCTTGGTTTTCTCTATTGTGTATTGTATTATGAGTGTTTTTATTTTTTGTTGTTTTTTTTTTTTTTTGGGCGGTTGGGTCTCCAAAGTGCCTGAAGGACACTTTTGGTTCTTTGGAGACCTGGTCCGGACGTTGCCCCACAAGTGAACCTGCTAGGTGCACTGTGTCGGCTGCAATGTCCTCCAGCAAAGGGGCGAAGGCCGTCCTGTGGCGGTCGACGTTTTGCACCTCTGTTTAGTAGACGTAAAGGGGTAACGACGGGCAGAAGGACGACGTATTTGATGGCTTGAAAGGAAAAAAAAAAGAAGCGCATCCTCCCATCGTGGCATCTCATTCTGTGTCCTTGTCTTGTGATGTATGTGTCTTGTCTCCTGCAGAGAACTCTATAAACATGAGCTTCAAGATCAACCCCCTAGAGCGTGCCTTCAGAAGGCCCAATATCAATCTGCGCTCCAATCCCTTTACCAATCAGTACTGGATCATGGTCAGCCACAAGCTGCCCGCACTGATCTATGATGGTTATCTTAGGCTGACGGCCCGCGAGCCCCGGTAAGGCTGGAACGGTCCCCCCGTTCGCTCACCAGGAACCCACTCTCCACTCCCTCTCCACCTGTTCCACACCCTCCCATTCCACCGCCCTGTGTTCACGAGGGGGGGGGGAGGGGGGGTCTGCGGGGTTGTGACGGTTGTGGGCTGAGGAAGGCTGACGGACGGCCGAGTTGCGTTTGCAGTGCTTGTGACTTCCTGGAATTGCCTGGACTTGAGCTTTGTTCGAGGGGAGCTAAACCCCATTGTCATGATGGCAAATATTTGTCTGTCCGAGCATGGGTTTGTTTTACCTTATGCTGCCCTGCCTTTACCTTGTGAATGCACTCTAACCAGATTTTCATTTGGAGCGTTTTATTTTTTTCAGTCTTTTCATTCAGAAGATTAGGCTTGTTTTGTATGGTTTAGTTTTTTTTATTTTTTTTTTTAGTTTTTTTGGATGGGCAATGTTGGCAACATGAAGCCATTGCGTCATCCTTTACCCTTTTGGTTGTGGAGAAGCCATTTTGGGCCTCTTGTGTTTTGGATAAATCCATGTTGTGTTCAGGAGGTTGACAACAATTGCAGTAACATGATTGGCTCTGGCGTTTACATCCTACTGAATACAACAAATCGCCACCTGAAGAGAGTGGTACGTTGGCATTAAAAATAAAAACTTAATTATCAGCCAGAGTGGTTTCAGACATGCATCATTGTGCAACAAATCCAACGTACAACCATTGGCAATTTGGAAATAATGTCCAATGTCATGCACTTGACAAATGGTTGTCTGAAATGCGTTTTGGTAAGTGTTAAGTAACATTCCAGTTCATGGGATATGGTTCTATTCAGGGATTTTAATTTACTTCAACTGTGTTTTTGCCGTTCCGGACTGCATGTGTGTTGATGGAGACTGTACTTCCTGGTTCAAAGATGAGATCTGAGCATTGGGTCCATTTCCTTTTTATGGTAGATTGGTGTCAAACCAACATGTCGCAATAATAATTTTAAGATATTTGGGCATGGTCTGATTCATTCTATTCTATCAAATTAGATTTTTATTTTATAAATTCCCATACTAGGGAAATTGAACTACAATGATTGACTTTTTAATTTATTGAGCATTGTAATGCTCAGATGTCCTCATTAATATGCATATCATTGAATGCTGCATTCTCTACATGTATTGCTGCATCAGTGCCCCATCCACTTAACAACCGAGTGATCAAATAATCCCAACCCATAACCTGAATGGTGTCCGTTTGTGTTTCCTATGAACCTGTGGGTCACGAGGGTCATCTTGATGGCTGCAGAGTCTTCATGAATGGCTCTCTGGCCGCGGCTCTGTTCTCTGTGGGAGAACTGCTTCTTTTCAGTGGTGTTGGCCCACATGTAGTCGATCTACACAAGTGGCTTACTGTACGTTCCTTTTCGAGGCCATTTATAGTCTCCACCTGCAAATGGACTGAGTGACGTCCTTTTGAAACCTGCATTCAGGGCATTTGCGTCACACCCTCAACACCATTTCAAACCATTGATAAAAGGCTATAGGTAGTTATCAGTGGGTCAATACAGCCCTGTAAAGGCCCTGAGCTGCTCGTATCTGCATGTCAACCGAGGTCCTTTCTGTCCTACTTCAGTGAGGCGTGGCGACTCAAGGCAATTTCTCATTTTGATGCTTGATTTCTACCGTCGGACGACTGAATGGATGGAAATGGAGGAAAACCTCTTGTCCAAAGCGAGGCTGAGAAAAAAAAGCATAGACTCGAAATTGCTCAGCTTGTTTTTCTGCAGCGCTGAAAGCATGCAGAGAGCGAAAAGCCTATAATGGCAATTCAATACAAAAAAAAAAAATTGGTGTAATTATTCAACTAAAATTGCCTTGGACCAACCACCTTCGCTGGCATGTTGTTTGGTTGCAAGGGTTTCTGGCTTGCAGACACTTTTATCCTGTCTACTCACAGCACCACCGATACCCATACTCCGTCATTGCCCTACCCCACCCATCTCTATCCACACACCTCCTCCCTGACATCATCCAACCCTGGCTCCCCCATCACCTCCTCTCCTCACCTGTTCTCTGACAACATTTTCTTGCCTTTTACTGCTACTGCTTCACTCCAGTTTCACTCCACTGCATTGTTCCAAATTCTCTGTATTGGCTTCTTGTTTGGTACCTAATGTCTTGTCCTCCTGGCCCGCTGACCCTCAGAATGATGAAGACCATCACTCGTCTTCACAAAGCCATGGTGGTGTTGGAGTACTTCACCAGCCACTCCTGGGCTTGGAACACCGAGAACCTCAGTATGCTCATGGCCCAAATGAGCCCAGAAGATAAGAAGGTAGAACACATGCACAGAACTCATGCAGTGAATCCTGCATGAGTCATTCATCTAAATGGATCCCTTTTCTTTAGTCTTCATGTCCTGGCTGTTTGGTGTCTTTGGGCGAGTGTAAAGAAATGGCGGACATGAACACTGAGATGTGAGACAGATTTGCTATATTGACGAGTGTGTGTCGGTCGTAGGCTGGTTTACAATGGTGGGATTCAGCGTTGAAACTTGGATCGGCACTGAATAGGCGTATTGTATTTGCCTGTTCTTGTATCTGCCGGAATTTAAATTACCAGGACAGTGGGCGAAAGGCGTGCATTTCTGCTGCAGTCTCAGTCTTGTCACACAACCTGCTGTAGTTTCTAATGTATAAAAATAAAGCATTTGAAGCATTTTGTCTGACAGGGCAACAAATGATGACAGCAGGCGGTTTTTGTTCCCCAAGCCAGTTAGCCTGGTCTGGATCCATCTGCTCTGAATGTGTGAACGAGGCCATTCAATTCAACATCACTCATCTAGATGTGGACAACTCTCCTAGATGTGAACATTTTATTTGGTTCTTTGACATGACAGGACCCCTCTGTCGTCGCCAAGTGTTTTTTTTTTGCAGTTTCTAGGAAAATCCGTACAATGGATCTTTGACCAGTGTTCCCAACAAGAGAGGCGAGTGTTGACGTGAGACGCGTGGCGTTCCAGCCAGACCGACTCTCCTCCCCCGGACCGACCCCCTCTCTCCTCTTTCTGCCTCAGGTGTTCAACTTTGACGTGCGCCAGCTCAACTGGGCCGAGTACATGGAGAGCTACTGCATGGGCACCAAGAAGTACGTCCTCAACGAGGAGCTGTCGGGCCTCCCGGCCGCCCGCAAACACCTCAACAAGTGAGTCTGCCGCGCGCACACCCCTGCCCCAGCGTGGACCCCCCCCTCGACGCCACGCTGGGCTGGGCCGAACCGCCACCGTGACTGGCGCTAATCGCCGGCGCTGCAGCGGAGCGTGGGAGGCGAACGCTGTCCTTCCGTCAGGCCGCACCCAGACATGTCCTGTGTCACCACAAGTGTTCCTTCCAGAGGATGGGGTCTGTGTGTGTGTGTGTGTGTGTGTGTGAGAGACGGATTGGCGGTGATCCTGAGTGCCAACGCCATGGGAACACAATGGGGCGGCACGCTGCCAGATGGATCCTTGACGCACATCGGGCATTTGTGTAAAAGGACGGGCCGTACCGAATCACGACTCCCGTCATTGGTCTCAACACCATCTTCCAACGACCTCCATGGGAACCTGGTGGAGCTGGTTCCACTGAACAGGGAGGGTCCTTGAAGGGAATCCCTTTTAGAACAGGGAATATCATCAATGTTCTCTGTAGTTTCATAAAGTGTGTGTCCTTCCCTCACCCCGTCCACACAGTGGCTGCCTTAAGCCGAGTTTATGGTCGTCTCTCGCAGAGAGCCTGAGAACTTTTGCCGGGGAAACCAGAGAGCCGGTGACCTGAATTACGACTGCTGTCAAACGGGAAGCACCGTGGCTAGTCGGTGACGCAGAAGTACGTCAAACGGCGAGCAAACCGCCGGGTGTTGACTGTACAAACAAACGTGTCATTGTAGAGATCCTGCACTCGGCCGCCATGTGTTCTTATTGTTCTAAATCTGACCTGGCACATTCTGGTCTGTCATGGGATGAGGCACAGTTGTCAGAAGGTCTGTGTGTGTGTTGCTCAAGATGTTGCCACAGCATGCATGAACCACAGCCTTTGTACCTAAAAATGCAGCCATGGTTGATCTCCCTTCCCTGCAAGTTGAGACTCGGGTCTGCACATTGAGGCGTTCTTCAGACCCAGGGTCTGAAACCTCACGCCGTCCCCGGGGGTCAGTGATGGACGGTGCTCAGTAACTCACACCAGAGTCTCCGGGCGACACAGCCCGGCCCCCACGTGCACACGGCCCCCGGTGCCACCAGGTTGGCGCCGCCCCTGTCTGCATCTGGCCACGCCCCCTTCACACCACATCCGGGTTCGTGTAAAATAAATAAATAAATAAATGGCGGGTGGGTTTTTGGACAGGATGGTGAAGAGATGGGGTGATATGAAGCATAGGACCTCGGGTGGGAATCGTACCCGGGTCGCTGCGAGCCGTACATGGTGGGCGTGCCGGCTGTTTGTATGGGAGTGTACGTACCGGGAGGTGCCGTTCTCTCCCCTCACCCGTCTCCGTCCTAACGCGTCGCCTCGTTTGTGTTTCTCCAGGCTGAGGAACATCCGCTACGCCTTCAACACCATCCTGGTGGTGCTCTTCTGGCGCGTCTTCATCGCCCGCTCCCAGATGGCCAGGAACATCTGGTACTTTGTGGTCAGCCTCTGCTTCAAGTTCCTCTCCTACTTCCGGGCGTCCTCCACCATGAGGTACTGAGGAGTGTGGCGGCGGCGCTGCACAGGCAGAGGAGGGGAGAGCCCTCGGAGGGGGCGGGGCTTTTGAAGAGAAGACGTCTGGGCATGGGGCCCCTTCACTCCGCCTACTTTTTGCATTGATCCGTTTACATCAGAACCAGCTGAACACCACGACCATGCACAGACTGTGGGACTCGTCTCAAAAGTCCAAGGAAAGCTCAATGTTGCGTATGGGTAAATGCGTCCATATCATGTCTGTTTCCCGAATCATGTGGATTATGTTCCCCCCGTCCCTGCCCCCCCCCCCTCCCATCCTGGTCCACCGGTCCTAGGTACTGTTCCAGCATCACGCGATGGGAGGAACAGCGCTTGGACCTATTTCAGAATGAGAAACCGGGGTCTCCCATAATGCATAATGTGTTGAGGATAAGATGTGCTTTTTTTTTTTGTTGCTGTTGTTGTTGAAGACGATCCGTCGGGGACGCTGCGTGGGTCTGGACTGAAGCGGTGCTTCTCTGTCGCCGTTGGCCGACGTGTAACTCGTTAGGTGGGCCGCTAACTCGTTAGGTGAACCGCTAACTCGTTAGGTGGGCACGCTAACTCGTTAGGTGAACCGCTAACTCGTTAGGTGAACCGCTAACTTTCCCGGCTGTGCCCGGGCAGCCCCCCTCGTGTCCAGCCGTCGTGTCTTTTTAAGTGCTTTGAGTATGCAATGGCTGGCTTACAAATGTTATGACCGAGCACAAGGCGACTGAAATGGCTTCTTTGAACCCGGCCGCCAGCGGAAAAATAAATTCTACATTTGAGGAGCTTAAAGAGCTTCGCTTTAGTTGTTCTGTTCTGCTCCTTTTTGAAAGCCATCCCTCGTCATCTCGAGTGTTTCTCTTGAGGTGCCGCTCTGGAGGTTAAAACGTTGCGAGGCTTAAGAGATTGATGTGATTTTGAGATTGATGAGATGTTACTTTTGAGGCACTGTAGGTGTAATTATCACGCGTTGTATGTCTTATAACAGTTTGACGCCATGCATTTATAAACACCCAAGGTTGGCTAATATGCTATATGATATTCATGCTAAAGTCTCTCTCCGTAAAGCTTCCGTTTCCTTGCATTTCCATTTTTCTCGTAATCCCTTTACTGTAAATCTACGATTCCCTGTCTAGATATTTGTATTATTCGTTCACCTTTAGCAATAAAGACTACTCTTCTGTACTAGGGCCAAAACCCACGTTCCCAGGGTGCGTTCAGACCCGGGGATGTGTGCTGGAACAGTCGGTTTCAGGGTTTGCATCGCGGCGGATTCAAAATGAAACGGGCTCGTCTTTGAACAGAGGCTGACCCGTGGAGCCTTATGTACAGACCCACGTCCATAACCCCTGTAGTGGTGTGTTTTGTTTTCTAATTTCCTGTTTTCTCTTGTTACGTATGGCTGTAGAGAGTGGTTTAACATGGGTGGACCTGGCATTAAAAGTGCACTTGGGCTATAGAACCGTAAAACATTGAGGTCTTTCATGTTGGGAGTGCATTACGGAACGACAGTGGTCTCAGCATTGCTGCAGAGTGATGGCCATGCGATTTTCTAGGATAAAGTTGCACTCCTGCAAAACCTGACCTGTGCCTGAAGGTTCAATTGTAAACCAATGTGAAAGAACGGCAATCATATCTGTTTTCTAACCATTTTGTGTACATTTCTATTTAGGTAGACGTCACGATGAAACAATATTTTCTTTTGCTAATATTGTGACTATATTTACACGGCTTCTTGTGACTATCAACGTCAACGGCTGTAAATACTTGTTCATACCACAAACGGACGTGAACGTGACTGCGAGGATATGAATGGGACTGTGGAGTTACCTGTCACTCAACAGCTTTTGTGTATTTGTAATGTTTTTCTGTGAATGTAACAAAAACGACGAGAGGTTTTTTTTTTATTTTCTTTTTTTTTTTGCACAGTGACAAGCTTCCCAGTCCACTGCACGGAACATGCGTTGTTACCCGTACATTTTGGTTGAATAATACTTTCTAAACATCTCTGCAGTTTCTATAGACTACATCCAGTCTTGGGAGTCATCGTTTGGCAGGTTTTGTTGGTGATCGAGTGTTTTTTTTTTGTGCGTGCTCTGGTACGGTGTGGATCCTCCTGTCCGAGGACTTGAGGAAGTAAAGTGTAATTCAGGGTTCCTTCAGCATGAGTAGTTGATGACTGAAAAGGATTTTTTGTGCCTTTGCACATTCTGTTATGTCAGGGTGTAGATGTTACTGGATCATGTCCACGACTGGGTTTCCCCCCCCCCCCCCCCCCCCCCAAATCCCTTCCTGTTGGCCACAGCTGCGTCATTGCCATGATTATGCATTCAGGAAATCTATAAGAATCGCGGCGTTTGATTTGGGATTAAACGCCCCAGCGCTCTAGTACTTTGAAATGAGATTATTGCTTGTATTGATAAGAACGGTTCCCTTATTATTTTTTTTCCCTTTTTCTTGTTCAACCCACTTATTTGTGCTCAAATGATATATATATGTATATATATATCTGTTTGACTTGTTGGTTTCCCCCTTTTGTACAATTGGTTTCGTTGATCACCCTGTACTCCACGGCTTCTGGGTGTTCAACTCTGCGCTAGTGGGCTGCTGAGCCCACCCAAGTCCTGTGTGTGTGTGTGTGTGTGTGTGTGCGTGTGCGTGTGCGCGTGTGTGTGTGTGTCAACTCCCCTAGGCTCTCTCTCTCTCTCTCTCTCTCGTGTCGTCCCTGTAACATCACTGGCTCGAGCCGGAACAAGGCGGCCCGGAAGGTTTGGGACGAGAACCACGCTGCCGTCTCGTATGTTCTGTACTTGGGAGAGTGGTGTCCTGTCTGTCTCCGCTCGGTGGTGTGCGTTCATTCACACTAATGTTACTAGGGGTGCAGCTCACAGATGACAGCCATTGTGTGTGCGCGTGTGTGTTGTCGTTTTTGTTTTGTTTTTTTCATTGGGACTAAAACGATTTTTCTTGCATTGTCAATGGTAACCTCTTAAAAAAAATAAATGAATCAATGGGTGCCTTTTGTTTGTAAATTTAAAAAGAATAAATTTAACTATATTTAATTCTGCCTCCTTGAAGCATTTATTTCTGTCGCGAGTCTTCCTCCCTGTAGTTGTTGTAGTAAATCGATTGTTCGAGTAAAACAACTGCTCCTTTCTGCCAACTGACCAATCGAGACAGGAAAGCACCTAAATGACAATGGGGGACAATATGGGGGAGGCTTTTAACATGACTGGAGTTACAACCGCCACAGTACCTGGCTTATCCTACCCCCTCCTCCTAACTTAGTTCTGGCCATGGCCTGCACTCTCCCAATGTCTTGCAGGAGGAGGGTTCTGTAGCTAAATCCTCTTGTGTCCGCACAAACCTGGCAACTGCAGCCCTGCAGGGCTCTGAGTCACCCTGTCTGTGCCTGCTGGGGCCCCGGGATGCTGCCTAGCGTCAACAGAAGCCCACAGGCTTACAGGGCTTTGGTGGGGCGGTGTCACGGCTGCCATGGTGATGTTGGACAACACATAATCTACCACAAGCCCCTTAATCTTAATTGCTGGATTGCTTCTGTTAATGATGCCTCCAGATGTTTCCATCAGGTTTAGTTTTTTTTCTGGGTGTGGTGTTTGGGTATCTTTCGCTCTCATCTGCTGTGGATTTATGGGAATACATAAAAAAATAAAAATATATGGGCTAAATATACTCTGACATACTGATATACTCTGATATACTGTATGTGCCAAAATCATTCGGATCTTTGCTAGATTAGTGTGTATGTTTTCTCTTTTACAAACTACAGGCGATCTGTCAAGCAATTTGTTTGAAGAAAATAAAACCTTTTTCTTTCAATTGGGAATTCGATTGTACACCAACTGTGGACTGATTTCTTTCTCTTCCTCAGTCACACCCATGAAGGGTAATTGTACCCTAATGCTATTTTTCAGTGCAAAGGGCTGCACAAAGCACAAGGTCACACCAGTGACTCTGCATGTCCCGGCCAGTTATTTACTTTGTTTCATGTCGAAACTATTTCTGAAATTTCCCTCAAGACTGCATGTCTCTCACCCTAGAGCTCACACCGTTCATCACACACACAACTGAAGGTAAGTCGCTGTATTTTCTGCCGCTCTTATCCATTATCCTAATCAAGTCAAAAGATTGTGTGAAATAACTGGAACACACATACTGACGGGTGTTCCTGAGCCGACAGCCTTTTGTCTGGCTTTTATAGTCCACGTCCTGGTCGGCCCCAATGTCTTACTGTGTGGTGACAAAAACATCTCGGTAACACGGGTCTTGGTCATTGCCATCGTCGTCTTCACATGCGTGTGTTTTCCGTGGGCCGCGCTCCACGGGGGGTACGTGCTAAATCTAAACCGACGTGACGATCGTGTCGTCTTGACGCTGATCAGACGTCTGCCCACATTCCACGCTCCCCAGTGTTCCCCTTTTACTGGCTTGTAAAAAAAGAGGCTTCCTCATCCCATCCTCCCGTCTGGCCTCCTCTCTCTCACACACCCCTCCGCCACGGCCCCGGGAGCAACTGTGTTGCACCCGTTTGCCATGAAGGTCACCGGCACTCTGATAGCCCTCTGTTTCTGCCTGGACATGGCCGACCACGCTGCAAATACAGGTATTGTGTGTGTGGTGTCAACACGCGTCCGTGTGCTGAATTGTAAAAGATGTAATAACCGGGAGAGGGGATGTTGTTGCGGCGTCAGAGTCTACGTCAGACACGGCGAGCGTGTAACCAGAGCTGTGTCACCGTGGCAGGCTCCCACCCAGCTCCCAAGTGCGGGGCCCCTGCGGGCGGGGGTCCCATGGACTGGGCCCTGAGGGTGGTCGGGGGCACGGAGGCCCGCCGCGGGGCACATCCCTGGCTGGTGAGTCGACGGGGGGGTCGGGGGGGTCGCCTTCTGTCCTGGTTTCCTTGTGTGAGCGCATTGAGCGTGTCTGGTGGTGGCTTCGATTTCAATATCGCCAAGATGATGACATGCTTCTGTTCTACAATGCGGCATGTGTGTTTTACAACATAGGCACAGGTTATAATCATGTCATTGTGTTATGAAATATAAGATTGAAATTAAAAATATTAGATATTAGAAAAAAAAAAACGTATAACACACACACAAGAGAGGGGGCCGAACAAGGTTTCCGCAGGATATCTGTCCATCACCGTCCTGTCCATCACCTCCTCCAGGTCTCCCTGAAGCTCAAAGGCTCTCATTTCTGCGGCGCGGCCATCCTCACGGACCGCTGGCTGCTGACCGCGGCCCACTGCTTCACGTCCACCTCCAGGTACACATGGTGTGTTCCTCACCTGGACGCACTCCCTCTGCCAATGGCATGTCAACATGATCACTATTCACTGTTCAATGTGTTCGTGAACCCATCATCACAAGTCAAGAAATGAGACTTGTCATACACACACTGTTGCACGCACGCACGCACACAGGCACGCACGCATGTGCAAGGATGTCCAACATCTGGACTCTTTTCTGTCATTACATTTAGGGCATTCAGCAGAGGCTTTTTGTCCAAAGCGACTTACAATAAGTACAATCTGATGCAGAGACACCATCGCTAGCCTCGCCGCCGTTGTGGGAGAGTTTGACCAAGGGTCGCGCGACAAAGAGGAGCGGGCCTTCCTCGTCAGGAACGTCTCGGTCCACGAGAAGTTCCACCACGCCTCCCCCATGAGCTACGACATCGCTCTGGTGGAGCTACAGGGACACATTCAGATGGGCACGTTGGTCCTCCTCTGTTTCAGACTCTGCAGTTTGTAGTCCCATTGGTATCCATGTGTCCATAGGACTATGTGTGATAATATAATATAATAATATATAATAATATATAATAATATAAATATAATATAATACTTGACCATTTAGATCACTACAGGTTCATCATAATCATTAAAAAATAATATATCTATAAACATAATAAAATATCTTCACTGGGAGTGGAATTCACGTTAAAGAAACGAATATGTAAAACTTACATTTGGCTATTCTTGTCCTTATAAATGAATCTTTGTTAATTGGATCTCATTAATGTTTAGGAGCCCATGTCACACCGATATGTCTGCCTTTACCCGAGGAGAGCTCCACGCTTCCAGCCAGCTGCATGGTGGCTGGTTGGGGCAGGGTGAGCGAGAGTAAGGGGCTTTCAAAAGCATCTCTCAACACCAATATTGACTGATCGTTTTATTTTACAACGCCAATTAATGATCGATTGATTCCCCCCGACTCTATTCTCTTCCCCTACACCATTCTGACTTCTCCCTTCTTGCTCTGTGAGGGGGTTCTCTGGCCACGGTGCTGAGGGAGGTCCGGTTAGAACTGGTGGACCGGGCCAGGTGTAAACATGTCCTGGACACGCTCAGAACCTCCACGCAGTACCAGGCAGCGGGCCGGCCCCTGCCAGACTTCACCACGCTGTGCGCTGGGCCTGAGAGAGGAGGGAGGGATGCGTGTCAGGTAGTCCAACAGAACCAGCGCCTGTGATGGTTAAATGTACCGCTATTGTGATTATTAAGGGACGTTATTCCTTAGTGATAACTGATGGATTGATTGCAGGGTTGACAAATGCATGTATTTAGAATATTTGCAAGTTCAAATGTATGTGTCTTTAATGTGTTTTCTTGTCTTTAGTGCTGACCTTGGGGGATGTATTATGTTTAGTCACCCCCCCAAAAACTAGCAGAATGCAGCAAAATGGTACAAAATAGCTGACAATTCACCCTTTTGTCTTCACGTAAATGTTACAGTTGTGGCTCTTAGCTAGACGCTGACTTTGAATTGACTTTGTCCTAGATTTTCTTCGAAAAAAACAACCTACATATTAGTTATCTCCTCCTCTCTCTCTCTCTGTCTCTCTGTCTCTCTGTCTGTCTCTCTCTCTCTCTCTCTCTCTCTCTCTCTCTCTGTCTCTCTGTCTCTCTCTCTCTGTCTCTCTCTGTCGTCATGGCGTCTCTCCGGGCCCCACAGGGAGACTCCGGGGGCCCCCTGGTGTGCCGGGCGGCGGCGGCGGGCGGCGCCGGCCGCTGGGTGGCGGCGGGCGTGACCTCCTGGGGGAAGGGCTGCGGGCGGAGCTGGGGAAGCAACCGGAGCCGCCCCCCCTGGCGCCGGGGCTCCCCGGGCGTGTTCACCCACGTCAGCCTGCTGCTGCCCTGGATCCGCCGCACACTCAGAGCAGGCAGGTGGCGGCGGTGGTGGCGGCGGCGGTGGCGGTGGCGGCGTGCGGGCGGGGGGAGGAGGAGGAGGAGGAGGAGGAGGAGGAGGAGGACGGTACCCGCTGCGTCAGAGAGGGGGTGGTCCCCGGGGGGCCGGCCGTTAGCCTCGGGGGGGACATCATCCGTTGGCCCCGTTTAGTCAGACGCTGTTCCCAATGCGCTGGGAGCAGCAGCATTAGCAGCAGCAGCAGCAGCAGCCTCCTCCGCAGTAGTGCCGGGGCGTCACCGTGGTGACGTGCTGTAATCAGGCTGGCCCGCGGTCGTCAACACCGCCACGCTTTGCGGGTGTGCTAGTGGAACTGGTGGAAACGCTATAAGGTTATATTATATTGAGTCCTATTGGTGGTAACCATGAATGTGCCCTAAATATGTTAACTTTGGTTTGTTTTAGCTGATGGACGTCACGCGTCAGGGAACACGTCACGTAAGAGTGTTGTTTGTTTCATTCGCACATTCAGGAAGTTCCATGTTTTGTAAACATTGTTCATGTAGGTGTATCTTATCTTATCTGATCTTATCTTTTCTGTGTGTGTGTGTGTTCCAGAGCTCTGTGGGGTGAGAGACGGCCATGCAGCCGGCAGTTTTGGGATCATCAGAAGCCCCGCCCCTCCTGCTCATCACTATAGCAACAACGAGTGGGTCACAGTCACTGCATCTTAAAACACGCTCACCTTGGCCTGTGAGATGTCAAAATACAGGAATACCAAGAGAGCCAACAGCTACAAACCTGAGCCTCTGTGACTCTGTCATGCTCTGGAGGAAGACAGACATGCGTTTCAACACTGTACTGGTGTTCATCCCCTTAGATAAGCAACGGGTCCTGACCTAAAGGAATACCAGGATGTCAGTGCATTTATGCTGCTCTTACCAAAATAAAAGCTGGACTATTATGGTCTGTTTTGAATGTCGGCAGCGATGCTCAAGTAATACTTGGCTAGACTATGAAGTAAACTTCTGATGGTTAAATCAATGGTGTTAAACGTTGGTATTAGAAGGTGTCGCAAAAGTAAAGCCACAGAAAAACAGGAACTCTCTCTCACTCTCTCTCTCACTCTCTCAGGTTGTGCACGTGGTCCATACATGCTCCACCGGGCCACAGCATTCTGTTGGAGTTTGACCATCTTGACCTAGAGGATGACCCGCTGTGTCTCTACGACCGACTCACCGTGGCGGTGGGTACCCACGGCCCTGTTGGTGAGATTACACACACACACACACACACACACACACACACACACACACACACACACACATTAAAACACTCTGGTCTACAAATCACTGAATGGTTTAGGTCCAGAATATATGAATGACATGTTAGTAGAATATAAACCCAGTAGGGCTCTGAGATCTACTGACTCAGGTCAGATAGTTGAGCCCAGACTTCAAACTAAACACGGTGAAGCAGCTTTTAGCTGTTATGCTGCACACAACTGGAACAAACTACCAGCAGAACTGAAATTAGCCCCAACTGTCAACATTTTTAAATCCAGGTTAAAAACACTTCTCTTCTCCTGTGCTTATGATTGAGCTCTTTTAAAGCACTTTACATTTGAATCTTTGTGATTTGTGATTGGGGTGATTGTATGTAGTGGGTCTTATTTTTATTTCTCAAATTGCATGTTTTTATGTTCCCAAATCTTACTGTTAAATGTTTGTTTTATGTCAAGCACATTGAGTTGCCATTGTGTATGAAATGCGCTATACAAATAAAACTGCCTTGCCTTGCCTTGCCTCTGTCTCTAGGTTAAACCCTTGCTATTGCGTGCATCACTTCTTGTTACCTGGTTGCACCTTTCTCCAGTGATTGATGCTGATGAAAGGGGCGTTTGCAGTGTGGAGCAGAACGCTCCACCGCATATACACATTCACAGAATGTACATACTGATTATTACACACGGTGCAGTACTGCATGGTGTGCCCCTCTGCATCTCTTATTGTCTTGTGTCTTTCTCACTGTAGACCTGTGCTTCTGTCCAGGAATATACTGTGGTCGTGTCCCACCGGGCCCAGTGCTGTTGAATAACTCCCAGAGTGCAACACTCTCCTTCTCCTCCGATGTTAGCATAACAGGAAGTGGATTTGTCGTCAGACATCGTGCAGTGTCGGGACACCTTTCATCTGGTTTCAAATGTAAGGTCCTCTCTCTCTCTCTCTCTCTCTCTCTCTCTCTCTCTCTCTCTCTCTCTCTCTCTCTCTCTCTCTCTCTGTTTGTCTGTCTGTCTCTTTTGTAGGTCCTCTTCCTCTTCTTTCTTTTCTTCTTCTTCAAGATTCAAGTCCTTTATTGTCAAATGTGCATCACTTACACGTCGTACTGTACAATGAAATGTATTGGACAAGGCCCGTTCTGTTCCAACATGAAAGGTAAATTAAAGAAAACACTTAAATAAAATAAAATACAATAAGTACAGAATAATAGTACCAGCAGCAATGGAGAATGTAAGATGAGGAATGAAAATAAGCAGCAATGGAGAATGATTTGTCTGTTTGTAGTTATTTATGTACGTATTTAAATAATACTTACATAAATAATTAAGTATTTAGTAATGCAAGTATTTGCATCATACATCAACCGGAGGGTTGTACATGAGCTTTGATGGAGAAGCAGTTGCACAATATGACCGGATACGGACGTGCAGGAGTTAAGTGCAAGTGCCTATAAGTATTCTACAGTGTTATCCGGTATTTTACATGGTCTTAAGAGAGTGTTGTGTTACATTATTTAGTGTTCCCATTGAATAATGACGGAAGTATTTACATCAGTGGCAATTGACAATGGGTGTGAGGTAGCGCTAGGGGAAGAGTTCCTCTCCCTTCCTCTTCTCTTGTTCGCCATCTTCACGCCTGTAGGCTTTGGATGTGCCCATAATACGCACCTCCATAACACCTCCGTCACACCTCCCTCAACGCGCTGCGCTCGTGTGTTGATGTAGACGACGGCGGCACGGTGGTGGTCCTGGATGACCAGAGTATCGTTCACAGCCCCGGTTATCCAGATAACTACAGAAACAACTTGGTCTTCCACTGGGTCATCTACGCTCCACAGGGTCATGTTGTCAAGGTGACAAACACACGCACATAAACACACACACTCACTCACACACTTGCACATAAACACACACACACAAACACACACACACACACATGTAGACACACACACACACACACACACACACACACATGTAGACACACACACACACACACTCTAAGCTGTTATCATTACGATTAACTACGCCTATATTAATCACAGAGGGGGGATATTCGTGATAAGTGCCACATAATCAAGATGAAAATGTTGACTCAATCACTCCCCTCTGTGACACGGCGAGATGAGGCGGGGCCGGTCTGTAGTGGTTGTGGTGTTGATTGGTTCATTTGGACCTCCCAGCTGGACTTTGATGACTTTGACCTGGAGGAGTCGGACGGCTGTCTGTACGACTCCCTGGCCGTCCTGGGAGACGTGGAAGGAGTGGATCGACTCGGTGAGATCAATGCGTCATCGGTTACATCACTGCAGTCGATTAGCCCATCACATCAGAGGTGTTGACATGAGGAGCACCCCTCCCCCCCCCCCCCCTAAAAAAAAAAAAATCTAATAAGAAAAAATGAGTCAATCCAACAAATAGTACCTTCAGTCTTGCGAGTAAACACCCCCGCGGTGATCCCGGCCTCTTTGTCGGCGTGCCGCGGCCGACTCACCGCCTTGACGCAACACACACACACACACACACACACACACACTGGATCAGATAGGAGAGGCGCGCGCCTGATGAGCCGAGTGTTGTGGCTGTGCTGCAGCCCTGCTGTGTGGCCGCAGCGCCCCGCCCGCCGTGCTGTCCTACCACAGGGTCATGGTGCTCCGGCTGGCCACGGACGCCACGCTGACACACCGGGGCTTCAGGGCCTCGCTGGCCTTCATCAGCCACGCAGGTGACGACGGCACCCGGGCCTTGTGTGTGTCTGTGTGTGTGTGTGCATGTGTGTGTGTGTGTGTGTGTGTGCGTGTGCGTGTGCATGTGTGTGCGTGGGCATGTGCGCGTGCGTGCGAGTTCCTGTTTTTCTGTGGCTTTACTTTTGCAACGCCCTTTAGAAAAACGCTCTTGTTTGTCTGCAGACCTGTGCAACGAGGAGAGCTCGGATACAGC